>OZ024789.1:1509194-1710801 GCA_964017065.1 Haliclona indistincta
AACAACCCTTCATCCTTTTGATTTCGATAGAAATCTTTTTAATTTTCTTGTTTGTGTCCTTTTTCTTTTTCAGTGAAATGCAGTTCAATATCATCGGTAGAAGTCTGAGCCGTTTTCGGTAGAAGACTGAGCCGTTTTTGTTTCCACCATTGGTTTAGTTTTCTCGTTGTTGATTGCTTTTCTTTATTATTAACAATATATTTTAAACTTGTATCTAAAAATAATGGTTATGCTGTACATAATATCAGCTCGCCTACGCATTCATGCATGCAGTGCATACGAGCCCCGCCCACACTTGTTTGTACAGCGGTTATAATTATCTTGCAAGCGCAGAATGGTGATCCTATTTCAGCTTACCGTTCTTCGAAGACTCCAGACAAATATGTGTTCTCCGTGATCCATACGGCGCGGCGATGCTCAAGCTAGCTTGGTCACGTGCGCTGAAAAAACCAGGAACGAGAAAGGGCAAGTGGAAAACGCTGAAAACGGGAACTACGGAAACAGGAAACGAGAACGAAAACGGAATCATAATACTATTATTCAGGAAACCGCGCCCATAATTACTATACTACTAAACCCAAGACCCTAAAAACCTTCGCCTAACGGCGCCCAGTATGGACCTAACAGCGCCCAGTATGGACCTAACGGCGCCCAGTATTCGCCTAACAGCGCCCAGTATTCGCCTAACAGCGCCCAGTATTCGCCTAACAGCGCCCAGTATTCGCCTAACAGCGCCCAGTATGGACCTAACGGCGCCCAGTATTCGCCTAACAGCGCCCACTACTATATTCTGGCACGTTAGGCGTGAATGCTGGGCGCGGCGTTATGTCCATATTGGGCGCTGTTAGGCGAATACTGGGCGCCGTTAGGTCCATACTGGGCGCTGTTAGGCGAATACTGGGCGCTGTTAGGCGAATACTGGGCGCCGTTAGGCGAAGGTTTTTAGGGTCTTGGGTTTAGTAGTATAGTAATTATGGGCGCGGTTTCCTGAATAATAGTATTATGATTCCGTTTTCGTTCTCGTTTCCTGTTTCCGTAGTTCCCGTTTTCAGCGTTTTCCACTTGCCCACGAGAAACGAGGAAACGGGAAATAAGAAATGGGAAACCGGAAATGAGAAATCAGAAACCAAAATTGCTGTCTCTAAAAGTACAGCTGAGAGCTTACGAGACTGCTTGCATCAGTGGTGTGCGGTCACTAGTACCGTCTGTTCACGTAACCTTTACTACTGACTGCTGTCTAGCCCAGTGTCATGATCTAAGACTGTAAATCCGCTGGTCTAGTATCTCTGGTCTAGCTAGCGTGGACGACGGAGAGTACTGTGCAGTCTAGTGTGCAGTGCCTATGCGGTTGGCTTGTAATTTAACACAACAGAGTTTTATAAACACAAAATGGAAGTAGTGATACTCAAGTACAAAGGCAAGCCAATGAAGAATTGAGATAGCTCAGTTAGATCTGATGAATACTGAAAAAGATGATAGCTAAGGTCAAATCACTCATAAGGCTACAATGATTGATGTGTTCTGTATTATACGTGATCGTACCGTACCACCCACCACTCATCGGCACAGATCATGCGTCATCCACGCTGGCCATATCTGTGTGTTTATAGCTTCACAGATCATGACACTGCGCTAGACTGCAGTCAGTGCTAACTACGTGAACAGTACTAGTGACCGTGCACTACTTGATGATGCTTGCAGTCTCGTCAGCTTGCTCAGCTGAACTTTTAGACAGCAACAATGTACTTTGGATACTGATTTCTGGTTTCTCATTTCCGGTTTCCCATTTCTTATTTCCCGTTTCCCATTTCTTATTTCCCGTTTCCCATTTCTTATTTCCCGTTTCCTCGTTTCCCGTTCCTGCTTTTACCAGTACCCCGAGAGGAGGTCGGAAGAATTAGTATGCGCACGTGATTTTTAGGCTGTTATTATGCGCACGTGATTTTCGAATGCATAGCTAACGTTCCATCGTGAGGCGTGGCTCAATGGCGCTAGCATACAGCACTCGAAATCATCCGTTGATTATTTCTAAAATTGTATAGCATAGAGCTTGATTACTAGTCTTACTTAAAGTTATGATCTTAGAATACTGGTTTAGCTATTTGCATAGTGCACTGCACCAGTTTCTGTGCTCTGTATGTCGTGAAATTTAGGAAGAAGTAGCACAGCTTCAGTAGACAGCACACTT
Organism: Haliclona indistincta; assembly: GCA_964017065.1. Classification (NCBI taxonomy): domain Eukaryota; kingdom Metazoa; phylum Porifera; class Demospongiae; order Haplosclerida; family Chalinidae; genus Haliclona; species Haliclona indistincta. The sequence continues at coordinate 1,511,383 of OZ024789.1, forward strand.
GTGCTGGATTCAGGAGTCTTTCTGTTGTGAAACAGCTTACATTTTAGCAACTTTCTTAGTTCTAGCTCTGACCAGATCTCGTCAGCTGTATATTGGGTTTTGCAGATAACAATGGAGCTGTCTCTTCGCTCGCCGTTTTTAAACGCCAAGATTTTGCTTCAAGACGTCTGTAGCAGTCTTGTCAATAAGCTGATTGCTTGCACGAACAATAACTGTAGTGTTTCCACTGTTGAGAATCTCCACTACTTTCTCGCCCATAGCAGCTCGGGGACCCCTGGGTTGGACCGGGTAGATTGCATTTTTGTAATCTGCTTTGCAAGAGCTTTCGATTGATACTAAATTCGTCAAATTCTGTCCAGAGAATTTGGGTAAAATTGACAACTAAGATTCGCCATACATTTTGATTTGGAGTTTTACATGTCACGTGACTGAATATTAATGCTTCCAACCTCCTGTGGCGACTAACACTTACCTGACAATGGATACGATCTAGAAATCGCGGAATTTATATCGCCGTTTCGCTAAAAACAAAGTTCAAAAGGCATCTGCCAGGAGAATTTCACGACTGTTCTTGCGTGTTTTGGTCTCAGCACCGCTCGTGTAAAGGCGCTAGGCGCGCTGAAGAAAGAAGAAAGAAAGAAGAAGACGAAGATGACGAAACTCGATTTTCACCTAGGTGAGATCTAAGTGTCTTAATTTGGACGTATAAAATTCATCTCCACGTCTAGGCGAAATATCAGCGTTTGAACGCTAATACATTGTATGCAGCCGCCATCTTGTTTCAACCCTACATAGGGAAACTAGTCACTACCGCGCCTCCCTAATAAGGAGAAGAAACATCCAACTCTGTTTATGCTAAAACTAAAGTCAGCCTCATGCACTGCATATACCTCACTTTATCGGAGTAGGTATAAAACTCTGTCTCTTTCTTCACAAAATAGTTGTAGTTCTATAGTAAGACAATGACAAAACAATTGGATATGCCTTGAAACAAGACAACTGTAATACAATGAGAAGGCCCACGTACACAGCATGGCGACAATCACACACAAATATAGTTCAGTCAGAGTATGCCACATCTCCCTTATCAGTCCCCATATCTAAGAGGGTGGTTGATCTTTGTATTTGTTCGTGTTCTGGTCAGGATGGGACTTCCTAGTGGCATTCGATGACAGGGAGGTTGAAATGGTTGGGGAGGCTCTGGAGTAGAAGGCATTACAGATTCCGCCTAGTAGGAACAAGATGTTTTGAATTTCTTCTCAGAGTTGCTCCATCAGCTGATACAACCAAATTAATAGGAGTGTCGGCATTAGCGTTCACATGACCCTGTGTTTCCTACCAACAATAGTCTTTTGGTGATGATGGTTTTCTAATCACTTCTACTTATTTATTTAAAATAGTTTTTTGAGTCATTAATTTTAAAATTCAGAATTATTAATTTTTATGATCAGCAATGACGTATCAAGTTTCATACCAGATTTAATAGTCATAGCCAACTATAGTATACAATGTTGGTATTACATCACAGTATGTCAATTTAAGCTGGAAGCCTGACTAGAGGTTTCTTGCAACACCCATCTGTACTGGTTTATTTTCATGGTCAGCACTTTTAATTATTTTTTGCAAACATTATCCCATCTTGTTCCTTTATTTTTTCAAGCCTTATGCTAGCTTTAGTTTGCAAACGTTATCCCTAAACTTTTTAGTTATTCAAACTTTCTTACCTTACTTGTTCCTGCGAGGTAAGTTAGTTGTTATACATGTAGCTATAATTTCATTTTTACAACTCTGAGAGCAGCTGTTAGTATAATTATTAAACTTGTTAGAGAGCACACAGACAGCAAAATTATAATCAAGTCTATATAATATTATAGTCTCAATGGACAAGTCTGTTATCACACAGATAAACTTTTCTGCTGTTGCAATTAGCATGTTTTCTTTGAACATCTGCTTTACAAGGATGTACCAAACTTGTATGACTGTCTCACGGAAGCTACAATTGGCAACATGCATGAACAAGCTAGTTACAAAGTTTTGAACAGTGTTTCTAGACAAGGTTTTTAGCTAGCTTGTTGCTACCTTTAACATTTTTGCATGGGTGGATGTGTGTATACCAACAGAAAGATGTTAACTTATAGAAACACACCTTAATTTCCTGCTTAAAAAAAAACCGTAAAATATATTGCTCAAGCCAACCAATCTAAAGTGAATTTATCTATTACCATACTCAAAGCTAGTTAGCTACTGCTAGCAAAAGTTTTGAATGACAATGCAGAAACTTCAAATATATACCGTACATTGTAGTTTTGCATAGTATGCAGAAGTTAACACAACAAGCTGATGTGTGTTGCAATGCACAATACATCCTTTATTCATTATTGTGCAGCATATGAAGTACGTAATAATTTTGCATTTACATGTATAGCGAACATGTTAAAAGCTTTCAGGCTTTGCATAAACCACCACTATAGCTTTGACAGTAGCAGGCTATAAACCACCACTATAGCTTTGACTGTAGCAGACTATAAACCACCACTATAGCTTTGACAGTAGCAGACTATAAACCACCACTATAGCTGGACAGTAGCAGACTATAAACCACCACTATAGCTGGACAGTAGCAGACTATAAACCACCACTATAGCTGGACAGTAGCAGACTATAAACCACCACTATAGCTTGGACAGTAGCAGACTATAAACCACCACTATAGCTGCTGTTGTCCTGCTATAAGCTAAAGTGACTGTTGTGTTATTGTCGGTTTTAATCAATGATAATTGTTTAAAGAAAAGCACTAATAGTGACGACGAACATTTATGGTTGATTTTTTCATTGATTTATGCATTTTCTACTGGGGCACGGCCTGCAGGGTCCTGATCTACTCTCTAAAGGAGAGGTGTGCTGTTAAAACCTGACCAAGAATGTTTACAAATAGATCAAAATAAGGAATATACCATGCGATGGTGCAACATAATACTATGATGAGAATGACTTCCCTCTCTGTGTATCGTACTCTAGAAGGTTGTATCATCAAAATATTAACGTTTTTTTGGCAAAAATGCAAAAATAGGAATGTTTAGATTGCAGTTGCATTGACTAGATTCATCGTTTTAATGCTTATACATGATCACAATGATTCTAGATCACATACATAAACAGACTCGCATGTTGGAACTTGACTTCCTGGACATTATTGCAAGTACGAATGGTTCATATAATTATTGTCGATCAAGTCACAGACTGTTAGCTAGGCAACTAGAATAATCATTTCTAGTCATAAACTATATATTGCATTACATAAGACAATATGGGCCAGGCCTCAAAATCTTGGACTGATGCCGAACGAATTAAGAAACACAGCCAGGACGAGTGCATTGTGGGCTCACTCCGGATTGTCCAATAATATTTAAGTCTTAGTTAAAGATAAAGCAGGCTAGCTAGCAAGCTACACACGGCAACCAGCCCTCAATAGTTCTTCATAACAAACACTCTAGTCCTATAAACCCAGATGCAACGCAACATCATATCAAAAAATTCCACCACGCGAATGTTATGATTGCTTAAACTAACATTTTGAGCATGCATGCAGTATAGTTTGTACAGAAAACACACACGGATGGAACGTATTCTTATCATGAGTAGCCATATAAGTATCGAGAAGTCAGTCTCATCATCAGTTGCAGTCAACCAACAGGTTCATACTGCAATGACCAAGTTGCTTCGTATACTACCACTACTAGTGGTGGGGTGCCTGCTGCTGCAGTCACTGCAACCAATAGCTACTGCTACTAATGAAGTTGGTGAAGAAGTATGTGATCAAGCTATAGAAGGTGAAGCCATAACTTTTGAGGACTATGTCTGGGAGTATGTCAAAAAAAACCCTACGAAAGCACCCAAAACAGCCAAGAAAGCGCCAACGAAAAGAATAAAGGTAAATAAATGATTATGCAAAATTTTGCCTATAAATATTGCATTCACAAAAACAGAAAAAGCAGAAAGTTGAAGCAAATGATCTCCTCAAAAAATATAAAACATGGAAAGCAAGTGGTAAGAGAAACAATACTGCTCAATAATTATAATTTTTCAATGCACTATAATGATCAGATCGAAAAGCACTACAAGACTTTCACATGCCATTTGAATTTGATGACAGCAAAGCAGAAAAAGCTGGAGATACTGAAATACTTCTACAAAAGGGTTTTATCAATCGATTCAGTAAAAAGCGAAAGACACCAATTTTTACTGCCCAGAGACTGGATGGAAAGATACTGAAAGCTACAGTGAGCAACAATTAACTCATTATTTATTCATGAGTCTCATAATTATAATAAACTAATACAGAAAAACAAGCCAGACAGGGCAGAAAATGAATGGTTCAGAGTTGACCCTCGGCTAGATAAAGCAAAAACAACCACTTGTAAAGCATACAGAGGATCTGGGTATGATAGAGGACATGTAACACCATCAGGTATTCCATATACAACTGTACAGTAGCTGTGACTTCATATCGAATACTGCATGTCTTTCAACTTGGTAATGTGCTGGGAAATCATGGGTGTGACTTTTCCACTTCAAATATGAATATGGTTTGAATATAGCACCCTCAACCAGCCCTTCCGATCATGTGCTGACAGATAACTGAGGAGTATTGACCGCACAGTAGCTATAGTCTTTGTTCGTGCATTCCAACCTCAATCAATGCTAGCACAGTTTCATCAGGCTGCGTTTTTGAAGTGTATTAGCTACATTTTTGTATTTTGCAACACATCAATTACTTAAGTGATGTATTCCATTGGCATGAATTGTAAAAATTATTTTACAGGTGATATGGTGGATCCTATGTCACAAACCAATACTTTTCAATTATCAAACATGGCACCTCAGTTCCCTAACCACAATCGAGGTGAGTAACAATAAAAACATGGACTTTTGTTGCTGTTAATTACTAACAGTCATTATTTTAACTGTGCTTTTCAGTTGCTTGGAGGTTATGGGAGGACTACACAAGAAAGAAAGCAGAAGACAAGGGAACAGATACTTATGTAATTACAGGAAGTACACCAGGAACTAAAAAGTTTGCGAAATTATTATGCCACATGCACGGTACATGTAGACGTGGGATAATTAGGGTTGGTACGAAAACAAGATGGCGGGTACACCAGACTGAAAACACCAGACTTATTTCTCTTTTCTCGTAAACTCTCACGATATTTTAATCACCTGCATGGTGGGGTATCCACTTGCAATGAGTCCATAAAGTCCGTCCAGTAAACATGTTGGTATTACAAAAAAAATTATGGCGTCTCGTCGTGGATTACGGCAAGCTCATTATCTTCACTAGTCTGGCAGCCCCGCCCCTTCTCATTATTGTGGAAGGGTCTGGCGTCAGCAGTATCAAACAGTTGTACGAGTCGCAGGGATTTCTGCTATCCAATGGCGCATATGCATTATTATTCTAGCATAAATAAAATTTCCGGCCGAGGGGGCATGGGCGTTATTTAGAATCATTACCTAATCATTGCTGTGTATTTTGGACCTAGATTCCGTGTTCTTCTCGTCGGTCTTACGGAGGGAATCGTTTGTCCTATGACTACCATACTTTAAGAAACAAGAAAGTAGTAAGTGGGACACTGATAAAGAAGGAAAGTTTTATCTAGAGGCTAGTCTGTTGCATCTGCAGTATCCATTCATTTCATGCCTGAAATCACGCTTTTTTCAGTTGTGAATCGCTATTCACGTCTTCAGATGCATGGATATACACCGCAAAGGTTTGCTAACAATGTTACTTGATGCATTAGACGCGAGAAAACAACCGAGGCCGAGAACACGGACGGATTAGACCGTGAGTCACTGCGAGTTGCGTCTGCCGTCTGTTCTCAACTTTAGCTGCTTTCTAGCACTTAGTACTTCAAACAACATTATTAGCAAACCTTTGCGGTGTATATCCATGCATCTGAAGACGTGAATAGCGATTCACAACTGAAAACAGCGTGATTTCAGGCATGAAATGAATGGATACTGCAGATGCAACAGACTAGCCTCTAGATAAAACTTTCCTTCTTTATCAGTGTCCCACTTACTACTTTCTTGTTTCTTAAAGTATGGTAGTCATAGGACAAACGATTCCCTCCGTAAGACCGACGAGAAGAACACGGAATCTAGGTCCAAAATACACAGCAATGATTAGGGAATGATTCTAAATAACGCCCATGCCCCCTCGGCCGGAAATTTTATTTATGCTAGAATAATAATGCATATGCGCCAAAACGCATGGCAGAATCAATTAATTATGAATATTCATAAGCTACGAGCGTTCGCCTAGTAATCACGCAGTATTGGCTGCAGTAAACGCGCTGTTTTGAGCATGCAAATGTCATGAACGAGCTACTGAACGTAATCGTTGTAAGTAAGAATGCTACTGAGAGCTGGCTTGTACGCTCGCCTTTGTAACTTACGTTGTGAACACGGTACAGAAAGTGTCTATGCTTTGCCTGCTTTCCATTGGCGCTTGAATTAAATTTTAAGCTGACCGAAGGTTGCTTCTTCCGCCAATTTTGTGAGCTAGATCGATAAAGCAAACAGCACACTGACTGCCGCCATTTTGTTACTAATTAACACGTGAAAATTTGACATAATTTAAATTCCACTGGTACAAATGTTTGATAAAGCGCTTTTAATAAATCTTGCAACGCCACAGCCAAAGCGGAAGTAATACGTTGACCAATCAAACACGGCTGGTCACGTGCAGACATGCATCAGAGAATTGAAGCGCATGTTTGATTGGTCAACGTAATATAAGAAAACGTGTTACTTCTGCTTTGACTGTGGCGTTGCAAGATCTATTCAAAGCGCTGTACTGCTGACGCCTGACCCTTCCACGATAGTGCGAAGGGCGGGGCTGCCAGACTATATCTTCACCGCACTGGCGTTTCAAGCGATTCTAACCGTCTGAGGCGTCCTAGATGATTCTTCGATGCTAAAGAGATCGTTAGTAACAGCAGAAACGGTGGTAACCGGAGTTCACGTGACCGTATGTTCAATCTCAAGCTCTTCTTCTTCTTCAGTGAGCGTAGCTGGCGCCGTGGCGAGTCAGCTATTCGAAACTAAACCTACACAGAAGCTACACTATTCGTTGTGAGCAGTGCACCTGATATCTATTTAAGCCTAAAACACTAGCAGAAGCGAGTATTTCCATTAACATTTTTGGTACATAACAGACTGTTGAACTCCGTTACTAGGTTATGCCTACTCGCGCACGCCGCCCGTATATGACTATTCTCATAAAAGCGCACATTAGTACAAATTGCTTGGAACGCCGCGAGTGCTGCTGCCACTAGCAGTGTTCACAGCAAACAACGAGTAAATCTTCACTGTTACACTTGATTTTGCATGCAGTGCATAGTCGATTGAGTCAGTACAGCAGTTCAGCCACCTAGGAATAGTTCTCTTTACACAGCATTACCATAAGTGCCAACCAAATCATTGATAATTAAAAAAGAAACAAGTGGTAAAAACCTGGAAATATTTTAACAAAATGCAAGAAATTTAGGGTTGGTACATACGTATGTATTGTAAAAGTATGCAAAATAGATTGTGAAAAAGGTAAGTAAACAGGATTTGAAATAAAAAGAATTTTAACCATAGCAGTGCAATGCTACATCCACAAAATAAAATCTTTCGATAGTTGTGGTTAATTTAATAGGGAGGTAGCTACTGCTAAAATCCTTTTAATTTCTTACACTCCATACTTTTTCACCGATACATGTACCAATCCTAAATCTCTTACATTTTTGTTAAAATATTATTATAAAACTATGTAATTATAGAATTATAGCTGGACTCTATATCGCTTGTCATTATACAGGCTGCCTGATGGTACTATTGTGCCAGATGCTTGGTATAAAGTTCTGACTTGGCGTGAAAATGGAGATCTACAGGCTGAGTATATCTATACCAAACATGAGGATAAGGAAGATGTGAGCCTAATTCTACAGCATCATTGTCTGTCAACTTAAATTTTACATTACAGAATAATTATTATTATCATTGTGCTTTGCAAAAAGATCCGTTATGTTGATTTTTGTCCCTTGGGTGTTACATGTTATTATACTGTTCTATGGTAATAATTATAGCTATAGTACACTAGCTCTTGCTGCAATGTGTAACAGATTTTTACAGTAAGTAGTATACAGATCATTCTGTTTTATGATCACCGCATGGCAGCATAATAATCAAAACATTATTATGAGGAATTACACATGTACCATACATAGCCTAAGACTGAATGGGGATCAACTGAGAAAGGATTGAAACACAGAAATTTTAAATCTAGCAAGAAAACTGTTAAAGAAGTTGAAGATTTTATTCGGACGAAAACCAAAATAGACTTCAAAATCAGTAAATCCAGCTTGAATGGAGGATCGACACCACTTTCAAAGGGCTTAAATAAATTGACGGTATGTAAAGCTGAGCTGCAATTTTTAGTACGATGTAGTGAAATTATTATTGTATTATAGAAAAGTACGAAAAAAAAAGCAGTGGCAATGTCATCATTCTGTCAGAAAATGAAACAAAGAATTCGTCAACTGGCCAGCCAGGGCAAGTTGTCACTGAGTCGTGGCTGCTCTAACAAGAAGGAAAAAGGAGGACAGAATGTACTAGATCTTGGTGAAGGATATTTCAGTGCTGGTTGCAGAAAAGACTCATCAGGTACGATTACAGCTGTGAGAGTGCATTATCAATTAATGCTTTTTGTGCAGAATTAGTGTCAGACTACTTAGATGACCAATCAGAAACTGACCAATTGGATTCCAATGCTATAGGTAAAAGCTATTTAAATCTAACAAAAAAATTATTCAAAAATACACTATACAGCGTTCAGATGTGCAGAAACACAAGGTACTACACCACTCATAGGCTATGTTCAAAAAGGGCAAACACTCAGACTGCTTGACCTGCTAGGTATTAAACAAACAAAGTTGCTATCTGTCATCAATGTTAAGCTGCAAAAGATCATCTCTGACTGCAAAGCTGAACATCTTGATGTCTACACAGCTCCCTCTCGCAAATTCACCATCGTTCCAAGTATACTTTCTATCAGAAATGCAGTATTCTCCATCAGAATAAGCTATGGCAAAGATGACTGGAAAGTAATAGCTGCTCTTACTGGACAGTGGGCTATTGGTAACATTGTTGTTGATGTACTGGCTAGATATGATACCAACAGTATGAAGCTATTGCTCAGAGGAGCTCCAAAGATCAAGTTAACCATTGACCTCAAAAACGAACTTGACAGTCTCACAGGAACAAATGTACCAATCCCTCTACCATCTGTCTCCCTCACTAACATAGCAGTTACTGGAGAGTTTGAGCTCATTAAAGGAGGACTAGCTACTGTAGTGGTCAGTGGCTCCATTGGTAAGAACAGAGTCCATGTTATCTTCCAGAAACCACTCAAGGCTGGCAAGTTCTCTGGTGCCTCAGCTGCTGACATTGGTCCAATCAGACTTTCAAGCATCATCAGAAAAACGACTCAAGTGGACATTTCAAGAGTACCATTCTTTGGTTCTCTATCCATTCCAAGACTTGGTGTGACAGTATCTTCTGACTATATCACCAGCTCTCTACTACCGAATGTCTTCTGTAAGGATGGTCTCCTTCAGAACACAGCTGTCACTATTCCAAACGGACTACAAATCTTTACAGTTCTCAATCTCAGAGGTACAAAGGTACCGCTGAAAATACACTACTACAAGTCATCTTTGTCATTTGATGTAATCAACAATGGCCGACTTCCCATTGGATCTCTTATATCAACCATTCCAGGCATTAACATTCGTTCTCTCCCACTACCTCCAGGAGTAAGAGATATTCTTCGGTTTCAGATTGACTATTTCTCTCTTGACACGAGCTCTAAAGAACTGATGGTGAGCACACAATACCCAGGAACTCTCCGCTACTTCAATGGTTACCTCACTATCACTAACCCAGCACTCACTGTCAATGCAGTTCTCAAAAATCCACGAAAAGTATATTTTGAAGTTGATGGAGCGATTCAAATAGGCAAAGGAGACTATATTGTCACAATATCCAGAGACCCTGCAACAAACAAGTATATTCTCAAGGCTTCTTTCAAGACTATTCCAATTTCAGACTTCATCCACAAATTCTCGGCAGCAGTCTTGCCTCATGCATTCCAGAGAAGGCTCAAACGATTTCTTCAATTCAGCATCCACAATGCTAAACTAGCTCTTCCTCTTGGAACTAGAAATCTTCAGCTTCACTTGTCGGGCACACCAATCATTGGTGGATACAAGACTGTACACTTGAGTACTATTATTATTAGACAAGGAGGAAAAACTAAACTTATTGCAGGATTCCAGCTAGGAAAAACAAGCCTTGCTAATCTCATCTACAAGATGACTAGCAAAAATCTTCGTGCAATCGCCATTTTTAACCAAGAGCTGGAAACAAGTCTATTAATCTCTCCTGTCTCTCTACCTGGGGTCCATCTGTATGGCAGCAAATTGAAAAATATCAACATTGTAAAAGGAGTGTCCATTCATGCTGCTTTAAAATGGCCACCAAATTGTGCTCGGGACAAGTTCTGTGCAGTTGCACAACGCGTCCTTGGACGAAATGCAAAATTTTCACTCCAAGCTACAATAGCAAGTGCCAGTTCCTTCACATTGTCAGCTGGTGTATCTGATGTCAGACTAGGATCAGGTGTAATGCTACAGCGTGCAGCTCTACAGGTAATGGTTGGAAGAGAAACCTCAGTTGGAATAGAGGGAGCGATTCGTCTCAACAAAATAGGAATAACACTGTCAGCTGGTCTCCGAGTTGGCTCACGAGGAGTGGTTCTTGAGGGTAACATGCAAGGATGCTGGAAGAGAGCATTTGGCGCCAAGTGGCTCAGTATCTGTAATCTCCACCTACTCATTGCAATACAACCAACAGTTACTCTAGTGGGAGCATTGGAGATAGGAGGAGAAGTAAGGCTAGGGAATCCTTCCTGTGTCACACGTCCCATCATAGCATCAGGATACATTGGAGTTGACCAGCTAAGCCCTAACAACAACTTCTATTATGCAAAAATGAACAGAGTAACTATGGCAACACTCCTCCAAGCATTCTGTATCAGATTCCGTTTGCCTCGTCCTCTGGCTGACAGTGGATTCCCTAAAGGATTTCTCACTTCTTTCTCTCCGATTGGCAAAGAACTACCAAAAGTTGGCATCAGTATTCCAGCTGGTTATCGACTCAAAGGCACTATCAATATTCTTGGTCTTGTGGCACATGCTGATGTTACTATTAGCGTGCCAAAAGGTGTTCGAATGAATGTTGCTCTTTCTCCTTTGAAAATCGCTGGAGGGCTTCTTCAAATGTATGCTTCCAGCAGAGATAGATCACGTGGACCATTCCTCAAAGTATTTATAACTGCTCATCCTCGACCCAAGGTAGATATTCATGCCAGTGGGTTTGTCTCTGTACTTGGTATTCAAGCAGAGGCTATGCTGAGAGTAACCAACACACAATATGAGTACAGAATAGCAGGAAAGTTCCTTCACTTGTTCCAGGCTAGTCTCCACATCACTGCAAACTATGGTAACATCAAACGAGCGGGATTCCGTGTTCGTGGCCACCTTAAAAAAGACTTCTTCGCCATTGTCCGTAAAAAGATTCAGAAAGGTCTTCAAAGTTCTTCTCAAGCTGCCACAAAAGCAATTGATAATGCTAAGCGAAAAGTCAACTCTAAAAAGGTTGTTTTTGACAGAGCAATTGGAAAACTGCGATCAGCACAACACAGAGTGAACCAAGCAAGAGGAGCATTCAATAGAGCCATGAATAAGCTACGAAGTTGGGAAGGAAAAGTTCGAGGATTGTGTACAATCAAGCACTGTGGTTCAAGTAAGCCATTTTAAATTTCACACATAATAATTATTATTTTTGAAATTACATAATTTTACTTCAAACTTTAGCATGCATTGGATGTCCTGGACCATGGAGGTGCCTGAAAAGGATCAGCGTTTGGGGCCGAAGAAAGTGTATCTTTGGAAAACCATCATGGAGAAGTTGCTGCAGAAGAATCACAAATCCTGTGTGCATTGCTCGAAATGTCGCTTGCAAAGCACTCCGTGCAACAGCTCTTGCAGGCCTCAGAGGGGCTCGCTATTTAGTGGGAAAAAGTAGGGGCATTCTTAATGCAGCGAATGTAGTGCTTAGAGGAGCTGAGCACATAGTTAGGATCAGCAAACGATCGCTTGACATTGTCAATGCTGTTCTTGAAGGAGTGAAGAGAGCCTATCAAGCTGGAACAAAGGCATTATCAGCTATTGCCAGTTTTGGTCTTGGAGGAGTGTTCGATATAAGAGAGGTCAGTTTTGATGTAGCTATGAGCGCAGCAGCAACTGGTCACTTTAGAGCCTCGATAGTGGTCAGCATATTCCGTAAACTGAAACGATTTGCTCTCAACATCAACCTGAGGAACATCCTCTCATTCATCAAGACGATTGGAGAACGTGTGATCCACGGTCTCAAGAAGTTCCTGTTCTGAACCCCACATGGAAATGGATATTCTCTAAAATACTAGCTCAGTTAGTGAGTGACTTTAGCAGTAGAACTCTAGTTCATATCACAGTAGACTTAGTTAGTTGTTGCTATTTGTAATAGCAGATTTGTAGTAATGTTAGTTTGACTACTTGTTTTAGTTAGTTAGTTCCTGAGTAGTTGTATGTGAATTGTATATAAAGTTCCTAAAATCATTTGAAACTTCACAAATGAATGTCACTGAAGTTTTTGACATGGTAACAAAAATGATCAATAGTGACTACAACGTGTCATTATATTTTTGTAATAAAAGAATTCAAATTTTCCATTGTCATTGCAAGTGATTGTGCTAGGGTTCACTTTCACAGCAGAAATATTTGACAAAAGAATAAAATCCTTTCTCTCTATTTTTACTTGCACTATCATACTCAATTACATTGCTAAAATGATTAAAATTCATAATTTTGACCGCCAGCCCATGCATCCATCTGTAAGAAGGATAGTATTGGAGAGCAAAGCACACTGGCTATGTGTTGTCATCTGTTAATAGTTGATGAACTACACCCCACACCGGCCGGACAGTGCATGGGCAGCACAGCTGCGACTCGAGTCCCTGCCTCGGCTCAAGAATTTGCATATAGCACCAGCTGTACATGTAGTGCGCTGGCTTGACCAGCAATACGTGACCTTGCTTTAACGGCAGTTTGTGCTATTATGTGTAATACAATACATGCATGTCGAGTATGAAAAACGGGCAAGCATGCAGGAGAGAAAATCAGACCAAAAAATGCTCATAGTAGTACAGGCAGACCAACTCACACACACAAGCTGCCCAATATGAGTTCCTATTTTCTATATTTATTAGAATGTTGCTATGTTTCCTAATGTCTTACTGAGAAATAATTGTACACCATTCAATTTTAAATAATTTTAAAATACACTCAACAAGAGATTCAATATCTTTACGTAATAGCAAAAACCTGTTTAGCCAGAAATGACATCTATCTACATGTACTTTCAAGGGTATGACATTGTTCAGGATGTCAAACTTTTTAGTTCGAAAAATCTAGTTACTGTAGCTGTCACTGACCCAATTGCATATTCTGAGCCTACATGTTTACCATTACATTGATGCTCAATATTGTACGGCCGTATCAACACTGCTAAGCATGCACATGCAAATTGCAATACTCACTTAATTTGGCATGCAATCACATCCCATATTCTTCATTCTTTCAACGACCATCTTTATTTACAAACCCGCTTGAGAAGGACAGTGTGGGCAGGGCTCGTTAAACCACACCTACTTCATGGCGATGGATGCAAGCTGCAGCAGTAGCACTATTAGCGAGGAGGAGAGACTGTGGAGAGAGTGTCTGAAGAACTGCTTCGGTAGATCTGCTGCCAGAAAAGCAGCTCAACTACATGACGACATCACGTGCTTGTCACTCGGTCTCAAGCCAGCTCTCCTGCTAGACTACATCAGACCTGACTCGACAGCTCTACAGCTGTTCCTACGAACACTTCGCCGCCATAACGTAGCCCTCCCTGAGCTAACAATACTGGTAGTGAACGAAGACATCTTCCTGATCCACTTACCAACACTGCAGCAGAGTTACAATAGAGCAGTGGAGTTTATAGACATCACCAGAACTGATGAAATATCAGTATTGAGCCGAGACCAGTCACTAGCTGTTAGACTACAAATCAGAGAATGGGTCAATGAAGCGATATCCACTTCACTAGCTGAAGGACCGTATCCTGTGATTACTGATCTGAGACTGTGTCCCAGCCGAGGGGCTGGGTTCAGTCTGTGTTCAGTGTATGGTTGGTTAGTAGGTTATCCAGTAGTGTACTGGACTAGTGAAGACTGCCAGCTACACCACACTACTAGTATCAGTAGTATGGAGTGTGTGCCAGCAGCACTGCAGGAACTGAGTGTGTGGACGGTAGTGGTCACTAACAAGATAGTGAGCAGCACTGAACAACAACCACTGAGTGCAGTGGACCAGCTGCTGTGGAGAAATGTTAGTACATCTTGTATAGACCAGTTTCATCATGTGATCCTGCTGCAGTGATACACACAGTAATGTATTAGAGAGAAAGACACTCTATTGAGATTACTGTGTAGCTATACAAGAAGCTAGTCATGCATCATAATTATGACGTGCACCAATGCAGTCTCATAGTAAAGTACACAATAATGCTGACTGTGATAATGTGTGTCGTGATGGATTGTTATTATGAAGCAGCTCTCGTGGTGGGGCAGTCGACCTATGCCGGCATCATGAGATGATGCTGTATCACTGTGTCCTCTCCATACACTAGCAGAGTGCTGTTAGTGAGTATGTATAACTCACACAACATGATGAATGCAGATCTGTACATGCAAATCTTGATCAGTGGACTAGCTTCTTGCATAACTACACAGTAATCTCGATAGAGTGTCTTTCTCTCTAATACATTGCTGTATATCAAATGATCACTGTATCTTGTGTGGCAGTGGTTGGATCACATATGATGAAACTGGTCTAATAGTGTGCCGCCGCAGAGCTGCTAGTGTAGTGATACTATTTTTTGTGTGATCTGATCATTGTAGGATCATGTTCTCTACTCATTCTCTATCCCTCACTGCTGCTGTGCGGTGGGCTCATCATTTGACTGCTCCCAGCAGCAGCAGCAGCTGACAGGTCATGTGAGGGACTGGTTCCTGCAACTACACACCACTAGCACCTCAACTACTGCACTCACTATAAGCAATAGAACAGTGTCGTCTCCACTACATGTTATTATAATGTAGCTGCACTGCAGTCAAACAATATCTTTATATCTTGCAAATAAAATCACTATTATTATTTATTTACATGACGTCACTGATGATAATAGTTTGTGGTTAATGGTGGAAGTATGCATACTTTACATGCTTGCAGTTGAATTTTGCAGCTCGAGGCAGCGAGGTTCAAATCCCTCCTCGCACTCGCTATATTAAAAAATAGGACAGTGCAGCTGCATGGCTGTTAGGAGTGAATCAAAATCAGACTTGCTATTATCAGTGCCGGTTGGCAATGATATGTAAAGATGACCTCGAATGAATATTATGTTGGATTAACAATAATTATTGAGACACCATAATTATTATGTTGATCAGGGGGTTCCAGTACTAAAAGTTTCAGACCTGAAGCCAAAAAAGAGGGTGGGTGGGTAAAGACCATTTTGGAAAAAAAGTCAATTTATTGAAAAAATAGTACAGGCATTTTTAGGAATTTTATATCTATTTCTGACCAGATACGTATGTGCATAATTTCTACTTACATGTCCATTAAACAGAAACATGCATACACAAAAAACAAGCTGGCACTCAGCTAGTTAGCTATTCTTGCTCTACTAGCAGCGCACAAGGACACAACTGTTGTGCAACTAGAGCTGAGAAATCAAGAGCTGCAGCCTTGGAAACGGTAGGTGACCAGGCGTTGCATTTGTTAGCCTCGTCCACGAGGCTATGCATTTGTTTGCTGTCATGGCTTGCCGCCTAAGTCGCTGGCTCTTTTGTGTTCTGGTGTGTGGTAGTCACTGAGGGCTGTTGTTTCAAAACCACAGCCACAGTAACAGCGCTTTCTTCTGCTGCTGTACTTCCATAGCTAGCCATCGTTCGCGATCGATACGTGAATATTAAGTATGTGGTATTGCGTGAATATAATTAACACCATGAATAATCAAGCGTTGATTATGAATATCATTATAATGATGCAAAATGACGTAGTGGGTGGTGGGTAACGGGGGCAAACTGAAAAACCGGTTCGGGTCTGGAATTTCCGACGCTGGAACCCCCCGATGTTGATCGTGTTTTTTTAATGATCGCAATTTATAATCAAACGATTCTACGTCGTCAAACACTTTAATTAGATACTATGAGTTGCACTGGAACGTTTCACTAGAATGATGTTTGGATGCTTTCTTACGGTTTATTTTCTCTGTATCAACCATTCTAAGTTGTCAAACACACTAATGACAAGAAAATTAAAAAGATTTCTATCGAAATCAAAAGGATGTATGGTTGTGAAATCTACCACTGGTCCACAATGTAAACTAACAAGGAACAAGCATGGAATGGTAACATGATTGACTTGCTAGCAGGCCATAGTTCCCTACATCAGTGGCTGCTGTGGTTGGCTATAGCTAGTTCAGCTAGTTGCTGTCGACTCAGACTGACACCTAACGTGCATTCAGCTTGTGACAAAAATAATATTGATATTATATACAGCCACAGATGTAGGGATCTATGGTCTGTTAGCAAGTCAATCGTGTTATTATTCCATGCTTGTTCCTTGTTAGTCTACATTATGGACCAGTGGTAGATTTCACAACCCTAAATCTTATTAATTTTCTTGTTTGTGTCCTTTTTTCTTTTTCAGTGAAGTGCAGTTCAATATCATGCACGTCACTCTGAGCTGTCTTTGCTTCCACCATTGGTTTAGTGTTCCTGATGGCTTTTCTTTATTATTAAGAATTTTAAATTTGTAGCTAAAAATACTCGTTATATCAGCTCGCCTACGCATGCATGCATGCAGTGGATACGAGCCCGGCCCACACTTGCATTAGACCTGTACGGCGGTTGAAATTATCTGGCAAGCGCAGAATGGTGATCCTACACGAGCTTACCGTTCTTCGAAGACTCCAGACAAACTATGTGTTCTCCGTGATCCATACGGCGCGGCGATACTCAAGCTAGTGCCTGGTCACGTGCGCTAACCACCACTTGGTCACGTGCGTATTGCGCAATCACAATAATGGCGTCTAACACTTTTTTTACAGTAAATTTTTTTAAATGGAAATGTACAATAAAAATAATACACATAACTCTTTGACCTCTGAAAACTTGTAAAATTACAAAGCTACTTAATATTCATGGTAAGTGACCACTTATTAATAATTTATTAATAACACAAGTTATAATGGTTATTGTACAGGAAATGAGATGCAGGCGGCATTCAAGTACCGTGAAACCACCCCCTCTGTCGGCATGGAAGCGGAACCTTCATCTTTACAAGTTTCCGGTTTCGGCCCTTTGAGGATCAAAGGATCCGACCCTGTGAAGAACATATTTTTTTTTTTTTTTTTTTTTTTTTAGGAGACAGATATGAACTGTGTGAATGATAAGATATGTTTGTAGTGTCTGTGTGTGTCTAGCCGAAGGGGCCTGAGCCGCTTGCAAGAGGAAGAAGCGAGCGAGCAAGCGAGATAGCTAGCTGCACTTACTTCTGTCTATTGGTCAATGGCAAGCATTCAGAACTGGTAGGAATTACTGGCGCAGTCATCTAAATGTACCTGGATAGCTGCAATCAGTCACACAATCCGGAAATGCTGAGTACAAGAGCTCTCAAAATTCGCCATAGTTCCAGACAATAAGAAACCACGCCCACAGTGACACGCCCAACAACGAACTGACGACGTGGTCTGGTCGTCAACGCGTGGGTGCATGGGTTAAAGTCACGTGCTCCATCCCATCTAGCTCAGTTGTCAAAGAGATAAAAGGCAGCGCCAGAGGGCCGCGACAAACAAAAGTTCTAAGTTAATAAATGGTTAGTATAGACAGAATCAAAAAAGGAAGAAGCAAAATTCAAAGTGGGAGACAAGGAGTGCAGTCTGAATAATATCATTTTGGCATTGAAAGACCATAACTTGATGGAGAGCTGCTGGATGAGATTGGAGTATGCCAGACTTTTCGAGATGTTAGCTGAAAGGGCCACCCTACCAGCGATGGATTTCAGAAGTTTGATACTGTGAGCCGTCCAAAGGCCAAAGGATTCGACCACCAGCGGAAAGAAAAGAGCCCCGAGTGATTCTACTGTTGCCCGATAGTGAGAATCTTTTCCCAATTCCCCGGCAATCCCAGCTGAGCCGGCTTGAAAGCAGAAGCGGCAATAAAGGGAGGTATAAAGGAATTTCGAACTGAAACATCGAAGAAAGCTGGTTTCCCGAGAATGAAATCTGGGTGGAGGATGTCACCTGGTCTAGAGTTGGAACTGTCACATCTCTGTTCCTTAGATGTTTGAGGATTGTCAAGAATAAGAGACTGCCAGATGATATCTCTTATAGAGTCATGACGTTTGATACGGAGAGGGCCTTGACCACAGCCAAGGAGATGGTCACCATAACAGTCAATCACTTGACCGCAAGGGCAGCGGACAGATTGGGGGGAAGAGGGGAAAAGTTTGATGCCAAGCCAGAGCCTAACAGCAATCACAAACTCCTGTGGGAGCATGGCGCGGCCGAGGTTTGGGTTGGGGATTGCCCGCAACCAGGAACCCACAGAAGAGGAGATAGTGTTGAGACGTGCTTGGTCCCTCAGAGGTAGTGAACCTTTGAGAGAGTGAAAAGAATGAAGATCAAGGGCTCTCTGAATAGATTTTTGGGAGGCGCAAGGATCTGTATCGTGCAGAATGTCGTGCAGTTGAGCAATGGCGACAGTTTCCTCTTGATCAAAGGAAGAGGGACACTTTGAATGAATTTGTGCAGTGAGATGATTGAAAATGTCCCGAGATGAGAATCTACTACCAAGAAAGGCAGGAAGAGATGAGTTAGCTGCAGATCTAATGGCGTCTAACACTTAGCTAGTCTCGTTTCCAGACCACACCTCCTCCGCTTTGCTTCTGAGAGGGTCTGGCAGCTTGCTCGACTTTTCTCGGTCTTGATGACGTTTCATTCTCAGAAAATGGAAATGACCAATCAGATCGCCTTATTTTCAAAATTCACATGACTAACGCGCCGTTGAGCACATGATCAACATGGCGGTAGTGCAGTGTGTTCAGATTCATCGATGACAGAGAGCATCTAGGGTAATCTTCGTTGACTAATAAGCACTACGAGGCAGTCAGCCACTTCTTAGCTGGCTCAAACGAGCGATTTCGCTACCCACAGGTGTGGAAAAATAATTTGCGATTTATTGTTGTTGCCATTACATTTGTGAGCGCTGCCATCTTCGAGCGCCACCAAGGAACACAGCATAGTACCTGTCGTGTCTTCCTGACCCGATCTATAACTATTGTCGAGTTCTGTAGTTCATGTGACCACATACATTAGTATTCAGACAATTTGTCCGCATATTGCGTCCGTGTAGCTATTGAACGCGTGACAATGACGTCATCAAGACCGAGAAAAGTCGAGCAAGCTGCCAGACCCTCTCAGAAGCAAAGCGGAAGAGGTGTGGTCTGGGAACGAGACTAACACTTAGCTGACAATGGACCACGATCGAGAAATCGCTGAATTTATATCGCCGTTTCGCTAAAAACAAAGTTCAAAAGGCACCTGCCAGGAGAATTTCACGACTGTTCGTGGGTGTTTTGGTCTCGGCATTGCTCGCGTAAAGGCGCTAGACGCGCTGAATAAAGAAGAAAGATGAAAACGAAGAGACGAAACTCGATTTAGGGTAAGTAGAAAAACCGGATACAACAGGAAACGAACGCGAACGCGGACACAAACGCGAACTCGCTCAAATGTGATAACGTGCTCAGTGTAACAGGAAACCGCGCCCATAATTACTATACTACTGAACCCAAACCCAATAGATTTTCGCCTAAAAACCCTAAAAACCTTCGCCTAACGGCGCCCAGTATTCGCTAACGGGATATTTAACACTAAGGATAGTCGTTCCCGGCGTTTTAACACTAAGGATCGTCGTTCCCGGCGTTTTAACACTAAGGATAGTCGTTCCCGGATTTCTAACACTAAGGATCGTGAGGTGGCGAATACTTAGGTTGATCCCCATACTGGGCGCTGTTTGGTCCATACTGGGCGCCGTTAGGCGAAAGTTTTAGGGTCTTGGGTTTAGTAGTATAGTAATTATGGGCGCGGTTTCCTGTTACATTGAGCACGTGATCACATTTGAGTTCGAGTCCGCGTTCGCGTTCGTTATCCGGTTTTTACACTTACCCCTCGATTTACACCGTTTCCAGGTTCGTCACTTTAGTAACAATATTGAGCAATCTCCTTGCTACTGTAAGATTGGGCAACGCCAGAGTGCAGATTTAGGTGTCTTTTGACGTATACAATTTGTCACCAGGCGAAATATCAGCGTTTGAACGCTAATACATTGTATGTAGCCGCCATCTTGTTTTCTCGTTCAACCCTACATAGGGAGGTATTACCGTGCCTCCCTAATACTATGACTTCCACTGGAATGTTCCACTGTACTATGTACTGTACCCAATGTACTACAGCTGTGAAGCTGTAGACTAGATGATGTTTCTGGTAGCCAAAATTACCAGACAGAATGCCACATGTGCTATTGCAGGAAAGTTGTAATTCAGGTGATGTCTCATGCAGGTAGCCGAAATCACTGGGCAGAAATTCCACGTGTGCTACTAAAGGAAAGCTGTAGACCAGATGATGTTTCCCTTTACCCAAAACTTAGCACAGACATCTGCATGATGAAGGGAAAACTGGAAATTACAGGAAAACTGAAGGAAATTTCATGACACTTATTTCAGGCACATAATTTATCTTTTTTTTGCAGTGCACGTGCAATCTTAAAATTTAGACATAATTATTAGTTACTTATTGTCTTTATAAGGCTTAATTTTTATTTACTAACTTAGACAGAACAGCATGTACTCCACAGTAAGTCACTGATACACTCATCTTGTGCTCCTTCTTTACTGCTCTCAGCATCTTTACCTCGCTGTCCAAGTCGAGAGATTCCCCACCACTAGTGTGTATATGTTTATATATAGCTAGCACCAGCAAGCTGTACATGAAGAAACGAGGCTATAATACAGTTGAACATGTGAGCCCATTGATACGTGCCCATGCATGCACAATTTACTATAAACAAAATGTACGAAGTTTTGACAACATTACCATTTTTAAGAAAATGATAACATCTATGATCACCATTATGAGCACTTTAGATAACATTCTTGTGATCTGTAAACCAAAACCGAAAGAGAGTAACCTGATACACATACTTTTCTAGAAATGATAACATTCTTGCTGTACATCAACAATTTTGCTATGATCAACATTATATTTGTCCTCTTTAGATGCATCTACGTACATAAGTGCCATACCATGCAGGCCTCACAAAACAAAAACATCAAAATAAATAATACTTGCTGACAGGGATGTTCCTCTTCCTTCAACTTACAGTACACCATTCAATGGTGCAAATTGAATGATTGTATTTAGACAGTATTATTGAACAGGTGCTGCAAGATTTGATAATACAGACAAAAGCACACTTGCTCTATTGTTCTCATGCAGTTTGGTAGAACTGAATTAACTAGTCTACTGCACTCATGATCCATTGCATTATAGTGGACACCATTAATATTCGGACCGAAAATTTTTGATTTTGGTTAGCACACATTATGCATTGATTGTGTAAGTGTTCATCGCATTGAGGTGTCCCCTAAGAGGGTTCTACTATAGAAATATTTATAATCATTATCAACATCGAGTATAGTACTAGCAAGAAAATAGTCAATAATTATAAGAGATCAAAACTTGACATGCATGATCTGGAAAAAAAGACTTAGTGGACAGATAGAGAAATAGAGGGTTACCAGAGACTGGCTAACAAGACTGTTTTATATTATTGGTCACCAATGGGAGGAAAACAAGAGGGCAGCTACAATACAATGTATTAGCATTCACACCGCCGCTGATATTTCCCCTGGTGGTGAATTTTGTGCATCAAAAGACTCTTAGATCTGCTCTTTGGCGTTGCCACATTCTCATAATTGCCATAAGGTTGCTCGAAATTATTACTAAAGTGACGAACCTGGAAACGGTGAAAATCGAATTTTGCCATCTTCCTTTTCTTCTTCTTTTTCTTCAGCACACCTAGTGCCTTTATGCGAGCAGTGCCCAGCTTGAAACACCCACAAACACACGTGAAAATTTTCCTGGCAGGTGCCTTTTGAACTTAGTTGTTGTAATGCATAATAATGTGAAGTACGCAATAATTTTGCATTTACAGTAACATGTTGAAAGCTTTTAAGCTTTGCCATAAACTGTCACCATAGCTTGGACAGTAGCAGACTATATAAACTTTCCATTCTGTTGTCATATACTATAAAGTATTATTTTCGCGGTTTTAATCAATAATAATTGTGTAAAGAAAAACACTAACAGTGCAATGAAAATTTATGGCTAATTTTGTCATAGATTAATGCATTTTCTACTGGGGCACGGCCAGGTCTCTGATCTACTCTAGTACTGAATGGTGTGCTGTAAAAGCTTGATCGAGAATGTTTAGTAATAGATCAAAATACAGTCTCACCCGGTAGTGTGCATGCATGGGTGCAACAAAATACTATGATGAGAATGACTTCTCTCTCTGTGTATTGTCCTCTAGGAGGTTGTATCATCAAAATGAACATCTTTTCCAGTTGCTATACAAATTATTTTGCAAAACCTGCAAAGTAGAGATGTTTAGATTGCAGTTGCATCCATTGTCACAGTTTATATAGATTCATCATTAGTCGTTATGCTTTAACATGATCACAATAATTCTATAGGTCACATACATTGTATTATCATTGCCGATCGGCAATGATATGTAGGGATGACCTCGAAGTAAGATGGCGGCTACTCATGTGTGAAAATGAGTTTTCGCACATATCTCTACTTTTATACATTTCTACTGCATTTTAACCATCTCTAAGTGAATCTGAGGTGTAAGCGCTTGTAGGCAGTCTATGGAATACACCGGGACTGCTTGCTTGACGACGAAAATCAAGATGGCGACTCTCAGAAAGGCCGGCGTTGCAGAACTTCACAGTTTTAGCGTTTCTCGAGACTCCAGACATCTAGGATTGATCAGAAAATTGTTATGAGCATGAAAATACCTTTGGCGAACCTAGAAAACGTTTCTAAAGTGGTAAACTGAAATTGATGCCCACGCAAATTGTTCATCTTACTCCTTCTTTCTTTCTTTCTTCTTTCAGTAAGCCTAGCGCTGTCCTGAGAGAACGAATCACTACCAAACCTGCACCATCGCATGTGTATATATCTGGGGTAGTGCACTTACTTCTTAGATAGGCATCAAACACTACCAGAAGCGAGTAATCTTTGAAAAACATGGGTTTTGGGCCGTATTGGACTGAATACGCCATTAAATAATTAACCCTCTTGTCGCTCCTTAACATTAACTCCGCCCACATCAGTTTTGCAGCTATCTAGCTCGATTGATACTGTGTTTTTTCTCTGCTCTGGACGCTTCAGCGTGCAAGCCAGAGGTATGAAATCCCTAAGTAACACTGATCTGTTCGTTAAAGCTTCAGATGGCGGGTTAAAACTGACATATCCAGATGCTGAACTTGAACAAGTAGTTTTTTTAAATAATAATTTTAGACACAACACAAAATAGCAAAAATAATGCTAATGCAAGGTGTAATGTCTCTGTACTAAATATTTAAAGGATTTAACAGAAGGAGAATTAACAGTAACACTATCTAGTTTATTCCATAAATTAATAGTAAATGGTACAAAAGAAAAAGTGAAAGAGTTAGTTCTAGTAAAGGGAGAAGAAAGATTTAAGTTATGTAGGTTATGGTGACGAGAAGAAGACAAATAATTAAATACATGAACAGGAAAAAAACAAAGGTTATGGGTTATTTTATACAGAATAGTATAAGTCTAGCCACACATCTGCGTGATTCAAGACTAGAAACGTTAAATTGAATCAGTAGGTCATGATAAGGCAGCTTTTGCTTGCAATCCTTAATGCAAATTTTTGGACACTCTCAATCAATTCCTTATCCTTGGCCAAATGTGGTGACCACACAGGAGAGGCATACTCAAGATGAGGACGTACCATTGACAAATAAAGATGACACAGAGTATCAGCTGACGCGTCATAAAACTTTCTGTATAGTAAACCAAGTAATTTTTTAGCTTTATCACAAACCATTTTAGTATGACTACTCCAGGTTAGATCACAAGTGATAAGCACTCCCAGGTATTTGAAAGAATACACTCTATCAAAAAGATGGCCACTCAACGTGAAGGAGGTTTGAGGGGAAGAAACATTTTTTTACGAGACATGATCATATTATTTGCACTTAGAAAGGTTAAACTGAAGATAATTACTGGAAGACCACTCATCAATTGTGTCTAGATCAGCTTGCAGAGAGACATAATCTTCAGCACGAAGGATATTACGATATAGGAGAACATCATCAGCATACATGACCAGCTTGGACCCAGGACAGAAATTACATTCAGCAAGATCATTAATATATATAATAAAAAGCAGAGGGCCAAGGACCGAGCCCTGAGGTACACCAGAGACCACAGGCACCTGACTTGATGATTCACCATTAACAAGAACCCTTTGAGAGCGACAAGTTAGATAACTAGTGACCCAACGAACTATATAGTTATTAAAGCCAAGGTTGAGCAATTTGTCCAAAAGAGGACGATGGGGTACACTATCAAAAGCTTTTTTGTAATCAAGAAATATAGCACAAACTTCATTGCCGTCCTCTAGGGTGAGAAACCATTCATGAAGTACAGACAAAAGAGCAGTAACGGTTGACCGTTCAGGTCGAAACCCCCATTGGGAATCAGAGAGCAAGTTATTACTGGACAGGTGCTCATACATGACATCAAAAATGTGCTTTTCTAACAACTTACAGAGGATGGATGTGAGAGAGATTGGTCTGTAGTTGTTCGGGTCTGATTTAGGTTTGGAAGTTGACTTCAAAATTGGAGAGATCATAGAAGCTTTCCTACACTCAGGAACAACACCATGACGTAATGACAAGTTAAACAGATTTGCAATAGAAGGGGCTATACTAGTTGCAGTGTTTTTCAACATACAAGCTGAAACAAGATCAGGTTCAGTCTAGCTTACCGGCAGCAAGATTCTACGCACAGTAAGGTTCCTACACCACGCAGTGTAAGTTGTAAAGGACTAGAAGCCTCTGTGAGTGTGATGTTGACATCAACAAGATTAGGCTTGCAGCATCATGAGTTGTCAGTATATTAGTCTCTTCTTCATCCATTACTGTACTAACAAGTATCATGTTGTCAAATCATACCTAGACTTGATATTTTGCTGTGTGCGTCCTCAACCTCTTGAAATATTTTAAACCTTTCGTTGAATGATTGGTAATATTAAACATTATTTTAAACCACACTCCTTACTCTCAAGACCCTGTGCACGTTCACATCTGCTAGACTAGTAACTGCATGCTGCTCACAGAGTTGTCAAAATGAAATAACATCTAACATAGAATACAACTAATAAGTTCAAACTGATAGTTATCAAAAAAGTAACAGGAACAAGTAAAGTAAAAAAAATTTAATAAAAACCTGAAAAGTGTAGCGATGACTCTTAAAAAAGGAAAGGAACAAGATGGGATGGTGCTTGCAAAAGTAAAGGAACAAGATGGAATAATGCTAAGCTTGCAAATGTAAAAGTCCTAAGTATCCCTACATCAGCGGCTTGAAGGAGGACGCACTCCGATGGAGTAATTGACGGTTGTAAATAGCTAGAGGTATCTGTGTTTAGGAGGACGCAGTCCGATGAAGTAGTTGACAGTTGTAAATAACTAGAGGTATCTGTATTTGGAGGACGCAGTCCGATGAAGTAATTGACGGTAGTAAATAACTAGAGGTATCTGTGTTTAGGAGGACGCAGTACGATGAAGTAGTTGACAGTTGTAAATATGCTGCAGGTATAGCTGTGTTTGGAGGACGCAGTCCGATGAAGTAATTGACGGTTGTAAAGGTATAGGAAGAGGATTCCACATTTGTCAGTTGCACGTTGTCGCAGCAAGCCGCTGATGTAGGGATACTTGGGACTTTTACATTTGCAAGCTTAGCATTATTCCATCTTGTTCCTTTACTTTTGCAGCAACATCCCATCTTGTTCCTTTCCTATTTTAAGAGTCATCCCTACACTTTTCAGTTTTTTTTAATTAAAGCTTTCTTCCTTTACTTTGTTAATTTAAACTAGACTTCCTGGGCATTATTGCATGTACTCATGGCTCAGAATTGTACATACTTTATCGATCAAGTCACACATAGCTAATACAATGAACGATGTAAGATTATACCCATGGGAACTTGAGGAAAAGCTATAGGATGAGTGCACTGTGAGCTTAATCTGGATTGTTCAATAATAGCTAAGTCTTAGTGATAGATAATGCAGGCTAATAGCAAGCTACGCACAGCAACCAGCACTGAAGAGTTCTTCATAACAAACACTCTTGACTATAGTCCTATAACCCCAAATGTGTACGAAGCTATGCAACGTCATAATGGGCACTAAAACTCCACCACAAAAATGTTATGATTGCTTGAAATAACAGTTTGAGCATGCATTCAGTATAGTTAGTACAGAACACACACACGGATGGAATGCATATTTATCAGAGTATTAATTATAAGTATCGAGAAGTCAGTCTCATCATCAGTTGCAGTCAACCATCAGGTTCATACTGCAATGACCAAGTTGCTTCGTCTACTACCACTACTAGTGGTGGGGTGCCTGCTGCTGCAGTCACTGCAACCAATAGCTACTGCTACTAATGATGTTGGTGAAGAAGTATGTGATCAAGCTATAGAAGGTGAAGCCATTACCTTTGAGGACTATGTCTGGGAGTATGGAAAAGCAGCTAAGAAAGCACCAACGAAAAGAATAAGGGTAACTAACTTGTTATGCAAAAATTTTGTGTATATTGCGTGCAAAAATAGGAAGACCAGAAAGTTAAAGCAAATGGCCGCCTCGAACAGTATGAAACATGGGAGCCAAGTGGTAAGAAGAACAATACTGCATAATATAATCATTTCAATGCACTACCCAATATTTCAGAACGAAAAGCACTACAAGACTATCACATGCCATTTGAATTTGATGTCAGCAAAGTAGAAAAAGCTGGAGATACTAAAATACTTCTACAAAGCGGTTTTATTACTTGCTTCAGTATAAGGCGAAAAACACCGATTTTTACTGCTCAGAGACTGGATGGAAAGACACTGAAAGCTACAGTGAGTAACAACTCATTCTTTTATTCATCAATCTCATTAGTCTCGCGCGCCAGACTCAACAAAATGGAAGGGCCTGGTAAAAGGTTATGAGTAAGCCAATCAGATTGAGTTGTCACGAGCGCGCTCGTACTAACGGTAGCCATGACATGCAGGACGTACGCCACGAGCACCACGGTAGACTGAGTGGCTAGTTCAATAGAGACGCAGGTGAAAAAGCACTGCCATGGCTCGTGTATACCGTGCAGCTCGTCTTGGCTCGTACGGTCTCAATCAGTGGCGGATCTAGGGGGGGGGGGGGGCAGGCCGGGAGGGCAAGGCCCTCCCTGAAACCTTGTCCGCCATTTCATCTAACGCGTCACACAGTCACATCTGGCTCAATTCTAGACAGGCATAACGCCAGAGTACCTCGATCCAAGCGCCTGAAAAGTGCAAGCGATCGACGATCATGCTTATAGCGCGCGAATGCGCCCGCACATCATCAATGAATACAATAAAATCGATAGTAGCTATGTGCGTGGGCATGTTCATGCGGCCGGAAATGTCTCCCCCTTTTTCAATTCAAAAAGTGGAAATTGTCTTGCGCGACGACTGAGTGCCGTTTAGGTGGCTAAAAACCACCCAAAGGTTTCAGATACGCTGATTCCAACTAATTTTTGAAATTTAAGCGGATAATTCTTGGAAACAATGCTGTTTTGCTATGATCAATCAGCGCTAGATAAAAAAAAAAAACAAGCAATTTGGAGATCAAAAATTATTCTCGTAGTCAAACATTTTGCAATGTTATTTAAACTTGGAGAATGCCTCTGACTAGCACTTACAAAGATATTAGTAACAGTTTAGATAGTCGCAAACGTACTCCAAAGTCGCGCACAGCTGGAGTGTCATGCTAACTGGACTGTTCGCCATGTACTGCAACAGGCAAATAGCTGGTCGAGCGTCTGTTATAGCCATTGTTGTGGATCTGGTTGGTCATAGTTTGCTTCAATAAGTATGCCGGACAGGTCAGCGTAGCCCAGGCTGTCGTGTCACACTCAAGATTACTGTTTTGCACCATGCTACGAAGTGCGCGACAGCGCCGCTGTAGCCAGGAAGCCGGCTTTGTAATGTAAATTATTAGAGAACAAAATCACATAGTCACCTCCACAAAACCCGTTGTAACTCAGTCATTTTAGTACCGATTCTAACGAAATTTAGATTTGTGTGCTGCTAAAGGTTAGCAGAAGCCACCTATAACAACTAGTAATTGATTCAGAGAGTTTAAACGTTTTAGTGCACATTGCTATCGATAGATTTTAATGACGTATCAATTAGCGAAATTTTTCGCGTGCCCTTCCTACATGTATTTGCTAACCCTAGATCCGCCACTGGTCTCAATGCAGTGCGCGTATACGTACTTGTGCACGTTACCATGGCTACGGTGCATATTTTACATTCCTGTGGCACAACACGTTCAATAACGTTTTACCACACCCTTCCATTGGTTTGGGTCTGGCGTGCAAGACTATAGAATCTCATAAGTATAATCAAATTAATACAGAAAAAAATGCCAGACAGAGCAGAAAATGAATGGTTCAGAACGGACCCTCGGTTGGATAAAGCAGATACAACCACTTGTGGAGCATACAGAGGATCTGAGTATGATAGAGGACATGTAACACCATCAGGTATTTCATATAAAACACTTCATATTGTACAAGTAAATTAAAAAGATTTCTATCGAAATCAGAAGGATGTAGTGATGAAGAAATCTACCACTGGTTTACAATGTAAACTAACAAGAAACAAGCATGGAATGGTAACACGATTGACTTGCTAACAGACCATAGATCCCTACATCAGTTGCTGCTGTGGCCTGACTATAGCTAGTTCAGCTAGTTACTGTTGACTGACACCTTGAATTGAATTCACCTTGTGACAAAATATTGATCTTATGTACAGCCACTGATGTAGGGATCTATGGTCTGTTAGCAAGTCAATCGTGTTACCATTCCATGCTTGTTTCTTGTTAGTTTACATTGTAAACCAGTGGTAGATTTCTTCATCACTACATCCTTCTGATTTCGATAGAAATCTTTTTAATTTACTTGTTAGTGCCCTTTTTTCTTTTTCAGTGAAGTGCAGTTCAATATCATGCATGTACTGAGAAGTCTTTGTTTCCACCATTAGTTTAGTATTCCTGTTGTTGATGGTATGCTGCTCTGCCTAGTCGCCTACGCATTCATACAGTGCATACGAGCCCCGCCCACACTTGTTTGTAAACCTATAATACGACGGTTATTAATTATCTGGCAAGCGCAGAATGGCAATCCTACACGAGCTTACTGTTCTTCGAAGACTCCAGGCAAATGCCGGCTATGTGCTCTCCGTGATATTGATCCATACGGCGCGGCGATACTCTAGCTGCTTGGTCACGTGCACTAGCCACTGCTTGGTCACGTGCGTATTGCGCAATCACACTAATGGCGTCTAAGACTAAGCTGACAATGGATCACGATCGAGAAATCGCGGAATTTATATCGCCGTTACGCTAAAAACAAAGTTCAAAAGGCACATGCCAGGAGAATTTCACGACTGTTCGTGGGTGTTTTGGTCTCGGCACTGCTCGCGTAAAGGCGCTAGGCGAGTGGAAGAAAGAAAGAAAGAAAGAAAGAAAGAAAGAAAACGAAGATGACGAAACTGGATTTTCACCGTTTCCAGGTTCGTCACTTTAGCAACAATTTAGAGCGATCTCCTTGCTACTGTAAGATGGGGCAACGCCAGAGAGCAGATCTAAGTGTCTTTGGACGTATAAAATGCATCACCAGGCGAAATATCAGCGTTTGAACGCTAATACATTGTATGTAGCCGCCATCTTGTTTTCTCGTTCATCCCTACATAGGGAGGCACTACCGGGCCTCCCTAATAGAGGTTGTGCACATACTACTTTGACGCACATCAATTTTTTTCGTGTTAGTAACCGTTGCAACAACGCCATTTTGAGTGTCAGACAAGAAGTACTCATATCACTTTTGATAGCTAGATGAAGCTGTACAGTCACGTTATGGTGCAAACAAGCACTGATAGGTGGAATGCAAGATTGCTACTAGCTGTATGCACTAATCAAGGGCTCTCTCGTGGAACGGTAGCACTTGCCTTCGCTCGAGGTACCGTATCGAGATGGTTAAGGTCTTTTAACAACACTGCGTTGACATGGAATTGACTACAAGGACTCGTACGTACTGTACGAGCGAAGCTGACCACTGAAAGGTCTGTTCAAAGAAAGTCGCTATTAAATTCTTGATTTGCCTCACTGCTTTAGTCTTCTGTGTAGCGCTGGTACTAAGCAAGACTGCTATCCACTTTTTACTGAGAGGTGCAACTTACAAACGAGAGCAGAGCACGTTTTTTCTTGCAGTTGACACTCAAAATGGCCGTGTGCATCACGTGCGCCTGATTAGTTATGTCACGCGTACAACCGATCTATACTGCAATCATATCCTCTTTCATTAATTATGATTAAAGTAACATGGTTCCTAACCTCTAATATAGTACCCTGGGACCACCGCTTTCGATCATGAACTGACAGATGACTGAGGAGTGTTGATCGCACAGTATTTATAGTCTTTGTTCATGTATTCCAACTTCAATCCATACTAGCACAATTTCTTCAGGCTACTTTTTTGAATTGTACTAGCTATACGCAATACATTTTACCTAAGTGATGTATTCCATTGGCATGAACTATAATACTACAGGTGATATGGTGGATCCTATTTCACAAACCAATACTTTCCAATTATCAAACATGGCACCTCAGTATCCTAACCACAATCGAGGTGAGTAACAATAAAATCATACATTCTTGTTGCTGTTAATTACAGTCATTGTTTAACTGTTATAATGTATAATAATTTATTACGCTTTTTAGTTGCTTGGAGGTTATGGGAAGACTACACAAGAAAGAAAGCAGAAGACAAGGAAACAGATACTTATGTAATTACAGGAAGTACACCAGGAACTAAAACGTTTGCAAACTTCTATAACTATAGCTGGACTCTATCGCTTATCATTGTACAGGCTGCCTGATGGTACTGTTGTGCCAGATGCTTGGTATAAATTTCTGGTTTGGCGCGAAAATGGAGATCTACAGGCTGAGTATATCTATACCAAACACGAGGATAAGGAAGATGTGAGCCTAATTCTACTAATTATCTGTCAAATTAAAGTTTTCATCAGTATTGTAATCGTGTTACTATGTATTCCAACTTCAAAATCGTGTTACCATTCCATGCCTGCATGTTCCTTGTTAGTTTACATTGTGAACCAGTGGTAGATTTCACAACCCTACATCCTTTTGATTTCGATAGAAATCTTTTTAATTTCTTGTTTGTGTCCTTTTTACTTTTTTAGTGAAGTGCAGTTCAATATCGTGGACGTACTGAGCCGTCTTTGTTTCCACCATTGGTTTAGTTTTCCTGTTGTTGATGGCTTTTCTTTATTATTAACAATTTTAAACTTGTAGCTAAAAATAATTGTTATGCTGTACATATCAGCTCGCCTACGCATACATGCATGGATGAAGTGCATACGAGCCCTGCCCACACTAGTTTGTAGATCTGTACGGCAGTTATTAGGGAGGCACAGTAGTGCCTCCCTATGCAGGGTTGAACGAGAAAACAAGACGGCGGCTACATACAATGTATTAGCATTCAAACGCTGATATCTCGCCTGGTGATGAATTTTCTACGTCCAAAGACACTTTGATCTGCTCTCTGGCGTTGCCCCATCTTACAGTAGCAAGGAGATTGCTCGAAATTGTTACTAAAGTGACGAACCTGGAAATGGTGAAAATCGACTTTCGTCATCTTCGTTTTCTTCTTCTTCTTCTTTCTTCAACTCGCCTAGCGCCTTTACGCGAGCAGTAACGAGACCAAAACACCCACGAACAGTCGTGAAATTCTCCTGGCAGGTGCCTGTTGAACTTTGTTTTTAGCGAAACGGCGATATAAATTCCGCGATTTCTCGATCGTGATCCACCGTCAGCTAAGTGTTAGACGCCATTATTGTGATTGCGCAATACGCACATGACCAAGCAGTGGTTAGCGCACGTGACCAAGCACAAGCTTGAGTTGAGTATCGCTACGCCGTAAGGATCACGGAGAACACATATTTGTCTGGAGTCTTCGAAGAACGGTAGGATCACCATTCTGCGCTTGCCAGATAATTATAACCGCCATACAGGTACAAACATACAAACATTTATATCCCCGTCTTCTAAACCTGTGCAAGACAGAAAATTCAATGTCGTTGTTTTTGGCATCCAGGAATTGCCTGGTGGTTCCTCTCGGTTTGCCAGAGAAAAGCATGACTTTTCCAAGCTTTCCCAAATTTTTTCTGATCTTGAGAATAATTCTGATCATTCTAGCTCTATACGGGACTGTCATCGTTTGGGAAGATATGTGAAAGGTGAATCCTCATGTCGTCCTCTCCTTGTCACGCTTAACTCGACAAGAGATGTGCGTAGCATTCTACAGAGCTACAATAATTCCTCTGACACGTCTATTACTATCAAAGCTGACTTGTCAACATTGGAGAGAAAAGTTAATGCCATTCTCTTAAAAGAAAGATGGATGCTCATTACCTCTGGCATTAACCGCAAGTTCATCAAAATTCGCGGTCCTAACTTGTTTTTGCGTGGTACGCTTCATGGCAAAGTCTTAGATTCAGCATTTGTCCGATCTTCTTCGACCTCTCAATCCTTCACCAATCCTACTCCTAGTACTTCTTCCACTACCACTGTTCTTCCAGCAGTCACTCAGCTCAGTATGGCCATTCACCCCCCTTATCCTAGCTCTGCTACTCCTGCTAGTGTTGCTAATTCTTGTTCCTCTGCAACTGTTGCTAGTTGTCCTCCTTCTGCTTCAGCTGCTAACTCTTCTTCTAGGCCTAATTGCATGACTATCTCAGCTTAAATTGTGTTTATGGAATGCTCGAAGTTTAGCAAATAAATTTTCTTTTTTTCAGTCTTTGGTCTATTCTTGCCAGCCATCTATTTTTGCAGTCACAGAGACTTGGCTGTCAGGTTCACACTATGATGGTGAGATCCTCCCTTCTGGCTTCAATATTTTTCGTAAGGACAGAGGTAGCCGTGGTGGAGGTGTCCTGCTCGCTATTGACAACAATCTTCCTGTTACATTGTTATCCTCTCCGTCATCTCTTGAGGTTATTTCTGTTCGCATAAACTTGGGCATTTCTGTCATAGTCTCTGTTGTTTATGTTCCTCCATCTGTTAGTGACTCTTCTTTCTCCTCTCTTCTTTCGTACTTGAGCACTCTCTTCTCATCTGACGAGCATGTTGTTGTGGTCGGCGACTTCAATTGTCCTGATATACAGTGGTCTACTTTGTCCAGTACATCTCCCTTGTCTTCTGCATTATGTGAATTTGTATTTGATCACAACATCTACCAGGCTGTTGAGTTTCCAACTCACAGAATGGGCAATGTATTTGACCTTGTTTTCACTAATTCTATATCCAATGTGTCTATTTCTAATGACCACTCCCTCTCTGATCATTTCCCTATAGTACTCAGTATTGACCAAGCCTCTCATAAATCTGCTCATTGCTCTTATACTGTTCTCGACTACTCCAGAACGAATTTCAGTGGTGTGTGTGACTTTCTCAGCAACTACGATTTCAGTATGCTCTACCAGTCAAGTGATACAGAGCTCATCTGGTCTACTTTGAAATCTGCTATTTCCACTGCTGTCTCTCTATTTACTCCCACACGAGTGATACACAACGGTTCTCACCCAGTATGGTTCAACAGTGACATCCGTCATAAAATTAACAAGCTTAATACTCTTAAGCGTAAGAAATCCAGTTCCAGCTGTCTTTCAAGAATCGCAGATTTAGAAGCTCAACTGAAGGACGATATTACTTCAGCCAAGTCTCAATATGAGTCCGAGTTGGTTCTAAATTTCTCTTATTCTGACTCTTCCAAAGTTTTCAAGTACATCAAGTCGGCCACAAAACAATCCATTCTCCCTCAAGTCATGTCCCTCAACACCTCTTCTGCCCATACTGATGAAGAGAAGGCCGAACTATTTAACAAGTTCTTTTTTTCTGTCTACTCTAATAATTCTAACGAAGCCTTTACTCCAGTTACCAACTCGTTGCCTACTCTTGACGACATTGTTTTTGATGTCTCTGATGTATTTCGTATTCTTGCTTCTCTTGACACTACCAAGGCCATGGGCATTGATGGGATTGGTCCGCTTGTACTTAAATCTTGTGCTGATGTTTTGTGTGTCCCTATTCATCATCTTTTCACCGTCTCTCTTTCTAATGGTTACATACCTTCTGAATGGCGTATTCACCTTATTACTCCGATATTCAAATCAGGCGACAAGTCTTCCATCAAGAACTACAGACCTATTTCTCTCTTATGTTCAGTTTCTAAAGTTCTTGAAAAAATTATATTCTCCCGTGTCTCTGATTTTGTTGCTGACTCCATTTCTTCTTCACAATTTGGTTTCATGAGAGGCAGATCCTCACAACAGCAACTTTTGGTGATGCTAGATGAGATCTTTAGTAATAATTATTCTAAGACTTGCTCTGACATTGTTTATCTTGACATCAGCAAGGCATTTGACTCAGTCTCACACAATATGCTACTTATTAGGGAGGCACGGTAGTGCCTCCCTATGTAGGGTTGAACGAGAAAACAAGATGGCGGCTACATACAATGTATTAGCGTTCAAACGCTGATATTTCGCCTGGTCATGAATTGTATACGTCAAAAGACACTTAAATCTGCTCTCTGGCGTTGCCCCATCTTACAGTAGCAAGGAGATTGCTCGAAGTTGTTACTAAAGTGACGAACCTGGAAACGGTGAAAATCGTGTTTCGTCATCTTCGTTTTCTTCTTTCTTCTTTCTTTCTTTCTTTCTTTCTTCAGCGCGCCTAGCGCCTTTACGCGAGCAATGCCGAGACCAAAACACCCATGAACAGTCATGAAATTCTCCTGGCAGGTGCCTTTTGAACTTAGTTTTTAGCGAAACGTTGATATAAATTCCACGATTTCTCGATCGTGAGCCATTGTCAGCTAAGTGTTAGACGCCATTGATGTGATTGCGCAATACGCACGTGACCAAGCAGTGGTTAGCGCACGTGACCAAGCAGTATCGCCGCGCGCCTTATGGATCACGGAGAACACATACATGTACATGTATTTGTCTGGAGTCTTCGAAGAACGGTAAGCTCGTATAGGATCACCATTCTGCGCTTGCCAGATAATTACAACCGCCGTACATGTCTATAAACAATTGTGGGCGGGGCTCGTATCCACTGCGTGCATGTGTAGGCGAGCTGATATGTACAGCATAACAATTATTATTAGCTACAAGTTTAAAATTCTTAATAATAAAGAAAAGCCACCAACAACAGGAAACTAAACCAATGGTGGAAACAAAGACAGCTCAGTACGTGCATGATATTGAGCTGCACTTCGCTGAAAAAGAAAAAAAGGACACAAACAAGAAAATTAAAAAGATTTCTATCGAAATCAAAGGGATGTAGGGTTGTGAAATCTACCACTGGTCCACAATGTAAACTAACAAGGAACAAGCATGGAATGGTAACACGATTGACTTGCTAACAGACCATAGATCCCTACATCAGTGGCTGTACACAAGATCAATATTTTGTCACAAGCTGAATGCACATCAGGTGTCAGTCAACAGCAACTAGCTGAACTAGCTATGGGCAACCACAGCAGCCACTGATGTAGGGATCTATGGTCTGTTAGCAAGTCAATCGTGTTACCATTCCATGCTTGTTCCTTGTTAGTTTACATTGTGGACCAGTGGTAGATTTCACAACCCTACATCCCTTTGATTTCGATAGAAATCTTTTTAATTTTCTTTCAAACTTGAACTCATGGGTATATCTGGTACTATTCTAAACTGGTTCAAGGCATATCTGGACAACCGTCAGCAGCTTGTCTCGGTCAATGGCAGCTTTTCTGGTTTTCTTCCTGTTACCTCTGGTGTTCCTCAAGGAAGTATCCTTGGCCCTCTGCTCTTTTTAATCTATGTTAATGATCTCCCAGATTCTGTCTCATTTTCTAAACCTCTTCTTTTTGCTGATGACACAAAATGTCTCATTAGTTCACCCAAGGATGTTTCCTCTCACAAGATGCAGCAGGACTTAGACTCTCTTTATGAATGGAGTATCTCTAACTTCATGAATTTTAACGAATCTAAAAGTGCAGTTCTGAGAATTCCTTCCATTGGCTTACCCCCAGTATACCTACTCAACGGGTTTAGTATCCCCACCACTAACTTGTTTAAAGATCTAGGTGTTTTACTCTCTAGTGATCTCTCATGGTCGGCTCATATTAATATGATAGTTACAAGAGCTTACAAGATGCTTGGTCTTATCCGAAGGTGTTTTTGTCACACTGTCTCAGTTCCAGTCAGGAAATTGTTGTATACCTCTCTTGTTCGTTCCCATCTAATTTATTGCTCAGTTATTTGGAGACCCTACTTGCGCAGAGATATCATTGTTCTTGAAAAGCTACAAAGAAGAGCCACTAAATTTATCCTTAATGACTATACCTCTGACTACAAAACCCGTCTGTCCTCCCTTGAATTGTTACCTTTGTCTATGACATTAGAGCTTCATGATATTATTTTTTTTCTAAAATCGGTCAGATCCCCCTCTCCTTCTTTCGATATCTTGAACTACATTCATTTCTCTGTCTCATCTGGTACTCGTTCATCATCAAACAACAAACTGTTACATCCTTTAACCTCTAATGTATCCTCCAGCAATTTTTATTTCAACAGGTTCCCTCGACTATGGAATAGTCTGCCCTCGGTCGATGATGATGTCTCCACTTCAGTTGTAATATCCCGCCTGAAGGCTCTCTTTTGGTCGCATTTCCTTCTCAATTTTAACAATGATGATCCCTGTTCGTACCACTTCCTCTGCCCATGTTCATCATGTGCCTACTCAAGTCCTAACTTTACCTATCTATAGTGTTATTTAATTCCGGCTGCTGCACTTCCTGTGTGTGGTTGTCCCTCAGTGCCTATCATCGTTTATTTTTCAGTCTACCTTTCTTAATCTTAGCCTATCACTTTTCTGT
Source organism: Haliclona indistincta (assembly GCA_964017065.1). Classification (NCBI taxonomy): domain Eukaryota; kingdom Metazoa; phylum Porifera; class Demospongiae; order Haplosclerida; family Chalinidae; genus Haliclona; species Haliclona indistincta. The sequence goes on from OZ024789.1 coordinate 1,549,059, forward strand.
ATTGTGCACTGTAAAGTATATAATTTTATAATAATAATAATAATAAACAAGTGTGGGCGGGGCTCGTATGCATCCATGCTTAGGCGAGCTGATAAGTACAGCATAACAACTATTTTTAGCTACAAGCACTGGCTACAAGTTTAAAATTGTTAATAATAAAGAAAAGCTATAAACAACAGGAAAACTAAACCAATGGAGGAAACAAAGACGGCTCTGTACAAGCATGATATTGAACTTCATTGAAAAAGAAAAAAGGAAACAAACAAGAAAATAAAAACGATTTCTATCGAAATCAAAAGGATGTAGGGTTGTGAAAGCTACCACTAGTCCACAATGTAAACTAACAAGGAGCAAGCATGCAATGGTAACACGATTGACTTGCTAACAGACCATAGATCCCTACATCAGTGGCTGTTGTGATTGGCTATAGCTAATTCAGCTAGTTGCTGTTGACTGCTGACACCTGACATGCATTGAGCTTGAATATTGATATTATGTACAGCCACTGATGTAGGGATCTATGGTCTGTTAGCAAGTCAATCGTGTTACCATTGCATGCTTTTTCCTTGTTAGTTTACATTGTGGACCAGTCGTAGATTTCACAACCCTACATCCTTTTGATTTAGATAGAAATCTTTTTTATTTTCTTTAATTATCTGGCAAGCGCAGAATGGTGATCCTATACAAGCTTACCGTTCTTCGAAGACTCCAGACAGATATTTGTTCTCCGTGATCCATACAGCCCGGAGATACTCAAGGTAGTGCTTGATCATGTGTGCTAACCACTGCTTGGTCACCTGCGTATTTCGCAATCACAATAATGGTGTCTAACACTTAGCTGACAATGTATCACGATTGAGAAATCACGGAATTTATATCGCCGTTTCGCTAAAAACAAAGTTCAAAAGGCACTTTCCAGGAGAATTTCACCACTGTTCGTGGGTGTTTTGGTCTCGGCACTGCTCGCGTAAAGACGCTAGGCGAGTTGAAGAAAGAAGAAAACGAAGTTGACGAAACTCGATTTTCACCGTTTCCAGGTTCGTCACTTTAGTAACAATTTCGAGCAATCTCCTTGCTACTGTAAGATGGGGCAACGCCAGAGAGCAGATCTAAGTGTCTTTGGACGTATAAAATTCATCACCAGGCGAAATATCAGCGTTTGAACGCTAATACATTGTATGTAGCCGCCATCTTGTTTTCTCGTTCAACCCTACATAGGGAGGCACTACCGTGCCTCCCTAATGTAGCCGCCATCTTGTTTTCCCTTTCAACCCTACATAGGGAGGCACTACCGTGCCTCCCTAATATGGATAAAGTTGTCTTACTGGTTTACAAAATAGCACCTAAGGTACAGATGCCTCGGTGGAATGACACTATATCCACAAACACAAAATCACCATTCCACAAACACAGCAACTGCAGATGCATTTATACAGGATTTCTGTACAGCAATCACAATGCAGTGCTTTAGTAATGTAATCAGAAGCCAATCAGTGCTAACCACAATTCAACTGGGCGTGTCTACAGTGTTTAGCACAGCAGTCACACGCATAAGATAGCTTCCATAGCTTGCTTACACAATTTTTCTGGACCTTCGCTGCTATCCTGTAGTAAAATTATAACCTATCAGCTTCTAGGCAGTCAACTGTGGACAGCTTTGCCTTTGGAGAAGTCCAGATCGCCAGCAAAGGTAAACAAAGTGAGCAAATAGCACCATAACTCACTAACTAAGCTTCATATAAAGTTTTCACATGTTCAAAGGCGAGATAATACCGTGTTCTACTGGCATTGCTAGTTTCAGATCTTAACTTTCAACGTGCGCTACAAATTAAAACCGAACCAACCTAGAGCAATTCACACGGTAACTTACGCACTAAGCTTTAATGTCAAACTTCTGAAAATACAAATCCGAGTAAGTATCGATTTCTACCCGTGTTGCTTGTTTCAGCGATTAGTTTTCAGCGAGCGACGAGAAATCGTTGCGACAGACAGACAGACAGACAGACAGACTGACACCACGACTACTCCATGCCTCGTGGCTCCGCCCACCGAGGCATAAATATAATGCGCCTATTAATGTTACACCCCACCCCCCCCCCAGTACGGGGCAAGTAGGGGATTAGAGGGGATTATAGGGGATTTGCACAAACAGGAAGTCAAAAGCCCCAGGGTGGGGCAAAGTTGGCGATGCAAATCCCCCACTAATCCCGTCTATATCCCCACCCTGCCCCTATCCTATGTACGGGATTTGACCTTACATAATAGAAGAATGACTCAGCTACACGTATATCATGAAATCCAAGCGTAACCGGAGTTGGTCAAATTCCCGACCCTCGGGCAAAATTGCGTTGTATAATCCCGTGTAACCCCCACCCCTGTCCCGTACTGGGGGGGGGTGGGGCGTGACATTGATAGGCGCATAAACCAACAAGGAGCAAGCATGGAATGGTAACACGATTGACTTGCTAACAGACCATAGATCCTACATCAGTGGCTGCTATGGCTGGCTACAGCAGTTGTGCACAATATTTAGCTTACAATATTGTATTGTCGAAATCTTATGTATACAGCCACTGATGTAGGGATCTATGGTCTGTTAGCAAGTCAATCGTGTTATCATTCCATGCTTGCTCCTTGTTGATTTACATTGTGGACCAGTAAGAGATCTCTTTATCCCTATATTTCGCAAGAAATCTTTCGATTTTCTTTTACATTATAATACTGTTTCATAGTATACTGCTTATAGTGCGTATAATTATAATAATTAATTTTTTAAAGCTATACTCTTGTTGCTAGGTGTAACAGATTTTGATCATCCTTGCAGTATGTAGTACATGTACAGTTCATTGTGTTTTATGATAACTTCATGGCAGCATATGATATAAATCAAAACATTATTATAAGGAATTATGCATAATTATAAAGTTATTTACCATATATAGCCTGAAACTGAATGGGGATCAACCGAGAGTGGATTGAAACATAGAAGATTTAAATCTAGCAAGAAAACTGTTGAAGAAGTTGAAGATTTTATTCAGTCGCAAACAAATATAGTCTTCAAAATCAGTAAATCCAGCTTGAATGGAGGAACGACACCACTTTCAAAGGGCTTAAATAAATTGACGGTATGTACGTATAGCAATTTTTACTACGATAATTACGTAGTGAAATTATTTTGTATAATAGCAAAATACGGAATTGGGTAAAGCAGTGGCAACGTCATCATTCTGTCAGAAAATCAAACAAAAAATTCATCAACTAGCCAGCCAGGGCAAGTTGTCACTGAGTCGTGCATGCTCAAAGAGAAAGGGAAAAGGAGGACAGAATGTACTAGATCTTGGTGAAGGATATTTTAGTGCTGGTTGCAGAAAAGACTCATCAGGTAGAACTCACACCTTTGAGAGAGAACATTATCAATGATTTTTGTGTAGAAATAGTGTCAGACTACTTAGATGAGCAATCAGACACCACTGATCAAATGGATTCCAATGCTATAGGTAAAACCTATACAGTATTTAAATTTATTCAAAAATACAATATACAGCATTCAGATGTGCAGGTACTAAACAACTCATAGGCTATGTTAACAAAGGCCAAACACTCAGACTGCTTGACCTGCTAGGTATTAAACAAACAAAGTTGCTAACTGTCATCAATGTTAAGCTGCAAAAGATCGTATCTGACTGCAAAGCTGAACATCTCGATGTCTACACGGCTCCCTCTCTTAAATTCACTATTGTTCCAAGTATACTTTCTATCAGAAACGCAGTATTCTCCATCAGAATAAGCTATGGCAAAGACGACTGGAAAGTAATAGCTGGTCTTACTGGACAGTGGGCTATTGGTAACATTGTGGTTGATGTACTGGCTAGATATGATACCAACAGTATGAAGCTCTTGCTCAGAGGAGCTCCAAAGATCAAGTTAACCATTGACCTCAAAAACGAACTCGACAGTCTCACAGGAACAAATGTACCAATCCCTCTACCATCTGTCTCTCTCACTAACATAGCAGTTACTGGAGAGTTTGAGCTCATTAAAGGAGGAATAACTACTGTAGTGGTCAGTGGCTCCATTGGTAAGAACAGAGTCCATGCTATCTTCCAGAAACTACTCAAGGCTGGCAAGTTCTCTGGTGCCTTTGCTGCTGACATTGGTCCCATTAGACTTTCAAACATCATCAGAAAAACGACTCAAGTGGACATTTCAAGAGTACCATTCTTTGGCTCTCTCTCCATTCCAAGACTTGGTGTGACAGTATCCTCTGACTATATCACCAGCTCTCTACTACCTAATGTCTTCTGTAAGGATGGTCTGCTTCAGAACACAGCTGTTACTATTCCTAAAGGACTACAAGTCTTCACCATTCTTAATCTCAGAGGTACAAAGGTACCACTGAAAATACGCTACTACAAGTCGTCTTTGTCATTTGAAGTTATTAACAATGGCCGACTTCCCATTGGATCTCTTATATCAACCATTCCAGGCATCAACACTCGTTCTCTACCACTACCTCCAGGAGTGAGAGACATTCTTCGGTTTCAGATTGACTATTTCTCTCTTGACACAAGCTCTAAAGAAGTGAGGGTGATCACACAATACCCAGGCACTCTCCGCTACTTCAATGGCTACCTCACTATCACTAACCCAGCACTCACTGTCAATGCAGTTCTCAAACATCCACGAAAAGTATATTTTCAAGTTGATGGAGCAATTCAAATAGGCAAAGGAGACTACGTTGTCACATTATCCATAGACCCTGCAACAAACAAGTACATTCTCAAGGCTTCTTTCAAGACTATTCCAATTTCAGACTTCATCCACAAATTTTCGGCATCAGTCTTGCCTCATGCATTCCAGAAGAGGCTCAAACGATTTCTTCAATTCAGCATCCACAATTCTAAACTGGCCCTTCCTCTTGGAACTAGAAATCTTCAGCTACACTTGTCGGGCACACCAATCATTGGTGGATACAAGACTGTACACTTGAGTGCTATCATCATTAGACAAGGAGGAAAAACTAAACTTATTGCAGGATTCCAGCTAGGAAAAACAAGCCTTGCTAATCTCATCTACAAGATGACTAGCAAAGATCTTCGTGGAATCGCCATTTTTAACCAGGAGCTAGAAACAAGTCTATTAATCTCTCCTGTCTCTCTTCCTGGAGTCCGTCTGTATGGCAGCAAATTGAAAAATGTCAACATTGTAAAAGGAGTGTTTATTCATGCTGCATTAAAATGGCCACCAAATTGTGCTCGGGACAAGTTCTGTGCAGTTGCACAACGGGTCCTTGGACGAAATGCAAAATTTTCACTCCAAGCTACAATAGCAAGTGCCAGTTCCTTCACATTGTCAGCTGGTGTATCTGATGTCAGACTAGGATCAGGAGTAATGCTACAGCGAGCAGCTCTACAGGTAATGGTTGGAATAGAAACCTCAGTTGGAATAGAGGGAGCGATTCGTCTCAATAAAATAGGAATAACACTGTCAGCTGGACTCAGATCTGCCTCACGAGGAGTGGTTCTTGAGGGTAACATTCACGGATGCTGGAAGAGAGCATTTGGTGCCAAGTGGCTCAGTATCTGTAATCTTCACCTACTCTATGCAATACAACCAACAGTTACTCTAGTGGGAGCATTGGAGATAGGAGGAGAAGTAAGGCTAGGGAATCATTCCTGTGTCAAACGTCCCATCATAGCATCAGGATGCGTTGGAGTTGACCAACTAAGCCCTAACAACAACTTCTATTATGCAAAAATGAACAGAGTAACTATGGGAACACTCCTCCAAGCATTCTGTATCAGATTCCGTTTGCCTCGTCCTCTGGCTGACAGTGGGTTCCCGAAAGGATTTCTCACTTCTTTCTCTCCGATTGGCAAAGAACTACCAAAAGTTGGCATCAGTATTCCAGCTGGTCATCGACTCAAAGGCACTATCAATATTCTTGGTCTTGTGGCACATGCTGATGTTACTATTAGCATGCCGAAAGGTTTTCGAATCAATGTTCCTCTTTCTCCTTTGAAAATCGCTGGAGGGCTTCTTCAAATGTATGCTTCCAGCAGAGATAGATCGCGTGGACCATTCCTCAAGGTATTTATAACTGCTAATCCTCAACCCAAGGTAGATATTCATGCCAGTGGGTTTGTCTCTGTACTTGGTATTCAAGCAGAGGCTATGCTGAGGGTAACCAACACACATTATGAGTACAGAATCTCAGGAAAGTTTCTTCACTTGTTCCAGGCTAGTCTCCACATTACTGCAAAATATTGTGGTAATATCAAACGAGCAAGATTCCGTGTTCGTGGCCAACTTAAAAATGACTTCTTTGCCATTGTCCGTAGAAATATTAAGAGAGGTCTTCAAAGTTATTGTCAATTTGCCACAAGAGCAATTGATAAGGCAAAGCGTATTGTCGACATCAAACTGGTTATTTTTGACGAAGCATTTGGAAAGGTGCGAATAGCTCTAGACAGTTTGAACAAAGCAAGAAGAGTATTCGATCGTGCCATTGTCCTCCTCCATAGCTGGATAAGAAAACTTGAAAGAGTGTGTAGCATCAGGCGCTGTCGTTCAAGAAACACATTATTTAGAAGAATCAGATGCAAAATTCGAAGATTCGCGTGCTCTAAATTCCGTAGAATAGTTGGTTTAGGTCTCAAAGTGGCTAGAGCCGCATTTGGGAGAAGTAGGACCTTTTTTCGTGCAGCATATTCAAGGTTTAGAGGAGCTAAACAACTTGTTGGGAAATCACGCATCAGAAAAGTTAAAAAATTGATTAAAAAACTTAAGAGAGCTTTGAAAAAGGTGAAGAGAGCTATTAAACCTTTAATAAAGGTGAAGTTAGGTTTCGATATAAAAGAGGTCAGCTTTGATGTACCTCTGAGCGCAGCAGCAACTGGTCGCTTTAGAGCCTCGATAGTGGTCAGCATATTCCGTAAACTGAAACGATTCCCTCTCAACATCAACCTGAGGAACATCCTCTCATTCATCAAGACGATTGGAGAACGTGTGATGCACGGTCTCAAGAAGTTCTTGATATGAACCCCACATGGAAATGGATATTCTCTAAAACACTAGCTCAGTTAGTGAGTGACTTTAGCAGTAGAACTCTAGTCCATATCACAGTAGACTTAGTTAGTTGCTGTTTGCACTGAATAGCAGATTTGTAGCAATCCTATTTTGAATCCTGAGTAGTTGTGATTATAAAGAATAATTATTTCAAACTTCATGAACGAATTTGATGTAGACTAACCTATGATCCTTAAAAGTGTTATTGCTGCATGTTCATGATGAAACTGGTTGTACATTAAACAATCACATACAACACACATCTATTTCTCGGTGATAGGAGCTAAAATTCAGCATGTTCACCAATGAAACACATCGATCACACTCTTCTATTTGGCACAAACAAACAATACACTAGTTAGATAGTCACATTATTATTATATGTGAGATGTGTAATGAACATCATTCTGCTATTGCACATGCATCTCCATTGTATGTAATTTAGTACATAATTATAATTGTTCTATTATGGAATATAATTATCATTTTTAAATTATATATAAGGAGAAGAAACATCCAACTCTGTTTATGCCAAAACTAAAGTCCGCCTCATGCGCTGCATATACCTCACTTTATCGGAGTAGGTAAAACTCTGTCTCTTTCTTCACAATAAAAGCATTATATAGTTCTATAGTAAGAGACAATACAATTGGATATGCCTTGAAACAAGAAAACTGTGATACAATGAGACAGATAAGGCCCCACACAGCATGGCGACCAACACACACAAATATAGTTCAGTCAGAGTATGCCACATCTCCCTTATCAGTCGCCATATCTAGGAGGGTGGTTGATCTTTGTATTTGTTTGTGTTCTGGTCAGGACGGGATTTCTTAGTGGCATTCGATGACAGGGAGGTTGAACTGGTTGGGGAGGCTCTGGAGTAGAAGGAATTACAGTAGGAACAAGATGTCTTGAATTTCTTCTCAGAGTTGCTCCATCAGCAGATACAACCAAATATGGTCGCCATTATAGCGTTCACATGGAAAACACAGGTTTTCCTACCAACGTTTATTGAAAATTGAGCCTTTCCTTGTGCTGTATCACAAATGACTATTCTTAAGTGTAAATTTCCACGCCTAGCATCTTTTGGTGGTGATGGTTTTGCTAATCACTTCTACTTATTTATTCATAATTTTAAAATACATAATTAATTTTAAACTTCAGAATTATTTTTCTGATCAGCAATGACGTATCAAATTTCAGACCAGATTTAATAGTCATAGCCAACTATAGCATACAATGTTGGTATTACATCACAGTATGTCTGTCAGTTTTTAAAAGTTCTACTCTTTAAGCTGGAAGCACTGTAATTATTCTGGTTAGAGGTTTCTTGCAACACCCATCTTTCAAGGTTTATTTTCATTATCAGCACTTTTACTTTTGCAAACATCATCCCATCTTGTTCCTTTACTTTTTCGAGCCTTATTCTCGTTTTAGTTTTGCAAGCGTCATCCCTACACTTTTTAGTTAATAATTTTATTTAAACTTTCTTACCTTACCTGTTCCTGTAAGGTAAGTTAGTTGTTATGGCTATAATTTCATTTTTACAACTCTGAGAGCAGCTGTTAGTATATTAAACTTGTTAGAGAGCACACAGACGGCAAAATTATACAATGTAATCAAGTCGATATAGTTTCTATGGGAAAGCCTATTATCACACAGATAAACTTTTCTGCTGCTTAAAATGACATGAAATTGCAACAAGCATGTTTATAATGTTGCGAAGTATGATTTCTTTGAATATAATTATACTTACAAGGATGTGTGACTGTCTCACAGAAAATACCATCATTCAACATGCTTACATGCATGAACAAGCTAGTCGCAAAGTTTTTAAACAGTGTTTTTGTAGACAAGTTAATTGTTAGCAAGCTTGTTACAACCATGAACATTTTTGCATGGGTAGATGGGTGTATACCAACAGAAAGATGTTGACTTATACACACACACCTTAATTTCCTGTTTAAAAAATCGTAAAATATGTTGCTTAAGCAAACAAATCTAAACGGAATCTAGTTAGCTACTGCTAGCAAACGTTTCGAATGACAATGCAGAAAAATTAAATATTTACCGTACACTGTAGTTTTGCATAGTATGCAGAAATGAACACAACAAGCTGATGTGTGTTGCAATCCATAATACATCATTTATTCATTATTGTGCAGCATGTGAAGTATGCAATAATTTTCCATTTACAGCGAACATGTTAAAAGCTTTTAGGCTTTGCATAAACCACTACTATAGCTGGACAGTAGCAGACTATAAACCACCACTATAGCTGGTCAGTAGCAGACTGTAAACCACCACTATAGCTGGACAATAGCAGACCATAAACCACCACTATAGCTTTGACAGTAGCAGGCTATAAACCACCACTATAGCTGGTCAGTAGCAGACTGTAAACCACCACTATAGCTGGACAATAGCAGACCATAAACCACCACTATAGCTTTGACAGTAGCAGACTATAAACCACCACTATAGCTGGTCAGTAGCAGACTATAAACCACCACTATAGCTGGACAGTAGCAGACTATAAACCACCACTACAGCTGGACAGTAGCAGACTATAAACCACCACTATGCTGGGCAGTAGCAGACTATAAACCACCACTATAGCTGGACAGTAGCAGACCATAAACCACCACTATAGCTTTGACAGTAGCAGACTATAAACCACCACTATAGCTTTGACAGTAGCAGGCTATAAACCACCACTATAGCTGGACAGTAGCAGACTATAAACCACCACTATAGCTTTGACAGTAGCAGGCTATAAACCACCACTATAGCTTTGACAGTAGCAGACTATAAACCACCACTATAGCTTTGACAGTAGCAGACTATAAACCACCACTATAGCTTTGACAGTAGCAGGCTATAAACCACCACTATAGCTTTGACAGTAGCAGGCTATAAACCACCACTATAGCTTTGACAGTAGCAGGCTATAAACCACCACTATAGCTTTGACAGTAGCAGGCTATAAACCACCAATATAGCTGGGGCACGGCCTGCAGGGTCCTGATCTACTCTCGAAAGGAGTGGTGTGCTGTAAAAACCTGACCAAGAATGTTTAGAAATAGATCAAAATAAGGAATATACCATGCGATGGTGCAACATAATACTATGATGAGAATGACTTCCCTCATGTGTATCATACTCTAGAAGGCTGTATCATCAAAATATTAGGTTTTTTGGCAAAATTGCAAAAATAGGAATGTTTAGATTGCAGTTGCATTGACTAGATTCATCATTATTTTAATGCTTAAACATGATCACAATGATTCTAGATCGCACACATAAACAGACTCGCATGTTGAAACTTGACTTCCTGGACATTATTGCATGTACGAATGGCTCATATAATTATTGTCGATCAAGTCACAGACTGTTAGCTAGGCAACTAAAATAATCATTTCTAGTCATAAACTATAGGGCATTACATAAGACAATATGGGCCAGGCCTCAAAATCTTGGACAGATACCGAACGAATTAAGAAACACAGCCAGGACGAGTGCATTGTGGGCTCACTCCGGATTGTCCAATAATTATATTCAAGTCTTAGTTAAAGATAAAGCATGCAGGCTAGCTAGCTACACACAGCAACCAGCCCTCAATAGTTCATCATAACAAACACTCTAGTCCTATAAACCCAAATGCAACGCAACATCATATCAAAAAAGTCCGCTACATGAATGTTATGATTGCTTAAACTAACATTTTGAGCATGCATGCAGTATGGTTTGTACAGAAAACACACACGGATGGAACGTATTCTTATCATGAGTAGCCATATAAGTATCGAGAAGTCAGTCTCATCATCAGTTGCAGTCAACCAACAGGTTCATACTGCAATGACCAAGTTGCTTCGTCTACTACCACTACTAGTGGTGGGATACCTGCTGCTGCAGTCACTGCAACCAATAGCTACTGCTACTAATGATGTTGGTGAAGAAGTATGTGATCAAGCTATAGAAGGTGAAGTCATAACTTTCGAGGACTATGTCTTGGAGTATGTCAAAACACCCCCTTCGAAAGCACCCAAAACAGCCAAGAAAGCGCCAACGAAAAAAATAAAGGTAAATAAATGATTATGCAAAATTTTGCCTATAAATATTGCATGCACAAAAACAGAAAAAGCAGAAAGTTGAAGCAAATGATCTCCTCAAAAAATATAAAACATGGAAAGCAAGTGGTAAGAGAAACAATACTGCTCAATAATTATAATTTTTCAATGCACTATAATGATCAGATCGAAAAGCACTGCAAGACTTTCACATGCCATTTGAATTTGATGACAGCAAAGCAGAAAAAGCTGGAGATACTGAAATACTTCTACAAAAGGGTTTTATCAATCGATTCAGTAAAAAGCGAAAGACACCAATTTTTACTGCCCAGAGACTGGATGGAAAGATACTGAAAGCTACAGTGAGCAACAATTAACTCATTATTTATTCATGAATCTCATAATTATAATAAACTAATACAGAAAAACAAGCCAGACAGGGCAGAAAATGAATGGTTCAGAGTTGACCCTCGGCTAGATAAAGCAAAAACAACCACTTGTAAAGCATACAGAGGATCTGGGTATGATAGAGGACATGTAACACCATCAGGTATTTCATATACAACTGTACAGTAGCTGTGACTTCATATCGAATACTGCATGTCTTTCAACTTGGTAATGTGCTGGAAAATCATGGGTGTGACTTTTCCACTTCAAATATCAATATGATTTGAATATAGCACCCTCAACCAGCCCTTCCGATCATGTGCTGACAGATAACTGAGGAGTATTGACCGCACAGTAGCTATAGTCTTTGTTCGTGCATTCCAACCTCAATCAATGCTAGCACAGTTTCATCAGGCTGCGTTTTTGAAGTGTATTAGCTATTTTGCAACACATCAATTACTTAAGTGATGTATTCCATTGGCATGAATTGTAAAAATTATTTTACACTCAGGTGATATGGTGGATCCTATGTCACAAACCAATACTTTCCAATTATCAAACATGGCACCTCAGTTCCCTAACCACAATCGAGGTGAGTAACGATAAAAACATGGACTTTTGTTGCTGTTAATTACAGTCATTATTTTAACTGTGCTTTTTAGTTGCTTGGAGGTTATGGGAGGACTACACAAGAAAGAAAGCAGAAGACAAGGAAACAGATACTTATGTAATTACAGGAAGTACACCAGGAACTAAAAAGTTTGCGAACTTATTATGCCACATGCACGGTACATGTAGTCGTGGGATAATTAGGGTTGGCACGGAAACAAGATGGCGGGTACACCAGACTGAAAAAACCAGAATTATTTCTCTTTTCTCGTAAACTATCACGATATTTTAATCACCTGCATGGTGGGGTATCCACTTGCAATGAGTCCATTAAGTCCGTCCAGTAAACATTAATTGGTATTACAAAAAACAATAAAAAATTATGGCGTCTCGTCGTGGATTACGGCAAGCTCATTATCTTCACTAGTCTGGCAGCCCCGCCCCTTCTCATTATTGTGGAAGGGTCTGGCGTCAGCAGTATCAAACAGTTGTACCAGTCGCAGGGATTTCAAAGTAAGTGACTACTCAAAGATTTGCAAAGTTAGTTGATATTGGCAGCTATGCAAGTGGAGATAAATGGAACTCAGTTTACTGTTCATGTAGTTGAGTGAACAGGACTTTCGTAATCTTTTAGTATAATAATATCTTTTAAAAAAGCAGGAAGTGAAGGAAATGCAAAATGCCGATGAATCAAAAATAACTGTGAAATATAGAATCACAACTTCATGACAGCTAGTAATAATTATCATGATTTAAACCAACATCCCACAGCAGGTTCTCGTCAACACAAGACAGTGAACTATTATAAAAACGTAATAATAAATTATAATACTGCTCACAGAAGCAAACAGTTATGCATTCACAAAATAGTAAATAAGCTACGTCTTACATGCATATTATGTGCAACTGAAATAATATAAAAGTCAGTCATCATCATCACATTGCAGTTGCAGTCAACCATCAGGTTCATACTGCAATGACCAAGTTGCTTCGTCTACTACCACTACTAGTGGTGGGGTGCCTGCTGCTGCAGTCACTGCAACCAATAGCTACTGCTACTAATGATGTTGGTGAAGAAGTATGTGATCAAGCTATAGAAGGTGAAGCCATAACCTTTGAGGACTATGTCTGGGAGTATGGCAAAACAATTAAGAAAGTACCAACTAAGAAATTACCAGTTAAGAAAGCACCAACTAAGAAAGCACCAAAGAAAAGAATAACGGTAAATATCTGATTATGCAAAATTTTGCTTATTAGTATTATTGCATGCAAAAACAGAAACAGCAGAAAGTTAAAGCTAATGATATCCTCAAAGAAAATAAAACAAGTGGTAAGAGAAACAATACTGCTTTTAATAATTATAACAATTATAATTAATTTTTTCAATGCACTATGATCAGATCAACACTGTAAAAACTAAAGTGGTCATATCACACCGAAGGTGTGAAAATTGCCTCACTTTTCCCACTTTTGGTGGGAAAAGTGAGGCAATTCTCACACCTTAGGTGTGATATGACCACTTTAGTTTTTGCAGTGAAGACTTTCACATGCCATTTGACTTTCATGATGGCACAGCAGGAAAAGCCGGAGATACTGTAATGCTTCTACAAAAGGATTTTATTAATAGGTTCAGTAAAAAGCGAAAGACACCAATTTTCACTGCTCAGAGACTGGATGGAAAGAAACTGAAAGCTACAGTGAGTAACAAATTATTCATTTATTCATGAATCTCACAATTATAATGAATACAGGAAAAAAGCTAGTCAGAGCAGAAAATGAATGGTTCAGAGTTGACCCTCGGCTGAAAGAAACAGAACAATCCACTTGCCAGGCATACACAAAATCTGGGTATGATAGAGGACATGTAACACCATCAGGTATTTCATATATACAATTGTAGCTGTGACTTCATATTGAATACTGCATGTGTACATAATATTATGATAAAAGTAATAATGGTTCAATATTATAAATTGTTGTGAGATTATCGCAAACATTGATCTACCAACTAGCAGACCAGTTAATGTGAACATAAGTTGGAAAGTTATTGTTTTTGCACTAGTGGTGCTCAAATTTTGCTCAAAAGTTTCTGTGTGTCGAATTATTTACACTGTCATAATAATTATGCTTATTCAATATCGAGCTATGTGTTGCATCATGAGTGATCTGCTCTGTTTTGCAACCAGCCCTTTTGATTATGTGCTGACAGATGACTGAGGAGTGTTAACCGCGCAGTAGCTATATAGTCTTTGCTCGTGCATTCCAACTTCAATTAATGCTAGCACAGTTTACTCAGGGTGCTTTTTTGATGTGATAGTTGCTCGCAACACAATTAATTTCTATTGGCTTTTACAGGTGATATGGTATATCCAATTGCACAAACCAATACTTTCCAATTATCAAACATGGCTCCTCAGTATCCTAAACACAATCGAGGTGAGTAGCGATAAAGACATACATTCCTGTTGTTGTTAATTACTGTCATTGTTTTAACTGTTATGTATGTGATTTTCAGTTGCTTGGAGGCTGTGGGAGGACTACACAAGAAAGAAAGCAGAAGACAAGGAAACAGTTATTTATGTAATTACAGGAATTACACCAGGAACTAAAACGTTTGCAAACTTATATAACTATAACATTACTATAACTGGACTCATTCGCTTATCATTATACAGGTTGTCTGATGGTACTGTTGTGCCAGATGCTTGGTATAAAGTTCTGATTTGGCGAGAAAATGGAGTTCTACAGGCTGAGTATATCTATACCAAACATGAGGATAAGAAATATGTGAGCCTAATTCTACAGCATAATAATTATCTGTCAACTTAAAGCAAACTTTACTTTTGTAATGAATCTTTATTATGCAAAAAGGTCCATAATGTTGATTTTACTACCACGATCGGGTAGCTGTTCCATGGTTAAAAATTATAGCTATACTCTTGTTGCAAAGTGTAGCAGGTTTTGATCATCCTTGCAGTAAGCATGTACATTTTCATATAACTAATCAAATAGTATTACACATTTACCATACATAGCCTGACACTGAATGGGGATCAACTGAGAGTGGATTGACACATAGAAATTTTACATCTATCAACAGTACTGGTTGAAGAAGTTCAATTTTTCATTTGGACGAGAACAAAAATAATCTTTAAAATCAGCTTGCATGGAGGATCGACAAAATTTCCAAAGGCCCTAAAGAAAGTAAAGGTATGTATAGCTGAGCTGAAATTGGTAGTACGATGTATTGAAATTTGTCTTATAGAAAACTTTATTCGAAATAACCAAATCTGGTAAATCTGGTAAATCTGGTAAATCTGGTAAAGCAGTGGCAATGTCAACATTCTGTCAGAAAATGAAACAAAAAATTCGTCAACTAGCCAGCCAGGGCAAGTTGTCACTCAGTCGTGGCTGCTCAAAGGGGAAGGCAAAAGTAGGAGAGAATGTACTAGATCTTAGTGAAAGCTATTTTAGTGCTGGTTGCAGAAAAGACTCATCAGGTATGATCACAGCTGTGAGAGAGTGCATGATCAATGAATGCTTTTTGTGCAGAATTAGTGTCAGACTACTTAGATGACCAATCAGAAACTGACCAAATGGATTCCAATGCAATAGGTAAAAGCTATATACACTATAATTTTAAATTTAACAATAGTTGTTCAAAAATACAATAATCCAAGATTAAGATGTGCAGGTACTAAACAACTCACAGGCTATGTTAAAAAAGGGGAAACTCTAAGACTGCTTGACCTGCTAGGTATTACACAAACAAACTTGCTATCTGTCATCAATGTTAAGCTGCAAAAGATCATCTCTAACTGCAAAGCTGAACATCTCGATGTCTACACAGCTCCCTCTCCCAAATTCACTATTGTTCCAAGTATACTTTCTGTCAAAAATGCAGTATTTTCCATCAGAATAAGCTATGGCAAAGATTACAGGAATGTAATAGCTGGTCTTACTGGCCAGTGGGCTATTGGTAACATTGTGGTTGATGCACTGGCTAGATATGATACCAACAGTATGAAGCTCTTGCTCAGAGGAGCTCCAAAGATCAAGTTAACCATTGACCTCAAAAACGAACTTGACAGTCTGACAGGAACATATGTGCCAATACCTCTACCATCTGTCTCTCTTACTAACATAGCAGTTACTGGAGAGTTTGAGCTCATTAAAGGAGGACTAGCTACTGTAGTGGTCAGTGGCTCCATTGGTAAGACTAGAGTCCATGCTATCTTCCAGAAACCACTCATGGCTGGCAAGTTCTCTGGTGCCTTTGCTGCTGATATTGGTCCCATTAGACTTTCAAACATCATCAGAAAAACGACTCAAGTGGACATTTCAAGAGTACCTTTCTTTGGTTCTCTCTCCATTCCAAGACTTGGTGTGACAGTATCTTCTGACTATATCACCAGCTCTCTACTACCAAATGTCTTCTGTAAAGAAGGTCTTCTTCAGAACACAGCTGTCACTATTCCAGATGGACTGCAAGCCTTCACAGTTCTCAATCTCAGAGGTACAAAGGTACCGCTGAAAATACAATACTACAAGTCATCTTTGTCATTTGATGTAATTAACAATGGCCGACTTCCCATTGGATCTCTTATATCAACCATTCCTGGCATCAACATTCGTTCTCTACCACTACCTCCAGAGGTTAGAGATATTCTTCGGTTTCAGATTGACTATTTCTCTCTTGACACGAGCTCTAAAGAACTGATGGTGGCCACACAATACCCAGGCACTCTCCGCTACTTCAATGGCTACCTCACTATCACTAACCCAGCATTGACTGTCAATGCAGTTCTCAAACATCCACGAAAGGTATATTTTGAAGTTGATGGATCAATTAAAGTAGGTAAAGGAGCCTACATTGTCACAATATCCAGAGACCCTTCAACAAACAAGTATATTCTCAAGGCTTCTTTCAAGACTATTCCAATTTCAGACTTCATCCACAAATTCTCAGCATCAGTCCTGCCCCATGCATTCCAGAAGAGGCTTAAACGATTTCTTCAATTCAGCATCCACAATGCTAAACTAGCCCTTCGCCCTCTTGGAACTAGAAATCTTCAGCTTCACTTGTCGGGCACACCAATCATTGGTGGATATAAGACTGTACACCTGAGTACTATCACCATTAGACAAAGTGGAAAAAAAACTTATTGCAGGATTCCAGCTGGGAAAAACAAGCCTTGCTAATCTCATCTACAAGATGACTAGCAAAAATCTTCGTGGAATCGCCATCTTTAACCAAGAGCTAGAAACAAGTCTATTAATCTCTCCTGTCTCTCTACCTGGGGTCCATCTGTATGGCAGCAAATTGAAAAATATCAACATTGTAAAAGGAGTGTCCATTCATGCTGCATTAAAATGGCCACCAAATTGTGCTCGGGAAAAGTTCTGTGCAGTTGCACAACGGGTCCTTGGACGAAACGCAAAATTTTCACTCCAAGCTACAATAGCAAGTGCCAGTTCCTTCACATTGTCAGCTGGTGTATCTGATGTCAGACTAGGATCAGGAGTAATGCTACAGCATGCAGCTCTACAGGTAATGGTTGGAAGAGAAACCTCAGTTGGAATAGAGGGAGCGATTCGTCTCAACAAAATAGGAATAACTCTGTCAGCTGGACTCCGATCTGGCACACGAGGAGTGGTTCTTGAGGGTAACATGCAAGGATGCTGGAAGAGAGCATTTGGTGTCAAGTGGCTCAGTATCTGTAATCTCCACCTATACTCATTGCTATACAACCAACAGTTACTCTAGTGGGAGCTCTAGAGATAGGAGGAGAAGTAAGGTTAGGGAATCCTTCCTGTGTCAGACGTCCCATCATAGCTTCAGGATATATTGGAGTAGACCAGCTAAGCCCTAACAACAACTTCTACTATGCAAAAGTGAACAGAGTAACAATGGGAACGCTCCTCCGAGGATTCTGTATCAGATTCCGTTTACCTCGTCCTCTGGCTGACAGCGGATTCCCAAAAGGATTTCTCACTTCTTTCTCTCCGATTGGCAAAGAACTACCAAAAGTTGGCATCAGTATTCCAGCTGGTTATCGACTCAAAGGCTCTATCAATATTCTTGGTCTTGTGGCACATGCTGATGTTACTATTAGTGTGCCGAAAGGTGTTCGAATGAATATTGCTCTTTCCCCATTAAAAATTGCTAGAGGGCTTCTTCAAATGTATGCTTCCAGCAGAGATCGATCACGTGGACCATTCCTCAGGGTATTTATAACTGCTCATCCTCGACCCAAGGTAGATATTCATGCCAGTGGTTTTGTCTCTGTACTTGGTATTCAAGCAGAGGCTATGCTGAGGATAACCAACACAATACAGAATAGCAGGAAAGTTCCTTCACTTGTTTCAGGCTAGTCTCCACATCACTGCAAAATATGGTAACATCAAGCGAGCAGGATTCCGTGTTCGAGGCAACCTTAAAAACGATTTCTTTGCCATTGTCCGTAGAAAGATACAGAGAGGTCTGCAAAGTTCTTCTCGAGCTGCTACAAGAGCAATTGATAATGCAAAGCGTAAAGTCAACTCTAAAAAGTTTTTTAAAAGAGCAATTGGAAAGCTACAATCAGCTCAACACAGAGTAAACCAAGCAAGAGGAGCATTCAATCGAGCCATGGATAAGCTACGAAGTTGGGAAGGAAAAGTTCGAAGATTGTGTACCATCAAGCACTGTGGTTCAAGTAAGCCATTCACATGAAAATATAATATTATTAAAATTAAATAATAATTTATTATGTTCTTCAAACTTTAGCGTGCATTGGATGTCCTGGACCATGGAAGTGCATAAAAAGGGTCAGCATTTGGGGCCGAAGAAAGTGTATCTTTGGAAAACCATCCTGGAGAAGTTGCTGCAAAAGAATCACAAATCCTGTGTGCATTACTCAAAATTTCGGTTGCAAAGCACTGCGTGCAACAGCTCTTGCAGGTCTCAGAGGGGCTCGCTATTTAGTGGGAAAAAGTAAAGGCATTCTTAATGCAGTCAATGTAGTGCTTAAAGGAGCTGAGCACGTAGTTAGGATCAGCAAAAAATCGCTTGACATTGTTAATGCTGTTCTTGAAGGAGTGAAGAGAGCCTATCAAGCTGGAACAAAGGCACTATCAGCTATTGCCAGTTTTGGTCTTGGAGGAGTGTTCGATATAAGGAAGGTCAGTTTTGATGTAGCTCTGAGCGCAGCAGCAACTGGTCACTTTAGAGCCTCGATAGAGCTCAGCATATTCCGTAAACTGAAACGATTTACTCTCGACATCAACCTGAGGAACATCCTCTCATTCATCAAGACGATCGGAGAACGTGTGATCCGCGGACTCAAGAAGTTCCTGTTCTGAACCCCACATGGAAATGGATATTCTCTAAAACACTAGCTCATTTAATGAGTGACTTTAGCAGTAGAACTCTAGTTCATATCACATTAGACTTAGTTAGTTGTTGCTATTACTTGTAATAGCAGATTTGTAGCAATCCTTTCAATATTTGTTTTAGTCAGTTAGTATGTTCCTGAGTAGTTGTATGTGAATTGCAAGTTCCTCAAAAAGAATATCATTGGAAAATTCACAATTGAATACAAATGAATGTAATTTTGTTGATAAACCGGACATTGACTAGTTTTGGACATAGTAACAAAAATGATCAATAATGAATAAAAGTGTCATAGTATTTTTTGTAGAATTAAAATTTTCCATTGTCATTCTGCAATCCATAAAAGGACTACAAGAAAATAAAAAGATTTCTAACGAAATCAAAAGGATGTAGGGATAAATAAATCTGCTACTGGTCCACAATGTAAACCAACAAGGAGCAAGCATGGAATGGTAACACGATTGACTTGCTAACAGACCATAGATCCCTACATCAGTGGCTGTACATAACATTTTGACTATACTATAATTATTTTGTCACAAGCTAAATTCAATTCAATGCATGTCAGGTGTCAGTCAATAGCAACTAGCAGAACTGCTGTAGTCAGCCACTGATGTAGGGATCTATGGTCTGTTAGCAAGTCAATCGTGTTACCATTCCATGCTTGCTCCTTGTTGGTTTACATTGTGGACCAGTAGCAGATTTATTTATCCCTACATCCTTTTGATTTCGTTAGAAATCTTTTTATTTTCTTGTTTGTGTCCTTTTTTCTTTTACAGTGAGTTTCAAATTTTTGGTGCAGTTCGAATTCGGCAAGATAATGTATCTCTTTTTTGTTTCCATCATTGGTTTGGTTTGCTTTTCTTGATAATTGCTTTTTAACCTGTAGCTCCTAAATACTGAAACTAGCTCATGCATTCATGCATGCTGAAGCCTGGATGCACAGCATACGAGCCCCGCCCACTCTGGTTTAGAGTTTTCTGTATGGCTGTGATACTATCTGGCAAGCAGCAGAACGGTGATACTACACGAGCTTACTCTGTGAGTTGTTCTTCGAAGACTCCAGACGCCAATATGCGCTCTTCATACGGCGATACTCTACAAGTGTGTTTGGTCACGTGCGTATTACGTAATCACAATAATGGCGTCAAACACTTAGCTGACAACTGTTCGTGATCGTGAGCTCGTCAAATGTATTTCGTCGTTTCGCTAAAAACTAAGTTCAAAAGGCACATGCCAGGAGAATTTCAGGACTGTTCGTGGGTGTTTTGGTCTCGACACTGCTCGCGTAAAGGCGCTAGGCGAGTTGAAGAAAGAAAGAAAGAAAGAAAACGAAGATGACGAAGGTCGATTTTCACCGTTTCCAGGTTCGTCACTTTAGTAACAATTTCGAGCAATCTCCTTGCTACTGTAAGATGGGGCAACGCCAGAGAGCAGATCTAAGTGTCTTTGGACGTATACAATTCATCACCAGGCGAAATATCAGCGTTTGAACGCTAATACATTGTATGTAGCCGCCATCTTTTTTTCTCGTTCATCCCTACATAGGGAGTCACTACCGTGCCTCCCTAATAAACCTGCTGTTTTTAAGGTGTAACTCTAATTGTCACAGTTGGGTGTGAGTTGTTCTTCGAAAACTCCAGACGCCCTCCATACTGCGATACTCTACGTGTGGTTGGTCACGTGCATATTACGTAATCACACTAAAAATTTATTACGGCGTCTATATCACCCTTAGCTGACAACTGCTCGTGATCGTGAACTCGAGTCAAATTTATATCGTCGTTTCGCTAAAAACTAAGTTCAAAAGGCACCTAAGCATTTCACAACTATTAGTGGGTGTTTTGGTCTCGCCACTGCGTTCGCGTAAAGGCGCTAGGCCAGTTGAAGAAAGAAAAAAAATGCAGATGACGAAACTCGATTTCATCGTTTGCAGGTTCGTCACTTTAGTAACAATTTCGAGCAATCTCCTTACTACTGTAAGATGGGGCAATGCCAGAGAGCAGATCTAAGTGTCTTTGGACGTATAATATTCATCACCAGGCGAAATATTAGCGTTTAAACGCTAATACATTGTATGTAGCCGCCATCTTGTTTTTCCGATCATCCTACATAGGGAGGCACTACCGCGCCTTCATAATAGTCTACTAGATGAGAAGGTGAACAGCTTCTTAAGAAAGTAAAGAACGTGGTGAATGTTGGAATTTTACTAAATAATCATAAGAATCGCTTTATAGAGCAAGCAACGAAAGCTTAAGCTAGTGTTAGGGAGCACGAAGACAGTAAACAATCAAGTCCATTGTAGTCTCAATGGGCAAGCCCGTTATCACACAGATAAAATTTTCTGCTGCTTAAAATGACATGAAATTATGACAAGTATGTTATAATGTTTCGAAAACATTTTTCTTTGCTCTACTTTCAAACATGTACCAAACTAGCTTGTGGGGCTGTCTCACGGAAACTAAAATCATTCGACATGCATGCAAAAGTTTGTCACATAATTTTTGAAGGGCGTTTTCTGTAGAAAAGGTTGTAGCAAGGTTGTTGCAACGAGTTACCGTGAACATTTTTCATGTGTGGAAGGGTGGAATATACCAACAGAGAGATGTTGACTTGTACACACACACCTTATTTTCCTGCTGTACATAACATAAAATAAATTATGATGCTTATGTGTGTTGTAATGTATAATAATTATAAATCCTTTATTCATTATTGTGCAGCATGTGAAGCACAAGATAAATTTGCATTTACAGCGAACGTGTTAAAGAAATAATGCAAAATACAGTCCGGCTCACCAGTTAGACCATGAAGTATGTTGTGTGCAACATTATTATGATGAGAATAAAGACTTCTCTCTCTGCGTATATATTGTACTCTAGAAGCCACAAATCATACTCATCATACTCCATGATGGATTTTAAGTACGCATTTCATTTCAAAGTCTTTCAAAGTCTTTCAAAAAAGAAAGACTTTGCGCTTCTCTGTTTATCCATTCTATGTCCGGACCAAGCAACTCTACATACTGAGTCGCCATCCCGATGAATCTGTGACAGTCAATTTTTTCACTGCGGACCCTATCTTCGCTTTTCTTCTTTCTTTCTTCAGCGCGCCTAGCGCCTTTACGCGAGCAGTGCCGAGACCAAAACATCCACGAACAGTCGTGAAATTATCCTGGCAGGTGCCTTTTGAACTTGTTTTTAGCGAAACGGCGATATAAATTTCTCGACTTCTCGATCGTGATCCATTGTCAGCTAAGTGTTAGACGCCATTATTGTGATTGCGCAATACGCACGCGACTAAAGCAGCAGCTTGAGTATCTCCGCGCCGAATGGAACACATAATCGTCTGGAGTCTTCGAAGAACGGTAAGCTCGTGTAGGATCACCATTTTGCGCTTGCTAGATGTCGCTACAAACAATTGTGAGCGGGGCTGCATGGATGCGTAGGCGAGCTGATATATACAGCTAGCTACGAGTTTAAAATTATTAGAAAAGCCATCAACAAAAGGAAAACTAAACTAATGGTGGAAATAAAGCACCTAAGGTGCAGATGCCTCGGTGGAACGACACTATCCACAAAAACAATTATCCACCATTCCTCAAACACAGCAACTGCAGATGCATGTATACAGGATTTCTGTACAGCAATCGCAATGCAGTGCTTTTGTAATACAAACAGAAGCCAATCAATGCTAACCACAATTCAATTGGGCGTGTCTACAGTGTTTAGCACAGCACACGAGCGAGATAGCTTCCATAGCTTCCTTACACGATTTCTCTGGACCTGCGCTGCTATCCTGCAGTAAAATTGTAACCTACCAGCTTCCAGGCAGTCAACAGTGGACAGCTTTGCCTTTAGAGAAGTCCAGATTGCCAGCAACGGTAAACAAAGTAAGCAAACCGCACCATAACTCTAGAACAAAGCTTTGCATTGAACTTTCGCTAGTTCACAACCGAGATAATATCGAGTTCTACCTGCATTGCAAGTTTTAGAGCTTACCTTTCAGCGTGCGCCGCAAAAATGGTGTAACAGACAGACAGACAGAATGAACTAGGCACCAAAGGTGCTGATGCCTCGGTGGAATTCCATTGTACACAGCACTGGACTAGCTACAGTAAACTCCACCTATTATACAAGCTATTGCACAATTCCTGTACAGTAAATATCCACCATTCCACAAACACAGCAACTGCAGATGCATCTATACAGGATTTCTGTACAGCAATCACAATGCAGTGCTTTAGTTATGCAATCAGAAGCCAATCAGTGCTAACCACAATTCAACTGGGCGTGTCTACAGTGTTTAGCACAGCACAAGATAGCTTCCATAGCTTGCTTACATGATTTCTCTGGACCTGCGCTGCTATCCTGTAGTAAAATTCTAACCTATCAGCTTCTAGGTAGTCAACTGTGGATAGCTTTGCGTTTGAAGAACTCCAGATCGCCAGCAACAGCCATGATCAATCGCGAGTGAGTAAATAGCGCCATAACTCACGAACTAAGCTTCGTATAAAGTTTTCACATTATCGAAAGCGAGATAATACCGTGTTCTACTTGTATTGCTAGTTTCAGGGCTTAGCTTTCAGCGCGCGCTACAAAACCGAACCAGGTGACGCAGTAACTCACGAACAGAGCCTTATAACCAAAATCCTTACAATTCATTTTCGAGCAAATATCGATTTTAGCTCGTGTTGCACGTTTCAGCGCTTAGTTTTCAGCGAGCGACGAGAAATCCTGCCGACAGACAGACAGATACACACATACACAAACCGACTACCGTATGCCCCGTGGCTCCGCCCACCGAGGCATAATAAAGCACCAAAGGTGCAGATGCCTCGGTGCAGTTACATGTGTGCTAGCATGCAATTAGCAGATGCATATGACAACACGTATTCATGCAGTAGAGCCATGGAAGCAGTATCATGGAAGCATCAAAACAGTATCATGGAAGCATGCAAGCAGTAGAACTATGGAAGCATGCAAGTAGCAGAACTATGAAAGCATGGAAGCAGCAGAACCATGGAAGCATGCAAACAGCAGAAATGAAGCACGCAAGGAGCAGAACCATGGTAGCAGCAGAACTGTATGGAAGCATGCAAGCAGCATAACTGAAGGATATAAGCAGCAGAATTATGGAAGCGTACAAGCAGGATAACTATGGTTGCATGCAAGCAGCAGAACCATGGATTGTAGCAGCATAGAGTACATGTAGCTAAAATGCATTATTGTACAAGCTGTTGTAATAAAGATACAAGCTTTTTACTGACGATTGCTCGCTCAGGCTCACTCGACGAGCGAGATGAGCCTGAACACGCTTTCACTCGCTGGTTTCATTGCTGCTTGTGAGCTGCACTGTCACAGATCAAGCCTTCAAGTTGCAATGTAGCCAGCTGTGGACAGTATTGTCTCTGAAGGAAGCCCGAACGCTCGCAACGGCAGTCCAGGCGAGCAAATCACGCCATAACTCGAAAGCAAAGCCTTTAATTGCAATTCTGCCAAATTTGCTTTTCATAAAATACTGAGATCTACCTGTATTGCTAATTTCATCGCTTAGTAGCAAGCGGTCGCTGAGATACGCATTGCGAACACACACACACTCAAACGAACAGACTACTGTATGCCCACGTGGCTCCGCCCACCGAGGCATAACAAATACGGCTCAGTACACCTGTGATTTCTTGAACTGCACTTCACTGAAAAAGAAAAAAGGACACAAACAAAAGATTTCTTGATAGAGGTCGTTCCTGCGTCGACTAGACATTATCGTGAACCCGATAAAAACATTTCTATCGAAATCAAAAGGATGTATAGGGATAAAAAAATCTACCACTGGTTCACAATGTAAACCAACAAGGAACAATGCAAGCATGGAATGGTAACACGATTGACTTGCTATAACAGACCATAGATCCTTACATCAGTGGCTGTACTGACATAAGACATAAGAATGTCACAAGCTGAATTCAATTCAATGTACGTCAGGTGTCAGTCAACGGCAACTAGATGAACTAGCCATAGTTTGCCATAGCAGCCACTGCTGTAAGGATCTGTGGTCTGTTAGCAATCAATCGTGTTACCATTCCACGCTTGCTCTTTAATTTTGTTGGTTTACATTGTGGACCAATGGTAGATTTATCCCTACATCCTTTTGATTTCGATAGAAATCTTTTTAATTTTCTTGTAGTTAGTACAGAACACACTATACTTATACTTACATGTATATAATAATAATTATATATACTTATCAGAGTATTATAAGTATCGAGAAGTCAGTCTCATCATCAGTTGCAGTCAACCAGCAGGTTCAAAGAAAATAAAAAGATTTCTAATGAAATCAGAAGGATGTAGGGATAAAGAAATCTGCTACTGGTCCACAATGTATACCAACAAGGAACTAGCTTGGAATGATAACACGATTGACTTGCTAACAGACCATAGATCCTACATCAGTGGCTGTACATAATATTACGATTATACTCACAAACTGAATTCAATTCAATGCATGTCAGGTATCAGTCAACAGCAACTAACAGATCTGCTATTGTCAGCCACAGCAGCCACTGATGTAGGGATCTATGGTCTGTTAGCAAGTCAATCGTGTTATCATTCCAAGCTAGTTCCTTGTTGGTTTACATTGTGGACCAGCAGATTTTTTTATCACTACATCCTTCTGATTTCGTTATAAATCTTTTATTTCTTGTTTGTGCCCTTTTTTCTTTTTCAATGAGTTTTAAATTTTTGGGCAAGATCATGCATCTCTTTGTTTCGACCATTAGTTTGGTTTGCTGTTGTTGATAATTTTTTTTATGCGAGCCTTTTAACTTGTAGCTCATAATTATTATTCCTAAATACTGAAACTAGCTCATGCATTCATGCATGCTGCAGGAATGCACAGCATACGAGCCCCGCCCACTCTGGATTGGAAAATTCTGTAAGGCTGTGATACTATCTGGCAAGCAGCAGAACGATAATGCTACACGAGCTTACTCGGTGAGTTGTTCTTCGAAGACTCTAGACGCCAATAAGCGCTCTCCCTACGGTGATACTCTACTTCTAGAATTCGTGTGATTGGTCACGTGCGTATTGCGTAATCACATAAATTATTATGGCGTCCAACACTTAGCTGACAACTGTTCGTGATCGTGAACTCGTCAAATTTGTATCATTGTTTCGCTAAAAACTAAGTTCAAAAGGCACCTGCCAGGAGAATTTCACGACAGTTAGTGGGTGTTTTGGTCTCGGCACTGCTCGCGTAAAGGCGCAAGGCTCGCTGAAGATTAAGAAAGAAGAAAACGAAGATGACGATACTCGATTTTCACCGTTTCCAGGTTCGTCACTTTAGTAACAACTTCGAGCAATCTCCTTGCTACTGTAAGATGGGGCAACGCCAAAGAGCAGATCTAAGTGTCTTTGGAGGTATAAAATTCATCACCAGGCGAAATATCAGCGTTTGAATGCTAATACATTGTATGTAGCCGCCATTTTGTTTTCTCGTCATCCCTACATAGGGAGTCACTACCGTGCCTCCCTAATAATGCAATGGCCAAGTTGTTTCATCTACTACCACTACTAGTGGTGGGGTGCCTGCTGCTGCAGTCACTGCAACTAATAGCTAATGCAGCTACTAATGATGTTGCATGGTGAAGAAGAATGTGATCAAGCTATAGAAGGTGAAGCCATAACCTTTGAGGACTATGTCTGGGAAACAACTAAGATAGCACTGACGAAAAAAGTAAGTGATTGTGCAAAATTTTGCCCAAAATTATATTATTGCATGCAAAAACAGACACAGCAGAAACTTAAAGCTAATGATCATGACCTCCTCAAAAAATATAAAACATTGAAGGCAAGTGGTAGGAGGAACATTAATGCATAACATGTTGCGAAAGCATGTTTTCTTCAAACATCTACAGAAATTACTATCATTCAACATACATGATGAAGCTTGTCGCAAAGTTTTTGAAGGGTGTTTCCTATAGTAAAGGTTGTAGCAAGGTTGTTGCAATAGAGTTATGTTCATGTGTGGATGAGTGGAATACATGTACACCAACAGAGAGATGTTGACTTGTACACAACACACCTTAATTTCCTGCTGTAAATAACATAAAATATGTTGCTTAAGCAAACAAATCTAAACTGAATCTAAACTGAATTATACTTTCAGTATAATTTTAGGAATAATATGAGCTACAAGTTAAAAAGCTCACATAAAGAAATTATCAACAACATCAAACCAAACTAATGGTGGATCTTGCCGAAGAAAAAAGGACACAAACAAGAAAATAAAAAGATTTCTAACGAAATCAGAAGGATATAGGATAAAGAAATCTGCTACTGGTCCACAATGTAAACCAACAAGGAACTAGCTTGGAATTGTAACACGATTGACTTGCTAACAGACCATAGATCCCTACATCAGTGGCTGTACATAGTAGTTATATACCGACTGTGAGGTATATAACTACTTTAAACCATAGTGCGCTGCTTGCCTGACGTCTAGCTGGCTATCTTGCGTAGCAAGAAGACCGCAGAGCAGCCCGAGCGCCGTTTCTTTGCGGATTCTTGAACGAGGCGGCCATCTTGAAACGGCGTGCGGGCTGTACAGATTTATAGCCCTCATTAACGCTCGTTACATCAAAGAGAATTATTCATACTATGGTTAATAATAATTCTTTTGATTATACATTAGTTTGTCACAAGATGAATTCAATTCAATGCATGCCAGGTGTCAGTCAACAGCAACTAGCTGAACTGCTATTGTCAGCCACAGCAGCCACTGATGTAGGTCTGTTAGCAAGTCAATTGTGTTACCATTCCATGCTAGTTCCTTGTTGGTTTACATTGTGGACCAGTAGCAGATTTCTTTATCGCTACATCTTTCTTATTTCGTTAGAAATCTTTTTATTTTCTTGTTCAATAATAATTGAGTAACAGAAGACATTAATAGCGCAACGAACACCGTGATGGAGTGTGATGGGTGTAACACAATACTATGATGAGAATAAGAAGGCTGTATCAACAATTATTATTAATGTCTTTTCCTATTGCTAAATAATTATTTGCGAAAAAGCAAAAAGGAATGTCTAGATTGCAGTTGCATCGATTAATAGATTCGTCATTTCTATGTTTAAAAATGATCACAATGATGCTTTGGTCACATACATAAGCAGACTCGCTTGTTAAAACCTGACTTCCTGGACATATTTGCATGTACGCATGTCTCAGATATTGTATACTTTATCGATCAAGTCACAGAATGATCTAGACTGATAGCTAATACAATTGGAATAATTATGGAAGAAAATATGGGCCAGGCCTCAAAATGTATGATAGTTATAGAACGATGTAAGATACACACAGGCAGGATGAGTGCAGTTAAGTCATAGTGATAGATAATACAGGCTAATAGCAAGCTATATACACACAGAAACCAGCACTCAATAGTTCTTCACAACAAACACTCTAGTCCTATAATCCCAAATACACACAAAGCTGCGCAACATCAGCACTAAAATTCCACCACAAAATGTACGCACTAAGATCGCTTGAAATAACATTTTGAGCATGCATGCAGTATAGTTAGTACAGAACACACACGGATGGAATGTATACTTATCAGAGTATCAGTATATAAGTATCGAGAAGTCAGTCTCATCATCAGTTGCAGTCAACCAACTGGTTCATACTGCAATGACCAAATTACTTCGTCTACTACCACTACTAGTGGTGGGGTGCCTGCTGCTGCAGTCACTGCAACCAATAGCTACTGCTACTAATGATGTTGGTGAAGAAGTATGTGATCAAGCTATAGAAGGTGAAGCCATAACCTTTGAGGACTATGTCTGGGAGTATGGAAAAGCAGCTAAGAAAGCACCCAAAACAGCTAAAAAAGCTCCTAAGAAAGGGCCAACGAAAAGAATAAAGGTAAATAACTGATTGTGCAAAATTTTTGCCTATAATAATTTATTACATACAACTGAAAACAGAAACAGCAGAAAGTTGAAGCTAATGACCTCCTCAAAAAGTATAAAACATGGAAGGCTAGCCGTAAGAGGAAAAATACTGATTAATCAATAATTAACTATCCAATTTTTCAGAACGAAAAGCACTACAAGACCTTCACATGCCATTTGAATTTGATGTCAGCAAAGTAGAAAAAGCTGGAGATACTAGAATACTTCTACAAAGCGGTTTTATTACTTGCTTCAGTATAAGGCGAAAGACACCAATTTTTACTGCTCAGAGGCTGGATGGAAAGACACTGAAAGCTACAGTGAGTAGCTACCCATTCTTTTATTCATGAATCTCATAAGTATAATAAATAATATTATAGCCAAAAATGCCAGACAGAGCAGAAAATGAATGGTTCAGAAAGGACCCTCGTCTGGATAAATCAGAAACAACCACTTGCAAAGCATACAGAGGATCTGGGTTTGATAGAGGACATGTAACACCATCAGGTAGTTCATATAAAACTGTAATATAGCAGCTGCTGTACTTCACATTGAATACTGCATGCGTACCCTCTTTCATATGTTGAAAGTAATTATGGTTCCTATCGTCGATTACTTCAATTTAACTCTGCAATTTGATTGGTCAGCCTGTAAATCAAGTAGAACACCGCTGATTTCACTTAGAACAGCGCTGAGTTTACTTAGGACACCATTAATTAACCACGTCGTTAATAACCACAACAAAAAAAAGTCGTAGTCGAAAAGGCACGCTATTTTACACTGCCATCGTTCGAAAACGAGCTGTCGCTTGACTCTGGGAACTTCTCTGGGCTCTCCACTACCTCGAGCGCTTCGTTTGCTTAAGCGAAGGTATGGTCTAAACACCTCAAACGATAGATTCTCGGTGCCTACGAGATTTTTCTGATGGCTTGGAAACCGAAGTAGACGCCCTCGCGCTTAGCCTCGCGCTACCTCGCTCGGGACGCCTATAAACATCGGTTTCCGGGTGTTCTGAATTTCTTAGACACCTCGAATCCATCGTCTAACATAATTATATCTGAGATGATTAGGGAGGCACGGTAGTGACTCCCTATGTAGGGACGCACGAGAAAACAATATGGCGGCTGCATACAATGTATTAGCGTTCAAACCAGCTGGTTCAAACGCTGATATTTCGCCTGGTGATGAATTCTATACGTCCAAAAACACTTAGATCTGCTCTCTGGCGTTGCCAAATCTTACAGTAGCAAGGAGATTGCTCGAAATTGTTACTAAAGTGACGAACCTGGAAACGGTGAAAATCGAGTTTCGTCATCTTCGTTTTCTTCTTCTTTCTTTCTTTCTTTCTTTCTTTCTTCAACTCGCCTAGCACCTTTACGTGAGCAGTGCCGAGTTCAAACCACCCACGAACAGTGGTGAAATTCTTCTGGCATGTGCCTTTTGAACTTAGTTTTTAGCGAAACGACGATATAAATTGGACGAGTTCACGATCACGAACAGTTGTCAGCTAAGTGTTTGACGCCATATTGTGATTACGTAATACGCACGTGATCGATCACACGAAGAGCATAATTATTGGCGTCTGGATATTGGCGTCTGGATTCTTCGAAGAAGAACTCACCGAGTACGCTCGTGTAGTATCACCATTCTGCTGCTTGCCAGCCTGAGGTAGTATCACAGCCATACAGAAATTTGTAAACGAGAGTGGGCGGGGTTCGTATGCTATGAAATCCTGCAGCATGCATGAATGCATGAGCTAGTTTCAGTATTTAGGAGCTACAAGTTAAATACCAATTATCAACAAAAGCAAACCAAACAAAATAATGGTGGAACAAAGAGATATATTATCTTGCCGAATTCGAACTGCACCAAGAATTTGAAACTCACTGAAAACGAAAAAAGGACACAAACAAGAAAATAAAAAGATTTCTAACGAAATCAAAAGGATGTAAGGCTAAAGAAATGTGCTACTGGTCCACAATCTAAACCAACAAGGAGCAAGCATGGAATGGTAACACGATTGACTTGCTAACAGACCATAGATCCCTACATCAGTGGCTGCTGTGGCTGACTACAGCAGTTCTGCTAGTTGCTGTTGACTGACACCTGATGTGCATTGAATTGAATTCAGCTTGTGACAAATATTGTATAATCAAAATCTTATGTACACCCACTGATTTAGGGATCTATATATAGGTAGGGTCTCCAATGAAAAAATCGACAGTCACAGATTCAGCGGGCTTGTATCTCGGTGTGTAGAGTGGTTCGACCCGAACATAAAACGGACAAACAGGGAAGCGCCAAGTCCTTCCTTTTTGAAGGAAAAAATAAAAACACTCGAAATAACTGGACGGAGCTAGCCAATCGTAAGTAAATACTTTTTGTTCAAACCACATTCAGCGCCAAAGCTTATTTTTGTTGGTAAGGATGCACAGGATCATGCTGTCAAGATTTCCAAGCTCTTCGACGACGCAACGATCTTTATGCGCTGTTTCCAGGCCATACATGTACATTGAAAGAGGGCGGGGCCCCAAGACGATGACGAAAATAGACTTAGAACTCCAGCGCTTTTGTAAATTGTGCTGTAGCAACCCTAATGCAGATTTTACTTAGTTAGGTATCGATACATCTGCACAGCAAGTTTTATGAAGTTCATACACTTCCTTCCATCTGGCTCAAAATTTTTCTGTTTAATTTTTGGTTTTTTGAGCCAGATGGAAGGAAGTGTATGAACTTCATAAAACTTGCTGTGCAGATGTATTGAGACCTAACTAAGTAAAATCTGCATTAGGGTTGCTACAGCACAATTTACAAAAGCGCTGGAGTCCTAAGTCTATTTTCGTCATCGTCTTGGGGCCCCGCCCTCTTTCAATGTATGGCCTGGAAACAGCGCATAAAGATCGCCGCGACGTCGAAGAGCTTGGAAATCTTGACAGCATGATCCTGTGCATCCTTACCAACAAAATTAAGCTTTGGTGCTGAATGTGGTTTGAACAAAAAGTATTTACTTACGATTGGCTAGCTCCGTCCAGTTATTTCGAGTGTTTTTATTTTTTCCTGCAAAAAGGAAGGACTTGGCGCTTCTCTGTTTGTGCGTTTTATGTTCGGGTCGAACCACTCTACACACCGAGATGCAAGCCCGCTGAATCTGTGACTGTCGATTTCTTTCATTGGAGACCCTAATATAGGTTAGACGACGGATCGAGGCAACTACGGGATTTAGAGTGCCGCGGGAACCGATGTATAGACGACCCGAGCGCGTAGCGCGAGGGCGTCTATTTCGGTTGCCAAGGCGCTCTAAATTCCGTAGTTGCCGATGATTCGTCGTCTAAGGTATTTATACTACAGCTACATGGCAACAATAAACCGACGCAGATATTATTTTTGAAAAACAATGGTTGATGACCGTCCCAAAGCGACGATTTCCTGCAGCATGAGCGTTTCTTCTTGCTCGAAAACACGTGCTGTGACCCGGCTGCCACACCCACAAATGCCGCTTTGCGTTACACGTGGTAATGGCTGAACTTTGACTCCAACGAACGGTTAGAATGATAGTTACAAGAGTCCAGCAGTCTTTTGTACGTACTGTGTGCGTTTATTAGGCAAGCTTTAAGCTGTCAACATAGCAAATTGCGGTGAGTTACTTGCTTTCTTATGTTTTCATGCACAACAAAGCAAGTCAATCGTTGCATCGATCGTAGCCAAGTGCCCGGGTCTATAGACGCTGTGCTGCCCATGCCAGAAGCGGACACAACACGTACTGGCTCAGTAACTACCAAAGCTATTACCTGTAGAAAAAAAACTCGTGCCAGAGGAAAACAGAGTTCCAGGGGAAGAATATGAGTTCCAGCGGAAAAATATGAGTTCCTGCGGAAGAATACGTGATTTATTATCCTCCAACTGACCAATCAGATTCTAGAATTACATTGAACTGTAGTATAAGGTCTGTTAGCAAGTCAATCGTGTTACCATTCCATGCTTGCTCCTTGTTAGTTTACATTGTGGACCAGTAGCACATTTCTTTATCCCTACATCCTTATGATTTCGTTAGAAATCTTTTTATTTTCTTTTAATACTACATAACCGGGATAAAACTGTGAAAATCTGGTGTCACTATAATTATTAGGCGCGTTTCGCTTGTAATGACGTCAATCTCGTGAAAAGCATTCAGTGACTCAGTCAGACAACCGCCCGCACACACGAGCCTTTTTCGTTAAAAAACTGTGGTTGTAAACAAGTTACATAGCTTAAATTATGACATTTACACAATGCAATAATCCTCCTAACAACTTGAAAGATACTGAATACCAGGTCAACAGATTCTGTGCGGTTGTGTTCACAAAAGTGGGACCAAAAATGGCTTCAACCGTCGCTGGTGCGAATCCAAAGCAGCAAGAAGCACAAAATGTATCTATTTACACGCACCAGTACTAGAACTTTACAATAAACTGGACAGGAACTGCAACAGGCATCTCATGAAGTCATGGATGTGTTTACAAAACTATTTGTTACATCGCCACGCACACAGATTTTGCCTTGTCAACATGACACGCGCCTGTCGTCTATAGCCAATAAAACCTTGACAGTCTTCGACTAGGAGACAGTAGCAGTGAAGAAACGCGCTCCTTTCGTCCCAAGAGTAAGTGCTAAAGCGAGCAAGCGTTCATTAAAACGGCTCTATATCTGCGCGTTCTTGGTGGTTGTTTGACGAAACGCGAAACATGCAATGGTACACCTCTTGCAATACATTTTGATTGACAGTTTCTTATTCCGGTTACGTAGCTCTGCCTATATTAGGGAGACACGGTAGTGTCTCCCTATGTAGGGTTGAACGAGTAAACAAGATGGCGGCTACATACAATGTATTAGCGTTCAAACGCTGATATTTCGCCTGGTGATGAATTTTATACGTCCAAAGACACCTAAATCTGCTATCTGGCGTTGCCCCATCTTACAGTAGCAAGGAGATTGCTCGAGATTGTTACTAAAGTGACGAACCTGGACACGGTGAAAATCGAGTTTCGTCATCTTCGTTTTCTTCTTTCTTTCTTTCTTTCTTTCTTTCTTTCTTTCTTTCTTTCTTTCTTTCTTTCTTTCTTTCTTTCTTTCTTTCTTCCTTCCTTCCTTCCTTCCTTCCTTCCTTCCTTCCTTCCTTCCTTCCTTCCTTCCTTCCTTCCTTCCTTCCTTCCTTCCTTCCTTCCTTCCTTCCTTCCTTCCTTCCTTCCTTCCTTCCTTCCACTCGCCTAGCACCTTTACGTGAGCAGTGCCGAGACCAAAAAACCCACGAACAGTCGTGAAATTCTCCTGGCATGTGCCTTTTGAACTTAGTTTTTAGCGAAACGGCGATATAAATTCCGCGATTTCTCGATCGTGATCCATTGTCAGCTAAGTGTTAGACGCCATTAATAATTATAGTGATTGCGCATTACGCACGTGACCAAGCTGTGGTTAGCGCACGTGACCAAGCACAAGCTTGAGTATCGCCACGCCGTATAGATCACGGAGAACACATATTTTCTTCGAAGAACGGTAAGCTAGCAAGCGCAGAATCACCATTCTGCCTTGCCAGATAATTATAACCGCCGTAAACAAGTGTGGGCGGGGCTCGTATGCACTGTAGGCGGGCTGATATCTACAGCATAACAATTATTTAGCTACAAGTTTAAAATTGTTAATAATAAAGAAAAGCCATCAACAACAGGAAAACCAAACCAATGGTGGAAACAAAGATGGCACAGTAATTGCATGATATTGAACTGTACTTCACTGAAAAAGAAAAAAAGGACACAAACAAGAAAATTAAAAAGATTTCTATCGAAATCGAAAGGATGTAGGGTTGTGAAATCTACCACTGGTCAACAATGTAAACTAACAAGGAACAAGCATGGAATGGTAACACGATTCACTTGCTAACAGACCATAGATCCCTACATCAGTGGCTGTACATAAGCTGCCACAAGCTGAATACACGTCAGGTGTCAGTCAACAGCAACAAGCTAAGCTGAACTAGCTATAGTCAACTACAGCAGCCACTGATGTAGGGATCTATGGTCTGTTAGCAAGTCAATCGTGTTACCATTCCATGCTTGTTCCTTGTTAGTTTACATTGTTGACCAGTGGTAGATTTCACAACCCTACATCCTTTTGATTTCGATAGAAATCTTTTTAATTTTCTTGTTTATACTACAGTTCAATGTAATTCTAGAATCTGATTGGTCAGTTGGAGGATAATAAATCACGTATTCTTCCGCGGGAACTCGTATTTTTCCGCTGGAACTCATATTCTTCCGCTGGAACTCTGTTTTCCTCTGGCACGAGTTTCTTTTCTACAGGTATTAGCTTTGGTAGTTACTGAGCCAGTACGTGTTGTGTCCGCTTCTGGCATGGGCAGCACAGCGTCTATAGACCCGGGCACTTGGCTACGATCGATGCAACGATTGACTTGCTATGTTGTGCATGAAAAACATAAGAAAGCAAGTAACTCACCGCAATTTGCTATGTTGACAGCTTAAAGCTTGCCTAATAAACGCACACAGTACGTACAAAAGACTGCTGGACTCTAGTAACTATCATTCTAACCGTTCGTTGGAGTCGAAGTTCAGCCATTACCACGTGTAACGCAAGGCGGCATTTGTGGGTGTGGCAGCCGGGTCACAGCACGTGTTTTCGAGCAAGAAGAAACGCTCATGCTGCAGGAAATCGTCGCTTTGGGACGGTCATCAACCATTGTTTTTCAAAAATTATCTGCGTCGGTTTATTGTTGCCATGTAGCTGTAGTATAAATACATTAGACGACGAATCATCGGCAACTACGGAATTTAGAGCGCCTTGGCAACCGAAATAGACGCCCTCGCGCTACGCGCTCGGGTCGTCTATACATCGGTTCCCGCGGCACTCTAAATCCCGTAGTTGCCTCGATCCGTCGTCTAACCTATATATAGTATCCTCAACCACTGAGCCCTTTCGATCATGTACTGGCAGATGACTGAAGAGTGTTTACCTCGCAGTAGCTATTAGTGTTTGTTCGTGCATTCCAACCTCAACCAATACTAGCACAGTTTTCTCAGGCTGCTGCTTTTTTGAAGTGCACTAGCTGCTCGCGACACATTAATTTTTACCAAAGTGATTTATTTCATTGGCATGAATTATATTTTTCAGGTGATATGTTGGATCCAGTTTCACAAACCAATACTTTCCCATTATCAAACATGGCACCTCAGTATCCTAACCACAATCGAGGTGAGCCTGTAACAATAAAAACATGCATTCCTGTTGCTGTTACTTACTTACATTATTTTAACTGTTATGTATGTGCTTTTCAGTTGCTTGGAGGTTATGGGAGGACTACACTAGAAAGAAAGCAGAAGACAAGGGAACAGATACTTATGTAATCACAGGAAATACACCAGGAACTAAAACGTTTGCAAACTTATATTAGGGATGAGCAAGAAAACAAAATGGCGGCTAAAATGCATGTATTAGCGTTCAAACGCCGATATTTCACCTGGTGGTGAATTTGTGTACGTCTAAATACACTTAGATCTGCCCTCTGGCGTTGCCCCATCCTCACAATGGTCATGAGATTAGCGATGTGCGTGGGCATGGTCATGCAGCCGGAAATGTCTCCACCTTTTTCAATTCAAAAAGTGGAAATTGTCTTGCGCGACGTATGAGTGCCGTTTCAGTGGCTAAAAACCACCCAAAGGTTTTCAGATACGCTGATTCCAACTAATTATGAAATTTAAGCGGATAATTCTTGGAAACAATGCTGTTTTGCTGTGATCAATCAGTGCTAGATCAAAAAAACCAGCAATTTGGTAATCAAAAAAATATTTTTATAGTCAAAAAGTTTGCAATGTTAGTTAAACTTGGAGAATACCTCTGACCAGCACTTACAAAGATATTAGTGACAGTTTAGGTAAGTGCAAACGTGCTCCAAACTAGTCGCGCACAGCTGGTGTGTCATGCTAACTGGCCTGTTCCCCATAATTATACTGTAACAGGCAAATAGCTAGCTGGTCGAGCGTCCGTTATAGCCATTGTTGTGGATCTGGCTGGTCGTAGTTTGCTTCAATAAGTATGCCGAACAGGTCAGCGTAGCCCAGGCTGTCGTGTCATACTCAAGATTACTGTTTTGCACCTATGCTACGAAGTGCGCAACAGCGGCGCTGTAACCAGGAAGCCGGCTTTGTATTAGGGAGGCACGGTAGTGCCTCCCTATGTAGGGTTGAACGAGAAAACAAGATGGCGGCTACATACAATGTATTAGCGTTCAAACGCTGATATTTCGCCTGGTCATGAATTTTATACGTCCAAAGACACTTAGATCTGGTATCTGGCGTTGCCCCATCGTACAGTAGCAAGGAAATTGCTCGGAATTGTTGCTAAAGTGACGAACCTGAAAACGGTGAAAATCGAGTTTCGTCATCTTCTTCTTTCTTCTTTCTTCAGCGCGCCTAGTGCCTTTACGCGAGCAGTGCCGAGACCAAAACACCCACGAACAGTCGTGAAATTCTCCTGGCAGGTGCCTTTTGAACATTGTTTTTAGCGAAACGACGATCTAAATTCTGCGAGTTCTCGATCTTGATCCATTGTCAGCTAAGTGTTAGACGCCATTATTGTGATTGCGCAATACGCACGTGACCAAGCAGTGGCTAGCGCACGTGACCAAGCACTAGCTTCAATTCAGTATCGCCCCGCCGTATGGATCACGGAGAAAACGTATTTGTCTAGAGTCTTCGAATAAAGGCAAGCTCGTGTAGGATCACCATTCTGCGTTTGCCAGATAGATTATACTGCTGTCCAGGTCTACAAACAAGTGTGGGCGGGGCTCGTATGTACTGCATGCATGCATGCATGCATAGGCGAGCTGATATGTACACCATTTTTAGCTATAAGTATAAAATTGTTAATGATAAAGAAAAGCCATCAGCAACTGGAAAACTTAACCAATGGTGGAAACCATGACAAAGACGGCTCAGTACGTGCATGATATTAAACTGCACTTCACTGAAAAAGAAAAAAGGACACAAACAAGAAAATAAAAAAGATTTCTATCGAAATCAAAGGGATGTACGGTTTTGAAACCTACCACTGGTCCACAATGTAATCTAACAAGGAACAAGCATGGAATGGTAACACGATCGACTTGCTAACAGACCATAGATCCCTACATCAGTGGCTGTACATAAGATCAACAAGTTGAATGCACGTCAGGTGTCAGTCATCAGCAACTAGCTATAGCCAACCACAACAGCCACTGATGTAGGGATCTATGGTCTGTTAGCAAGTCGATCATGTTACCATTCCATGCTTGTTCCTTGTTAGATTACATTGTGGACCAGTGGTAGGTTTCAAAACCCTACATCCCTTTGATTTCGATAGAAATCTTTTTTATTTTCTTGTAAATTAGTGTATAACAAAATCACACAGTAATCGCCACTAAACCCGTTGTAACTCAGCCATTTTAGCACCGATTCCAACAAAATATACATTTTTGTGCTGCTAAAGGTTAGCAGAAGCCACCTAAAACAACTAGTAATTGATAGGGCGGTTGCAATTACGTCATTTATATGACGTCACGTTACTTCCGGGTGGCAAAAATTGCCTGTTCTCAATGAAAGCGTACAGTAAATTCAACTCTTTGAGCGTGCACTGGACGCGTACGCAAGATCGAGAAGCTGTTTTATGGCAGGTACAAGCTATCTGCAGCTACCAGAAATGATGTGTAAGCTTAAGAAGACGCTAGCAACTACTCAAAAAATTTAGTGGGATGCGTTTTAAACGCACTTTGGCTACTTACAGACTAGCAGGCAGCTATAGCTAGCTCATGGCATCCTTAACGCGGCTCCTCGACCTTGCGTACGCGTCTAGTGCACGCTCAAATTGCTGAATATACTGTACATTTTCATTGAGAACAGGCAATTTTTGCCACCTGGAAGTAAATTACGTAATGTTTTTGACGTCACATGCAACCGCCCTATTCAGACAGTTTAAACTTTTTAGTGCACATCGCTATTGAGATTGCTCAAAATTGTCACTAAAGTGACAAACCTGGCCGAGTTTCGCCATCTTCATTTTCTTCTTATTATTCTTCTTTCTTCAGCGCGCCTAGCGCCTTTACGTGAGCAGTGCCGAGACCAAAACACCCACGAACATTCGTGAAATTCTCCTGGTAGGTGCCTTTTCAACTTAGTTTTTAGCAAAACGACGATATAAATTAGACAAGTTCATGATCACGAACAGTTGTCAGCTAAGTGTTGGACGCCATAATTAATTTATTGTGATTACGCAATATGCACGTGACCAATCACACGAATTTAATATCGTTGTATGGAGAGCGCATATAGACCGGTTGGCCGCTAATAGTTGACTGCAATAATTATATGGAAAAAATTTCATAAACCGCCATTGTGAGCCCTAGCTGGTACACTTTTGCTGCAAAGACTGTCAAGAAAAGCGTGGAACACAATTTTTATAGTTCTTGTGTGATACCAAGTGGAGACAAGCTCGGAACAGCACTGACAAGCGCAACTTGATTTGAGTCAAAACTTACACTCGCCACTTCCACCGCCCGTTTCATCAAAGGTAAGCCTCAGAAACAGCAAAATGTAGCACATTACCTTCGATAAAACGTCGAGCTATCTGTTTCTCAGCCTGCAATCACTCCTAGAAGTGTCGAATACACTTTACTACTAGATATTTGCTATGGCTCTGGAGCGTTTAGAACCCTATTTTTCAACTTTTCCATATATCCACGTTTGTCTATAATAGAAAGCCCCCAAGAGATGAGTAACGTTAACACCCAAGAGTATCGGCGAATTGCTCCTGTTTGCTCGAGATTCACTATTATTGTAGGCCTCATAAATGGCGGGCTGAGGTGTGGTACGATGACCGCAACAGAAATTATTGCGGTCAGCTGTTAGCGCCCAAGGGGTCTATTGGCGTCTTGAGTCTTCGAAGAACAACTCACCGAGTAAGCTTGCGTAGTATCACCGTTTTGCTGTTTGCCAGATAGTATCACAGCCGTGCAGAATTTTATAAACCAGGGTGGGCGGGGCTCGTATGCTTTGCTTATCGCATTCCTGCAGTGTTAGGGAGGCACGGTAGTGACTCCCTATGTAGGGATGAACGAGAAAACAAAATGGCGGCTACATACAATGTATTAGCGTTCAAACGCTGATATTTCGCCTGGTGATAAATTTTATACGTCCAAAGACACTTAGATCTGCTCTCTGGCGTTGCCCCATCTTACAATAGCAAGGAGAGTCCTCGAAATTGTCACTAAAGTGACGAACCTGGAAACGGTGAAAATCGAGTTTCGTCATCTCCTTTCTTCTTTCTTCAGCGCGCCTAGCGCCTTTACGCGAGCAGTGCCGAGACCAAAACACCCACGAACAGTCGTGAAATTCTCCTGGCAGGTGCCTTTTGAACTTAGTTTTTAGCGAAACAACAATATAAATTTGACGAGTTCACCATCACGAACGGTTGTCAGCTAAGTGTTGGACGCCATATTGTGATTACGCACGTGACCAATCACACGAATTCTAGAAGTAGAGTATTGCCGTACGGAGAGCGCATATTGATGTCTGGAGTCTTCGAAGAACAACTCACAGAGTAAGCTCGTGTAGTATCATCGTCCTGCTGCTTGCCAGACAGTATCACAGCCGTAAAGAATTTTCTAATCCAGAGTGGGCGGGGCTCGTACATGTATGCTGTGCATTCCTGCAGCGTGCATGAATGCATGAGCTACTTTCAGTATTTAGAAATAATATGAGCTACAAGTTAAAAAGCTCACATAAAGAAATTAAAAACAACATCAAACCAAATTAATGGTGGAAACAAAGAGGTGCATGATCTTGCCAAACTGCACCAAAAATTTGAAACTCACTGAAAAAGAAAAAAGGACACAAACAAGAAATAAAAAGATTTCTAACGAAATCAGAAGGATGTAGAGATAAAGAAATCTGCTACTGGTCCACAATGTAAACCAACAAGGAACTAGCTTGGAATGGTAACACGATTGACTAGCTTGCTAACAGACCATAGATCCCTACATCAGTGGCTGCATGTACATAATAATTATTTTGATTATACAATATTTTGTCACAAGCTGAATTCAATTCAATGCATGTCAGGTGTCAGTCAACAGCAACTAGCTGAACTCCCACAGCAGCCACTGATGTAGGGATCTATGGTCTGTTAGCAAGCTAGTCAATCGTGTTACCATTCCAAGCTAGTTCCTTGTTGGTTTACATTGTGGACCAGTAGCAGATTTCTTTATCCCTATACATCCTTCTGATTTCGTTAGAAATCTTTTTATTTCTTTGCATGAATGCATGAGTTAGTATCAGTATTTAGGAATAATATGAGCTACAAGTTAAAAAGCTAACATAAAAAATTATCAACAACAGCAAACCAACTAATAAGAGATACATGATCTTGCCGAACTGGCCAAAAATTTGAAACTCACTGAAAAAGAAAAAAGGACACAAACAAGAAAATAAAAAGATTTCTACGAAATCAAAAGGATGTAGGAATGAAGAAATCTGCTACTGGTCCACAATGTATACCAACAAAGAACCATGGAATGGTAACACGATTAACTTGCTAACAGACCATAGATCCCTACACCAGTGGCTGCTGTGGCTGACTATAGCAGTTGCTGTTGACTGACACCTGACATGCATTGAATTGAATTCAGCTTGTGACAAAATATTGCTGTGTACAGTCACTGCATGATGTAGGGATCTATGGTCTGTTAGCAAGTTAATCGTGTTACCATTCCATGCTAGTTCTTTGTTGGTTTACATTGTGGACCAGTAGCAGATTTCTTCATTCCTACATCCTTTTGATTTCGTTAGAAATCTTTTCATTTTCTTTAACTATAATACTGGACTCTATTGCTTTTCATTTTCACTACAGATTGTCTGATGGTACTATTGTGCCAGATGCTTGGTATAAAGTTTTGGCTTGGCGCGAAAATGGAGATCTACAGGCTGAGTATATTTATACCAAACATGAGGATAAGAATGATGTGAGCCTAATTCTACAGCATAATTAATTATCTGTCAACTTATACTTTACATTATTATAATTGTAATATTATCATTGTGCTTTGCAAAAAGGTCCGTTATGTTGATATTTAATCCCTCAGATATTACATAATTATTATTACAAGTAATAAAAACATTTTAACGAAAATGCAAGAGATTTAGGGTTGGTACATGTATCGAAAAAGTATGGAAACAAGATTGTGAAAAGTAAACAAGATTTGAAATAAAAAGGATTGTAACAATAGCAGTGTAATGCTACCTCCTTATTAAATTAATCACAAATATCGAAAGCAGTTAATTTAGGGAGGTAGCATTAAACTGCTATTGTTACAATCCCTTTTCTTTCAAATCTTGTTTACTTTTCACAATCTTGTTTCCATACCTTTTTCGATACATATACCAACTCTAAATCTCTTGCATTTTCGTTAAAATGTTTTATTGCTTGTTTCTTTTCTTTTTTATTTTATTAATGACTTAGTTGGCACTTATGCTAATACAGTGTAAAGAGAACTATTCCAGTCAGTTACCGTTTGTTGCGTTTGTTACTAATGTTGCGCAACATTAGCTAAGTTTAAGCTAGCATTCTCACAAGCCTGAACAGGCAAATCCAGTGTAACAGCGAAGATTTGCTCATCGTCTGCTGTGAACACTGCAGCACTCGCGTTCCAAGCAATTTGTACTAAGGTGTGCTTGTATTAGAATAATAATACACGGGCATGCGCGAGTTGGCATAATCTATAGTAACGGAGTTCAGGAATGAAATCTTTTATGGAGCAAAAATCGCTGTTTTTCTGGAAATAATCGCTTTTGCTAGTGTTTTAGGCTTAAATAGATATCAGGTGCAATGCTCACAACGACTAGTGTAGTTTCTGTGTAGGTTTTGTCTTGAATAGCTCACTTGCCACTACGGCGCTAGGCATAATTGCTGGAGAAGAAGAAGAAGAGGAAGAAAGAAGATGAACAAACGGGTGATCACGTGTACTCTGGTTTACCACCTTAGTCTTCATTTCTGCTGTTACTAAAGGTCTC
Organism: Haliclona indistincta; assembly: GCA_964017065.1. Taxonomy (NCBI): domain Eukaryota; kingdom Metazoa; phylum Porifera; class Demospongiae; order Haplosclerida; family Chalinidae; genus Haliclona; species Haliclona indistincta. Next base: position 1,592,610 of record OZ024789.1, read on the forward strand.
TTTGGCATCGAAAATATCGTCTAAGACGTCTCAGATGGTTAGAATCGCTTGAAACGCCCGTGCGGCGGAGATATGAGCGTGCCGTAATTTTGCTTCCTTACGAGACGCCATATTGATGTTGTCGTACAACATGTTTTTCTTGACGGACTTAATGGACTCCTTGCAAGCGCTAATACCCATCAGCATGAACACCAGGTGATTAATATACCATGAGATTTTACGAGAGAAGAGAAAAACGCGATTAACTCGTTTTCAGTCTGGTGTATCCGCCATATTGTTTTCGTGCCAACCCTAAATATGCCACGACTACCGCGTGGCATAATACTGTTCCATGGTTAATGGTGCGTATAATAATAATTCATATTTTATTAGGGAGGCACGGTAGTGACTCCCTATGTAGGGATGAACGAGAAAACAAGATGGCGGCTACATACAATGTATTAGCGTTCAAACGCTGATATTTCGCCTGGAAATGAATTTTATACGTCCAAAGACACTTAGATCTGCTCTCTGGCGTTGCCCCCATCTTACAATAGCAAGGAGATTGCTCGAAATTGTTGCTAACGTGACGAACCTGGAAACGGTGAAAATCGAGTTTCGTCATCTTCGTTTTCTTCTTTCTTCTTCTTTCTTTCTTCCACTCGCCTAGCACCTTTACGTGAGCAGTGCCGAGACCAAAACACCCACGAACAGTCGTGAAATGCTCCTGGCATGTGCCTTTTGAACTTAGTTTTTAGCGAAACGACGATATAAATTTGACGAGTTCACGATCACGAACAGTTGTCAGCTAAGTGTTTGACGCCATATTGTGATTACGTAATACGCACGTGACCAATCACAAGAATTTATTAGTAGAGTATAGAGAGCGCATATTGGCGACTGGAGTCTTCGAAGAACAACTCAACCGAGTAAGCTCGTGTAGTATCACCGTTCTGCTGCTTGCCAGATAGTATCACAGCCATACAGAAATTTCTCAACCAGAGTGGGCGGGGCTCGTGTGCTGTGCAATCATGCAGCATGCATGAATGCATGAGCTAGTTTGGAGCTACAAGTTAAAAAGCAATTATCAACAAAAGCAAACCAAACTAATGGTGGAAACAAAGAGATACATGATTTTGGCAAAGTCGAACTGCACTAAAAATTTGAAAAAGAAAAAAGGACAAAAACAAGAAAATAAAAAGATTTCTAACGAAATCAAAAGGATGTAGGGATAAAGTAATCTGCTACTGGTCCACAATGTAAACCAACAAGGAGCAAGCATGGAATGGTAACATGATTGACTTGCTAACAGACCATAGATCCCTACATCAGTGCTGTATTTGACTATAAAATATTTTGTCACAAGCTATAAATTCAATTCAATGCACATCAAGTGTCAGTCAACAAACTAGCAGAACTGCTGTAGTCAGCCACAGCAGCCACTGATGTAGGGATCTATGGTCTGTTAGCAAGTCAATCATGTTACCATTCCATGCTTGCTCCTTGTTGGTTTACATTGTGGACCAGTAGCAGATTACTTTATCCCTACATCCTTTTGATTTCATTAGAAATCTTTTTATTTTCTTGTAGCTATACTCTTGTAACAGATTTTGATCATCCTTGCAGTAAGTAGTACAGTTCATTGTGTTTTATGATCACCGCATGGCAGCATGATATTAACCAAAACATTATTATAAGGAATTATGCATAATTATAAAGTTATTTATCATTATAGCCTGAGACTGAATGGGGATCAACTGAGAGTGGATTGAAACATAGAAGTTTTACATCTAGCAAGAAAACTGTTAAAGAAGTTGAAGATTTTATTATGAAGAAAACAAATATAGACTTCAAAATCAGTAAGTCCAGCTTGAATGGAGGATCGACACTACTTTCAAAGGGCTTAAATAATTTGACGGTATGTCTAGCCGAGCTGCAATTTTTAGTACAATGTGATGAAATTATTTTTATATAATAGAAAAAAACGAAAAATAAAGCAGTGGCAATGTCATCATTCTGTCAGAAAATGAAACAAAGAATTCGTCAACTAGCCAGACAGGGCAAGCTGTCACTGAGTCGTGTCTGCTCAAAGAGGAAGGAAAAAGGAGGAAAGAATGTTCTTGATCTTGGTGAAGGATATTTTAGTGCTGGTTGCAGAAAAGACTCATCAGGTACGATCACAGCTATGAGAGAGTTTATGATCAATTAATGCTTTTGTGCAGAATTATTGTCAGACTACTTAGATGACCAATCAGAAACTGACCAAATGGATTCCAATGCTATAGGTAAAAGCTATGTACACTATTTAAATTTATCAATAATTATTCAAATACAATAATCCAGGATTCAGATGTGCAGGTACTAAACAACTCACAGGCTATGTTAAAAAAGGCCAAACACTCAGACTGCTTGACCTGCTAGGTATTACACAAACAAAGTTGCTATCTGTCGTCAATGTTAAGTTGCAAAAGATCATCTCTGACTGCAAAGCTGAACATCTCGATGTCTACACAGCTCCCTCTCGCAAATTCACCATCGTTCCAAGTATACTTTCTATCAGAAATGCAGTATTTTCCATCAGAATAAGCTATGGCAAAGATGACAGGAATGTAATAGCTGGTCTTACTGGCCAGTGGTCTATTGGTAACATTGTTGTTGATGCACTGGCTAGATATGATACCAACAGTATGAAGCTCTTGCTCAGAGGAGCTCCAAAGATCAAGTTAACCATTGACCTCAAAAACGAACTTGACAGTCTGACAGGAACATATGTGCCAATACCTCTACCATCTGTCTCTCTTACTAACATAGCAGTTACTGGAGAGTTTGAGCTCATTAAAGGAGGACTAGCTACTGTAGTGGTCAGTGGCTCCATTGGTAAGAACAGAGTCCATGCTATCTTCCAGAAACCACTCAAGGCTGGCAAATTCTCTGGTGCCTTTGCTGCTGATATTGGTCCAATTAGACTTTCAAACATCATCAGAAAAACGACTCAAGTGGACATTTCAAGAGTACCATTCTTTGGCTCTCTCTCCATTCCAAGACTTGGTGTGACAGTATCCTCTGACTATATCACCAGCTCTCTATTACCAAATGTCTTCTGTAAGGATGGCCTCCTTCAGAACACAGCTGTCACTATTTCAAACGGACTACAAGTCTTTACAGTTCTCAATCTCAGAGGTACAAAGGTGCCACTGAAAATACACTACTACAAGTCATCTTTGTCATTTGACGTAATTAACAATGGCCAACTTCCCATTGGATCTCTTATATCAACCATTCCTGGCATCAACATTCGTTCTCTACCACTACCTCCAGGAGTAAGAGACATTCTTCGGTTTCAGATCGACTATTTCTCTCTTGACACGAGCTCTAAAGAACTGATGGTAAGCACGCAATACCCAGGCACTCTCCGCTACTTCAATGGCTACCTCACTATCACTAACCCAGCATTGACTGTCAATGCAGTTCTCAAACATCCACGAAAGGTATATTTTGAAGTTGATGGAGCGATTAAAATAGGCAAAGGAGACTACATTGTCACAATATCCAGAGACCCTTCAACAAACAAGTACATTCTCAAGGCTTCTTTCAAGACCATTCCAATTTCAGACTTCATCCACAAATTCTCAGCATCAGTCTTGCCCCATGCATTCCAGAAGAGGCTCAAACGGTTTCTTCAATTCAGCATACACAATGCTAAACTAGCCCTTCCTCTTGGAACTAGAAATCTTCAGCTCCACTTGTCGGGCACACCAATCATTGGTGGATACAAGACTGTACACTTGAGTACTATCATCATTAGACAAGGAGGAAAAACTAAACTTATTGCAGGATTCCAGCTGGGAAAAACAAGCCTTGCTAATCTCATCTACAAGATGACTAGCAAAAATCTTCGTGGAATCGCTATCTTCAACCAGGAGCTAGAAACAAGTCTACTAATCTCTCCTGTCTCTCTACCTGGGGTTCATCTGTACGGCAGCAAATTGAAAAATATCAACATTGTAAAAGGAGTGTCCATTCATGCTGCTTTAAAATGGCCACCAAATTGTGCTCGGGACAAGTTCTGTGCAGTTGCACAACGCGTCCTTGGACGAAACGCAAAGTTTTCCCTCCAAGCTACAATAGCAAGTGCCAGTTCCTTCACATTGTCAGCTGGTGTATCAGATGTCAGACTAGGATCAGGAGTAATGCTACAACGTGCTGCTCTACAGGTAGTGGTTGGAAGAGAAACCTCAGTTGGAATAGAGGGAGCGATTCGTCTCAACAAACTAGGAATAACTTTGTCAGCTGGACTCCGATCTGGCACACGAGGAGTGGTTCTTGAGGGTAACATGCAGGGATGCTGGAAGAGAGCATTTGGTGTCAAGTGGCTCAGTATCTGTAATCTCCACCTACTCATTGCAATACAACCAACAGTTACTCTAGTGGGAGCTCTAGAGATAGGAGGAGAAGTAAGGATAGGGAATCCTTCCTGTGTCAAACATCCTATCATAGCATCAGGATACATTGGAGTAGACCAGCTAAGCCCAAGCAACAACTTCTATTATGCAAGAATGAACAGAGTAACTATGGCAACACTCCTCCAAGCATTCTGTATCAGATTTCGTTTACCTCGTCCTCTGGCTGACAGTGGATTCCCAAAAGGATTTCTCACTTCTTTCTCTCCGATTGGCAAAGAACTACCAAAAGTTGGCATCAGTATTCCAGCTGGTTATCGACTCAAAGGCTCTATCAATATTCTTGGTCTTGTGGCACATGCTGATGTTACTATTAGCGTGCCAAAAGGTGTTCGAATGAATGTTGCTCTTTCTCCTTTGAAAATTGCTAGAGGGCTTCTTCAAATGTATGCTTCCAGCAGAGATCGATCACGTGGACCATTCCTCAAGGTATTTATAACTGCTCATCCTCGACCCAAGGTAGATATTCATGCCAGTGGGTATGTCTCTGTACTTGGTATTCAAGCAGAGGCTATGCTGAGGATAACCAACACACAATATGAGTACAGAATAGCAGGAAAGTTCCTTCACTTGTTCCAGGCTAGTCTCCACATCACTGCAAACTATGGTAACATCAAGCGAGCAGGATTCCGTGTTCGTGGCCACCTTAAAAACGATTTCTTTGCTATTGTCCGTAGAAAGATTCAGAGAGGTCTTCAAAGTTCTTCTCGAGCTGCTACAAGAGCAATTGACAATGCAAAGCGTAAAGTCAACTCTAAAAAGGTTGTTTTTGACAGAGCAATTGGAAAGCTGCGATCAGCTCAACACAGAGTGAACGGAGCCAGAGGAGCATTTGATCGAGCCATGAATAAGCTACGAAGCTGGGAAGGAAAAGTTCGAGGATTGTGTTCAATCAGGCACTGTGGTTCGAGTAAGCCATTCACATAATATTTTTTTTAACTTGCACAATAATTACATTAATATTATTGTTAATTTTTCTTCAAACTTTAGCGTGCATTGGATGTCCTGGACCATGGAAGTGCATAAAAAGGGTCAGCATTTGGGGCCGAAGAAGGTGTATCTTTGGAAAACCAACATGGAGAAGTTGCTGCAGAAGAATCACAAATCCTGTGTGCGTTGCTCGAAATTTGGGTTGCAAAGCACTCCGTGCAACAGCTCTTGCAGGTCTCAAAGGGGCTCGCTATTTAGTGGGAAAAAGTAAAGGCATTCTTAATGCAGTCAATGTAGTGCTTAAAGGAGCTGAGCACGTAGTTAGGATCAGCAAAAAATCGCTTGACATTGTTAATGCTGTTCTTGAAGGAGTGAAGAGAGCCTATCAAGCTGGAACAAAGGCACTATCAGCTATTGCCAGTTTTGGTCTTGGAGGAGTGTTCGATATAAGAAAGGTCAGTTTTGATGTAGCTCTGAACGCAGCAGCAACTGGTCACTTTAGAGCCTCGATAGAGCTCAGCATATTCCGTAAACTGAAACGATTTACTCTCGACATCAACCTGAGGAACATCCTCTCATTCATCAAGACGATCGGAGAACGTGTGATCCGCGGACTCAAGAAATTCCTGTTCTGAACCCCACATGGAAATGGATATTCTCTAAAACACTAGCTCAGTTAGTGAGTGAATTTAGCAGTAGAACTCTAGTTCATATCACGGTAGACTTAGTTAGTTGTTGCTATTACTTGTAATAGCAGATTTGTAGCAATCTTTTGAATACTTGTTTTAGTTAGTTCCTTTAGTTAGTAGTTGAATGTGAATTTTATAAATTTCCTCAAAAGAATATCATTTGAACTTCACGAATGAACACAAAATGAATAATGAATGTAAGTTTGTTGATAAACCGGACACATAGTAAAAAAACGATCAATGATGACTTAAATGTCTCAATAGAATTCAAATTTTCAATTGTCATTCTGTAATCCATAAAAAACACCTGGTGTTGTTAGTTGTAGCTCTATTTGTCACAGTTGGGTGCCTTTGTGGTGCAACTACAGTGTACTTGCTTTGCAAGCGAGTGTGCTAGGGTTCACTCTCAAGGCGGCAGAAATATATTTTGAAAAAATTCTGTCTCTTTAATTTTACTTGCACTGTTACATTGATAAAAATGATTAAATTTATTATTTCGACCACCAGTCCATGCATCCCTCTGTAAGAAGGATACCCGTCCTTGTATTGGAGAGCAATACTTATCAGTAATAATTTATTCTTAATTATCTTTTTTTTATTGTAGTACAATATTATACTACAGTACTGTAGTACCGTAGATCTGGAAATTTTCAGCGTCAAAATATTTTCGTCTTTCATCCTTGCAACGAAAACTAAAATACGCGAAATTTTTCGAGCATTGGTTTAATCAATGCACACTATTTACGCACCCAAGCTAACGACGAAAATTAGATGCACCGAAAACTTTATAGTACAAAATTTGGATACGCGAAAATGTCCAGATCTACGGTAATCGTATGTATGCAAATGCTGTATTACAATTTATTACAGACTGTTGTACCTTGCGCCTATAGTATAGTATAATAGCTGACATTATCGGGTTGAGTAGAGACGTTGATATTTTACGATCAATGACGTATCTACTGAGCACTGATTTTTAATGTTTCACAGAACTACACAACTGACAAGTGGTGCTAATAATTATTTATAAAGAGTGAGAAAACAGGTGGTAATGTGGTAATGGAGATAGTTCTAGATGATTCTAAATGGTTAGCACATGATAAGAGTGTGTGAACTGTGGTTACAAATTGAAAGTATAAGTAAACTATGGTTAGTGGTTACAAAGATGAAAGCTAAGGTTACAACAACGAATATTAATAAGTTGCTTGGGTCACTACAAAACGTTTCGATCCGAGGATGAGGAGTTTTGATCCGAGGATCTAGTCGACGCAGCAACGAACTTTATTATAATAGCTGAGTTATTGGAGTGTAGTGGAGTACTTTAGCCAGTGGTACAGTGATATTTACACTAACTTAACATACCATCATGACATATTGAGTGAGGAATGCTAAAATACAATGATAGCTAGAAGTATCTGATTAGAACAATTAACATGCTCTAGTGAACAACACCAACAACTGATATCAATACCAATTGAGCATCAAAATGACGTCAACCGGACTGTACTGCAGTGTTTGCCACTATCTGCTACTGTTTAACAACAAACACATTATGTTAGCTGGTTACACGAATCACTGACAATCACTAGTAATTAGGTATCTGGTATTGGTTGGTACTAGCAGTAGTGTGAGGTATCTGGCTGTTTAGACCAAACATGATTGACAAACCATGCAAAGCATTCACATGCAAATTGCAACACTCACTTAATTTTCATTCAATCACATCTCATATTCCTCATTCCGGAATTTCTTACAAAGACCATCTTTATTTACAAGCCCTCGTGAGAATAAGACTCATGAACAGTGTGGGCAGGGCTCGTAAAACCACACCTACTCCATGGAGATGGAGGCAAGCTGCAGCAGTAGCACTACTAGCATAGATGCTACTAGCGAAGAGGAGAGACTGTGGAGAGAGTGTCTGAAGAACTGCTTCGGTAGATCTGCTGCCAGGAAAGCAGCTCAACTACACGACGACATCACGTGCTTGTCACTCGGTCTCAAGCCAGCTCTCCTGCTAGACTACATTAGACCTGACTCGACAGCTCTACAGCGGTTCCTACGAACACTCCGCCGCCATAACGTAGCCCTCCCTGAGCTAACAATACTGGTATTGAACGAAGACATCTTCCTGATCCACTTACCAACACTGCAGCAGAGTTACAATAGATCAGTGGAGTTTATAAACATCACCAGAACTGATGAAATATCAGTATTGACCAGAGACCAGTCACTAGCTGTTAGACTACAAATCAGAGAATGGGTCAATGAAGCGATATCCACTTCACTAGCTGAAGGACCGTATCCTGTGATTACTGATCTGAGAGTGTGTCCCGGCCGAGGGGCTGGGTTCAGTCTGTGTTCAGTGTATGGTTGGTTAGTAGGTTATCCAGTAGTGTACTGGACTAGTGAAGACTGCCAGCTACACCACACTACTAGTATCAGTAGTATGGAGTGTGTACCAGCAGCACTGCAGGAACTGAGTGTGTGGACGGTAGTGATCACTAACAAGCTAGTGAGCTGCACTGAACAACAACCACTGAGTGCAGTGGACCAGCTGCTGTGGAGAAATGTGAGTACATCATGTATAGACCAGTTTCATCATGTGATCTTGCTGCAGTGATACACACAGCAATGGATTAGAGAGAGAGAGACTCCATTGAGATTACTGTGTATAGCTATGCAAGAAGCTAGTCCCACATCATAATTATGACGTGCACCAATGCAGTCTCATAGTAAAGTACACAATAATGCTGACTGTGATAATGTGTGTCGTGATGGAATGTTATTATGGAGCAGCTCTCGTGGTGGGGTAGTCGACCTATGCCGGCATCATGAGATGATGTTGTATCACTGTGTCCTCTCCATACACTAGCAGAGTGCTGTTAGTGAGTATGTATAACTCACACAACATGATGGATGCAGATCTGTACATGCAAATCTTGATCAGTGGACTAGCTTCTTGCATAGCTACACAGTAATCTCAATAGAGTGTCTTTCTCTCTAATACATTGCTGTATATCAAATGATCACTGTATCTTGTGTGGCAGTGGTTGGATCACATGATGAAACTGGTCTAATAGTGTGCCGTCACAGGAGCTGCTAGTGTAGTGATACTATTTGTTGTGTGATCTGATCACTGTAGGATCATGTTCTCTACTCATTCTCTATCCCTCACTGCTGCTGTGCGGTGGGCTCATCATTTGACTGCTCCCAGCAGCAGCAGCTGACAGGTCATGTGAGGGACTGGTTCCAGCAACTACACACCACTAGCACCTCAACTACTGCACTCACTATAAGCAATAGAACAGTATCGTCTCCACTACATGTTATTATAATGTAGGTACATAGTTATTAATTTTATTCATGACGTAGCTGCACGTGATACTGACAAAGCAATTGGGCGTTTCTCAGTTCCTTTAGGAGAAGTACATGTACATCTCATGATCTCTATAGAGTTATGGCGTGCCCGGATAGGGCAGTTTAACGGCAAATGCCGATCTGGATCGAGCCTTTACCTTTGCTTTTCGTTTCTATTCGACCCGTACTCTCGTTGTCGCAAGAATGACGTCTTCTCACAAGACCCGGACCCCAGCTCCTTGACCTCAGCATTCGCTAGCGAAGACTCTGCTAAAAGATTGTCCCCTTCGGTTTCCTCGCCAGTTCCATCATCAATTTCTAGTACTTCTCCTGATCTCTCTCAACTGTCAACTACAAGCCACACCTCCTCGTCTTCTTTAGGCTCGTGTTCCATTAAGAGCACTCTTGGTTCCAGCGCGTGGCTCAGTGTGTTATTCTCGTTCTTACCTAGCTGCTCTCTCTCCTACTATAGTGGTGTGTGTTTCTCAGTGTTACGAGAGACACCTCTCATTATTCTACTGATAGCCGGCATCATTTCTCATCAGTTGATCATCTTTGCAGGTGATGTAGAGACTAACCCAGGACCTATAGCATGTGAGTGGTGTAATACTTTTATGCTAATCACTGCCCTTACTTTTCACTGCAGCTGACAGACCACAATCTCATGAGTTGATTTGTCTCAAGAAGGAAGATGGGACTAAACTTGAAGTTACAAAGTGGCTTTCAGCTCATGAAGAATGGAAATGTGTAGACTTAGCTGAAATGCTGCTCAGAGATGATGTTTCAGTGAAGAGATATCAGAATGAACACAAGAGGAAATACAATTTTGTTAGAGCACTTTTGAGAGACTGGTTATCACGTGATGATGGTGACTGTACTGATTCAGCTGTTCCACGCACTTGGTCAGCTCTTGCTGAGTGTGTCAGTGATGCTGGTCTAGATGGAGCACTAGCTAAAGCTATCAGAGACACTTGCCCTTCACCAGGTATGTGACATGTTCTAATTTCCGAATGTGAATATGCATGAGCTACGTTCATCTATACCCTACATGTATTATACTGGTTTTTGTACATATTGAAATACAAGTTTTTATACCTACAGAGCAGAGACAGTACAAAGATGGTATTGGTGTGCAACTTACTAAATCACAAACATCACAACTAGACACTAGTAAAGGTGAGAGTCATATAGCATTGTGAGTTGATAATTTAATTCCGTTTTACTATCAGGTCAAACACAGCAGTCTGATGTCACTCATTCACCATCACACACCACACCACCTTCTGATCCAGCTAGTCAAGGTACATGATATTCAATGAAGAGTTTAGGTGATCTCATTCATTTTGCTCACCAGCTGGTCCCGCCCTCTCCACACCACACCCCCTCATCACTTACAAGCAGTATCTGAAGGACCTGTACAGTGCAGAGTATCCTGACTACTCAAAGCAACAGTTCACTGGCAGCCGTCCTAAGCAGATTGTCAATCTGGTCTTGGTCCACAAAGAAAGATACGAGGGAGACAAGTTACAGCGAGAGTGCCTCCTTTACCAGTTGCATGGTAACATAGACCTGATCCAACAGAAGAAGACTCCTCTCACTAAGGACCAGATCACAGTACTAGCTAGTGGGGCTACAGCTCGTAGGGTACTGATAGAGGGTGCACCAGGCATTGGCAAGACCACCTTACTGTGGCAGCTCTGCCACCAGTGGGCAGATGGTGAGCTACTACAACAGTGGGAGCTAGTAGTCCTGGTGCAGCTGAGAGACGAGACAACACGAACTGCCCAGTGCCTCTCTGATCTCCTCTACCATCCTGACAATGACATCACCAAGGCTGTTTGTCGTATCATAGAGCGAAGAGAGGGACAGAATATACTGTTTATTTTCGATGGATATGATGAATTATCTGATGACCAGCAAACAGACTCTCTCTTCATAAGGTTACTACGACAAGAATGTCGTGAACTTCGTAAAGCCACTGTTGTGGTGTCCAGTCGTCCCTTTGCTACCAAAACACTGCCACACCAGTTCAAGAACAGCTTAGATCAACATGTGGAGATTGTTGGTTTCAATGAGCAGGACATTGAGACCTACCTGACCTCAGCATGTGAGAACAACCCTGAAATGCTGAGGGACCTAAAATCCTACATCTCCACTCAAGCATTCATTTCATCAGTACTCTACAATCCTCTTCACTGCACCATTGTGACCGAGCTTTACCTACAATACTGGCAGAGAGGAGAGAAAGGCTTTGCTCCCAGCACCTTGACCCAGCTGTACGAGGCTTTTGTACTGAATCTATTGCGACGTCATCTTTGCTTAGACTATACACCTTCGTGGAAAAATCTGCCATCAGATGTCAGCCATCAGCTGAACGAGCTTGGTGAGCTTGCTGCCAGGGGAATAGTGCAGAGAAAGTACATCTTTGATAACGTTCCTAGTGACACTCTCGATTTAATGCACTCAGTAAAGCCACTTCATGACTATCGACCAAATCATCCGATATCTCACACTTTCACTCACCTAACCCTTCAGGAATTTTTATCTGCTCGTTACTGGTCCCAGCTTCCTCCCCAACAGCTAACAGAACTACTACAGCGACACGACCTGTTTCCGATACAACATTACCTCAAGGGAATGCACCGTGAGGAGGATGAGGAGTGTCTCCGAGTGACTCATTGGCCTGTGTTACTATTCCTGGCTGGTCTCACTACCATCCCTACTGAACTAATCACTCCATGGACTGATCAGCAGTATTCGTCTTTGGCAGACTCGGAATCATGTGAAGGTCAGTCAAGTTAGCTGCACCTTAAAACACCGATGCTATAAGCTTTATCTTGCCTATCACTGGTTTTTTTTAATAATACACAACTATGATGAAGATAAAAAATAAAAGCACCAAAGCGGTGCTGATGCCTCGGTGCAGTCATAAAACTAAAAGTTATAAAAACATGCATAACTAGAGTTCCAATGAACACATACCCGTGTGCTGAGCTAAATAACACGACTCTACAGCATTAATTTACTGCAACAGTGAACACTCACGTTACAGCTAGTCCATAGACAGCTCCAGAGCTACCGCCTATATGCACTAACAGGTGCTTGGCCTATCTCAAGAAAGACAGATACTGGGCTGGACTCTGCGTACGGTACACGTGAGACTGAGTGAGGACATCGATCTGGATAGGAGGTAGGGTGACACACCCACAATACCGTAAAGTGCTCTTACAAGCACACGTAGCTTTAGAAAGCCATGGATTAGCCGCTCGAGCAAGGCTTGCCAGCACAGAAAACGTCTTCATAGGACTATAAATTCAGTGAGGAAGCTGCAAAGTGCACTTTTGTGGCGAATTTCGAGCGGTGAGACGTAAACAAGCGTGTTTTTTGTCCACACACACACACACACACACATATAGACGGACACAAACACATAACCCTGGCGCATACTGCGCACGGGTAAATATCCGCAAAAACAACCATCTACCATTCCATAAACACAGTAAACTATATATCCACTATTCTACAAACACTGCAGATGCATGTATACATGATTTCTGTATAGCAAACATTATTATCATCTATGATAATTATTATTATGCCACGCGGTAGTCGTGGCATATTTAGGGTTGAGCGGAAAACAACATGGCGGCTACATTTAGGCTAAACGCAATAATTCGCGTATATCTTGGCTGTTGACGACATCCGGGGTATTTTAACTACCTAGGGGCTATCCTAAGAGGTAAGCGCTTACAATGAGTCTACTATTAAAGACTATAAGGCCAGTTGGTACGGGCATGAAAAGATGGCGTCTCGCCTGGAGGCACTAAGTACGGCACTGCCATATCTTCGCCGTACGGCCGTTACAAGCTAATCTAACGTTCTGAAGCTCCTTGCACGATTTGTGCGATTACAAAGAGACCTTCAGAAGCACAAGAAACCAGGTCTAAGGTGGTAAACCAGAGTTCACGTGGTCACCCGTTTGTTCATCTTCTTTCTTCTTATTCTTCTTCTTCTCATTGCCAGCTAATAACGACATCCTGTTACAATTTCCGTATACTATCAAAACTTAGGTCCGTATATTCACTTTAGTTAATGTATTGTGTTCATTGGAAGATGAACTTCTACTCGGCGTCCTGACTTCCACAAACTAGATTTTCACTTGGTCGACCCAGGATAGCAAACTTCAGCCTATTAGCTATCGATTGAGCTAAAAATGTTGCAGTAGAGTTGAAAAAAGTCCGTTCCAAAACGCACTTCAAAGTCGCGACTATCGCCCAATTGCTAATGTATTAGCTAATGTCAAAATATGATTTTTATCGATTTTTGAGCGACTGTAACTAAAAAACTAAACTCGATTTTGAGTTGGTCGACCCCAGGTCTAATAGAACAGGGTCTGAAGATTTGAATGGTGTGTTCAAAATTGAAATTCAAAGAAAAAAGTTAGTTCCACTTTTGAGGTGAAGTTAGGTAAGAAACAAGTTTTGCCCGGGAAGAAATGAAGTACAGCAGTTGCGTTTAGTACAGTTTGAGGCATGGTTTATTCAGTTTAAACTGTAGCGCTAGTATCTCAGACTATTCCTAGACTGTCTAGAAGCTAGTACTTGGCAATTCTAGTGTAGCAAAGGCTCAGGAGGGAGCCAGAAGTCACTCCGTGACCGCCATTCTCTATGAGCTCTGATTTCGTCGCGCTGCTTACTTTCTGTTCTGAAAAGAACATTGTTACAGGTAATAAATAAGCTTGAGCTTCTTAGCATAGCTATACACAACCGTGTTGAAACAGTGGACGTCTATTGCAAGCATTGTAGAGCTGTGAAGTTGCCTACCTGCACCATGCTAGCGAACGGCGACAAGGCTTTGTGGTTCAGAGCGAAGGAAACAGACGTTCAAGGCGCACCAATAGGAGTACCACAGACGCTACTGGGACCAGTAGAAACTGTGCAAGAAGACGCACAGTGAACTATGATCCAAGGTGACCTTCACGGAACGGAGCGGTTGTCATTAGCAACCCGTTATATTAATCGTGTTACATTACAAGTAAATCGTGTTCTGTGCATAAACGTAATTCCGTGTGATGTCCTTTATTTCTGGTAATAAGTTCTTCTTCTTCTTCTTCTTCTTCTTCTTCTTCAGAGAGCCTAGCGCCGTGGCTAGTGAGCTATTCGAGACAAAACCTACACAGAAACTACACTAGTCGTTGGGAGCAGTGCACCTGATATCTATTTAAGCCTAAAACACTAGCAGAAGCGAGTATTTTCAGGAAAACAGCCATTGTTGGTCCATAACAGACTCCATTCCATCATTCTGTTTGAACTACGTTACTAGGTTACGCCTACTCGCGCACGCCCGTGTACGCAATTATTCTAATACAAGCGCACCTTAGTACAAATTGCTTGGAACGCGAGTGCTGCTGCCACTAGCAGTGTTCACAGCAGACAACGAGCAAATCTTCACTGTTACACTGGATTTGCAATTGTCTGTTCAGGCTTGTAAGAATGCTAGCCTAAGCTTAGCTAATGTTGCATGATACGTGTTGCATTCAGTGCACAGTCGCCTGATCGCCGGAAAGGCTGTATGCAGTCAGCTGATAGCTAGTTCTCTTTTACACTGTATTAGCATAAGTGCCAACTAAGTCATTAATAAAAAAGAAAAGAAACAAGTAATAAAAAACATTTTAACCAAAATGCAAGATATTTAGGGTTGGTACATTTATCGAAAAAGTATAGAAACAAGATTTTGAAATGAAAAGGATTGTAACAATAGCAGTGTAATGATACCTCCCTAAATTAACTGCTTTCGATAGTTGTGGTTAATTTAATAGGGAGGTAGCATTACACTGCTATTGTTACAATCCTTTTCATTTCAAAATCTTGTTTCTATACTTTTTCGATAAATGTACCAACCCTAAATCTCTTGCATTTTGGTTAAAATGTTTTTTATTACTTGTTATCATTAAAAACTATGTATAATGAGTGCATGCTAGTACAGATTGTACTTTTATCATTCACATGTGACATGCCTTATGCATAATCTTATTAACAGTACTCATTACCAGAAATAAAGGACATCACACGGAATTACGTTTATGCACAGAACACGATTTACTTGTAATGTAACACGATTAATATAACGGGTTGCTAATGACAACCGCTCCGTTCCGTGAAGGTCACCTTGGATCATAGTTCACTGTGTGTCTTCTTGCACAGTTTCTACTGGTCCCAGTAGCGTCTGTGGTACTGAAAAGGACTCCTATTGGTGCGCCTTGACCGTCTGTTTCCTTCGCTCTGAACCACAAAGCCTTGTCGCCGTTCGCTAGCATGGTGCAGGTAGGCAACTTCACAGCTCTACAACGCTTGCAGTAGACGTCCACTGTTTCAACACGGTTGTGTATAGCTATGCTAAGAAGCTCAAGCTTATGTATTACCTGTAACAATGTTCTTTTCAGAACAGAAAGTAAGCAGCGCGACGAAATCAGAGCTCATAGAGAATGGCGGTCACGGAGTGACTTCTGGCTCCCTCCTGAGCCTTTGCTACACTAGAATTGCCAAGTACTAGCTTCTAGACAGTCTAGAGATAGTCTGAGATACTAGCGCTACAGTTTAAACTGAATAAACCATGCTCAAACTGTACTAAACACAACTGCTGTACTTCATTTCTTCCCGGGCAAAACTTGTTTCTTACCTAACTTCACCTCAAAAGTGGAACCTACTTTTTTCTTTGGATTTCAATTTTGAACACACCATTCAAATCTTCAGACCCTGTTCTATTAGACCTGGGGTCGACCAACTCAAAATCGAGTTTAATTTTTTAGTTACAGTCGCACAAAAATCGATAAAAATCATATTTTGACATCAGCTAATACATTAGCAATTGGGCGATAGTCGCGACTTTGAAGTGCGTTTTGGAACGGACTTTTTTCAACTCTACTGCAACATTTTTAGCTCAATCGATAGCTAATAGGCTGAAGTTTGCTATCCTGGGTCGACCAAGTGAAAATCTAGTTTGTGGAAGTCAGGACGCCGAGTAGAAGTTCATCTTCCAATGAACACAATACATTAACTAAAGTGAATATACGGACCTAAGGTTTGATAGTATACGGAAATTGTAACAGGATGTCGTTATTAGCTGGCAATGTGTTAAAGAAACATTTCATGTACAGTAAACTGCAGCTTTTATACCTTTCTGTACAGCAATCACAATGCAGTGCTTTAGTTATGCAATCAGAAGCCAATCAGTGCTGACCACAATTCAACTGGGCGTGTCTACAATGTTCAGTAGTACAGCTAACTGAACACGAGCGAGATAGCTTCCATAGCTTGCTTACACAATTTCTCTGGACCTGCGCTGCTATCCTGTAGTAAAATTCTAACCTATCAGCTTCTAGGCAGTCAACTGTGGACA
Organism: Haliclona indistincta; assembly: GCA_964017065.1. Classification (NCBI taxonomy): domain Eukaryota; kingdom Metazoa; phylum Porifera; class Demospongiae; order Haplosclerida; family Chalinidae; genus Haliclona; species Haliclona indistincta. The sequence continues at coordinate 1,609,423 of OZ024789.1, forward strand.
GTTTTGCCTTTGGAGAAGTCCAGATCGCCAGCATCGGTAAACAAAGTGAGCAAAATAGCGCGAACTAAGCTTCGTATAAAGTTTTCACATGTTCGAAAGCGAGATAATACCGTGTTCTACTTGCATTGCTAGTTTCAGAGCTTAACGTTCGGCGTGCGCTACAAAACTGAACCAGCAATGAGATATTCACACGGTAACTTACGCACTAAGTTTTAAAATCAAACTTTTAAAAATTCAAATCCGAGCAAGTATCGATTTCTACCCGTGTTGCTTGTTTCAGCGATTAGTTTTCAGCGAGCTACGAGAAATCGTTGCGACAGGACAGACAGAATGAATGAATGACTGACTGACAACACGACTACTGTATACCTCGTGGCTCCGCCCACCGAGGCATAATAAGTGCATTTAAAGTATATGCGTGGGCAGAATCAAAGGCATCGTGCTTCCTGTAAATTACGTATTTCGTGAACCCAGCCCACCGTACAATATCAGCGCTATATTGAACGTGTTTTAATTCCCATAAAGCACGCGCCAAGCTGCTAAAGGAATTCACTCGGTTATAGCATTACAGCCAGCCGCGGCATATACTTTAAACCACTTAATATAGGTAAGTCGTGCTCTACGTGATTTATGGCACTCGGGCTGTGGTCTCGTGTCTGATAAAGCACTCGGCTTCGCCTCGTGCTTTATCAGCCACTCGACGACACCCCTCGTGCCATAAATCACATAGAGCACTCCTTACCTACATTAAGTAATACTTATTTTTTCCCTGTTGTATTATTTAGTTGAAGGTGTATAGAGCGAAGAGGGCATGCAACGCTGAGATATCTAAATTTTAATTAAAATAACTTTACGCCCACACATATGTGACCTCACACAAAATCCATTCAACATAAACGCTCATGTGTGCGAGTGAATGTACTTTGGTAGCAGAGCTCTGGGTATTTACAGATTGCTTCAGCGTCACGATGCCCAAGATATGGGTGAGATGACTGATAAACATTGTTTATGTGGGCTAGCCTGCTACTGTGGCGCTTCCGTGATGTAAATTGGCTCTCTTATATTGCTCGTCGTCTTCCTGCTATCAATTTATGTCTGAAATTTTGCAACAACGAGCGATAAGCAGTATCTCATGACAGGAAAGCCGTAGCGACCTTTAATGCTTCTTCCAGCAATATGGCATTCAGATGTTGTACTGTTCATTGTCTTGTTTATTCGGCCATTGTGTTGTGTCGTCAAATTCCGTTTATCGTCCGTATATTGCAAAATGCTATTTTAGTAATAATAAAATTTTATTGCTGGTATTGGTGTTGCATGCCCTCTTTTTATACGCCCTTGATTTAGTTTATTAGAAACACATACAAGATTGCTACTTTTTGTATCTTTCTACCAATAGAGGTTGATCTGATCAAGCTCCACCCCTCTCTGTGTCAGCTGCTGTTTGAGTCTCAGTCTCCTCAGCTAGTGTCCACTGTGTTCAGTGGGAGGAGGGTTCAGCCTGACCACTACAAGTTTACCTCTCCACTAGACTGGTTTACAACAGGATACTGTATCACTCGCAGTGACACTACCTCCTCATGGAGTGTTGAGTTCGGCCGCAGCCTAGGCTCTGCTCTCTCTCCTCAGTGTCTTCTAGCATTCTCCTCTGGTCTCCACTACTCATCCACCACCACACACAGGACTGAGGGAACTGGATCACTGACTGAGCTGACTCTTCATACACAATTTCATCCTATTTCTCCATATCTTGAGATCTTTCCCTCTCTATTCCCATACTCACAGGCTATTACAGTACTACAGTTGTTTGGTAGCCTGTGCTCTGATGACAGAGGTATCCCTGTGCTGCAACAACTCTCCCATTACTGCCCACAATTGAGAGAACTGTACCTCCCTAGACTCCGCCCACCATACTTGTTATTAGTACCTCAACTCCCTCAGCATTCACTGGACACACTCTACCTCACTCTACCCATCATGAAGGATGACAATGTTCTTTTTGGTCTTCATCTCCAGCAGTGCCTAGCATTAAACCACCTTTCCCTCGAATCAGACATCAGGTGAGTCTGTACTAAATCGGTTTGTGCATGATTTGTGGTTTTGACAAAATTTTAGTCAATGTTGACAATTAAGTAGTATTATTATTGCCGATCGGCAATGATATGTAGGGATGACCTCGAATTAAGATGGCGGCTACTCATGTGTGAAAATGAGTTTTCGCACATATCTCTACTGTTATACATTTCTACTGCATTTTAACTATCTCTGAGGGAATCTGAAGTGTAAGCGCTTGTGGGAAGTCCATGAAAGTCGCCGGGACTGCTTGCTCGACGACGAAAATCAAAATGGCGACTCTAAGGGAGCAAGTTGCAGATCTTCGCTGTTTTAGCGTTTCTCGAGAATCCAGACATCTAGGATTGATCAGACGATTGTTCTGAGCATGAAAATACCTTTGGCGAAGCTGGCAGACGTTTCTAATATGGTAAACTTAAATTGGCGCCCACGCGAATTGTTCATCTTCTTTCTTCTTCTTCTTCTTTCTTTCTTTCTTTCTTCTTTCAGTAAGCCTAGCGCTGTCCTGAGTGAACGAATCACTATCAAACCTGCACCATCGCATGTGTATATATCTGGGGTAGTGCAGTTAGTTCTTAGATAGGCATCAAACACTACCAGAAGCGAGTAATCCTTGAAAAAACATGGTTTTTGGACCGTTTTGGACTGAAGACGCCATTAATAATTAACCCTCTTGTCGCTCGTTATCATTAACTCCGCCCACTTCAGTTTTGCAGCTATCTAGCTCGATTGATACTGCGTTTTGTCTCTGCTCTGGACGCTTCAGAGCGCAGCCAGAGATATGAAATTTGTCTAGAGCAGTACTATACCCTAATGAACACTGAGGCTGTTCGTTAAAGCTTCAGATGGCTGGTTAAAATTGACCTACCCAGACGCAGTGAACTGACTCGGTATTCTAGCTTACCGGCAGCAAGATTCTAGGTTCCTACACCACGCAGCGTAAGTTGTAAAGAACTAGAAGCCTCTGTGAGTGTGATATTGACATCAACAAGGTTCTACTAGGCGTGCTCCTACTAATAGGCTTGCAGCATCATGAGTTGTCAGTATTTGTCTCTTCTTCATCCATTACTGTACTAAAAAGTATCATATGTTGTCAAATCGTACCTGGACTTGATATTTTGCTGCCTGCGTCCTCAACCTCTTTAACTATTTTAAACCTTTCATTGAACGATTGGTAGTATTAAACATTATTTTAAACCACACTCCTTACTCTCAAGACCATGTTCACGTTCACATCTGCTAGACTAGTAACTGCATGCTGCTCACAGAATTGTCAAAATGAAATAACATCTAACATAGAATACAGCTAATAAGTTCAAACTGATAGTGATCAAAAAAGTAACAGGAACAAGTAAAGTAAAAAAGCTTTAATAAAAAAAACTAAAAGTGTAGGGATGACTCTTAAAAAAGGAAAGGAACAAGATGGGATGATGCTTGCAAAAGTAAAAGAACAAGATGGGATGATGCTTGCAAAAGTAAAGGAACAAGATGGGATGATGCTTGCAAAAGTAAAAGTCCCAAGTATCCCTACATCAGCGGCTTGAAGGAGGACGCAGTCCGATGGAGTAAATGACGGTTGTAAATACTAGAGGTATCTGTGTTTAGGAGGACGCAGTCCGATGAAGTAGTTGACAGTTGTAAATAACTAGAGGTATCTGTGTTTGGAGGACGCAGTCCGATGAACTAATTGACGGTTGTAAATAACTAGAGGTATGTGTGTTTAGGAGGACGCAGTCCGATGAAGTAGTTGACAGTTGTAAATAACTAGAGGTATGAGGACGCAGTCCGATTAAGTAATTGACGGTTGGAAAGGTATATAGGAAGAGGATTCCACATTTGTCAATTGCATGTCGTCGCAGCAAGCCGCTGATGTAGGGATACTTGGGACTTTTACTTTTGCAAGCATCATCCCATCTTGTTCCTTTACTTTTGCAAGCATCATCCCATCTTGTTCCTTTCCTTTTTTAAGAGTCATCCCTACACTTTTAGTTTTTTTTATTAAAGCTTTTTTTATACAATGTATTAACGTTCAAACGCTGATATTTCGCCTGGTGATAAATTTTATACATCCAAAGACACTTAGATCTGCTAACTGGCGTTGCCCCATCTCACAGTAGCAAGGAGATTGCTCGAAATTGTTGCTAAAGTGACGAACCTGGAATCGGTGAAAATCGAGTTTCGTCATCTTCGTCTTCTTCTTCTTTCTTTCTTCAACTCGCCTAGCGCCTTTATGCGAGCAGTGCCGAGACCAACACACACGAACAGTCGTGAAATTCTCCTAGCAGGTGCCTTTTGAACTTTATTTTTAGCGAAACGGCAATCTAAATTCCACGAGTTCTCGATCGTGATCCATTGTCAGCTAAGTGTTAGACGCCATTATTGTGATTGCGCAATATGCACTTGACCAAGCAGTGGTTAGCGAACGGGACCAAGCAGTAACTTCAGCATCGCCCCGCCGTATGGATCACGGAGAACACATTATTTGTGTGGAGTTTTCAAATAACGGCAAGCTCGTATAGGATCACCATTCTGCGCTTGCCAGTTAATTATAACCACCGTACAGGTCTACAAACAAGTGTGGGCGGGGCTCGTATGCACTGCATGCATGCATGCATGCATAGGCGAGCTAATATGTACACCTTAACAATTATTTTAGCTACAAGTTTAAAATTGTTAATGATAAGAAAAGCCATCAGCAACTGTAAAACTAAACCAATGGTAGAAACCATGACAAAGACGGCTCAGTACGTGCATGATATTGAACTGCACTTCACTGAAAAAGAAAAAAGGACACAAACAAGAAAATAAAAAGATTTCTATCGAAATCAAAAGGATGTAGGGTTGTGAAATCTACCACTGGTCCACAATGTAAACTAACAAGGAACAAGCATGGAATGGTAACACGATTGACTTGCTAACAGACCATAGATCCCTACATCAGTGGCTGTAATTCAACAGCAATTAGCTGAACTAGCTATAGCCAACCACAGCAGCCATTGATGTAGGGATCTATGCATGGTCTGTTAGCAAGTCAATCGTGTTACCATTCCATGCTTGTTCCTTGTTAGTTTGTATTGTGGACCAGTGATAGATTTCACAATACTACATCCTTTTGATTTCGATAGAAGTCTTTTTATTTTTAACAATAGGTTAGATGATGGATCGAGGCAACTACGGAATTTAGAGTTCCGCGGGAACCGATGTATAGACGTCCTGAGCCCGTAGCGCGAGGGAGTCTATTTCGGTTGCCAAGGCTCTCTAAATCCTGTAGTTGCTGATGATTCATCGTCTAAGATATTTATACTACAGCTACACGGCAACAATAAACTGATCCAAAAACAATTGTTGATGACCGTCCCAAAGCAACAGGTTCCAGCAGCACGAGCATTTCTTCTTGCTAGAAAACACGTGCTGTGACCCGGCTGCCACACCCAAAAATGCTGCCTTGCATTACACGTGGCAATAGCTGACCTTGGGCTCCAATGAACCGTTACAATGATTGTTACTAGAGTCCAGCAGTCTTTTGTTGTATGAGCTGTGTGGCTAGCTTTAAGCTGTCAATATAGCAAAACGCGGTGAGTTAGCTACTTGCTTTCTTATGCTTTTTGTACACAACAATTGTTGTGTAAGTCAATCGTAGCCAAGTACCCTTCAGGTTGCTACCAAAGCTAGTACCTGTGCTATTTATCTGAACTTAAGAAAGTTGGCTGAATGTATACAAAAGAAACTCATCCCATCAACTTCCAGAGGAAAATATGAGTTCCGGCAGAAAATATGAGTTACCGCCGGTGGTTACCACGGAAGAATACATGATTTATTCTCCTCCAACTGACCAATCAGATTCTAGAATTACATTGAGCTATAGTACAATTCATGATTATAGAAAATCAATGTTCACAGTGCACTACACACAATGTGCTATAGTCTGTAGAGTCATCTTGATATTGCGCAATAATAATTTTGAGTTCGTGTTACATTTTTGTATTTAACAATGCAACAATTCACTATTAGTACATTTTGGTACAACATTTTGACATAAAATTAATGTTTGATTTTAATTGCACAGAAACCTTGACATCACTCCCTTCCTGACCAGTATCTCACCTCTTCTTGCTGGACAAATAGAGCGGCTTGAACTAAAAAGTGTCTCAATCACCAGTAGAGCATGTGTAGGGGTTCTAGTACACTCACTGACATCCCCTCACTCCTCTCTACACAAGCTGGAGCTGAATGACTGCACCATCTCCAGCAGTGACTACAATCACCTGACCACAGCCATAGCCACCAGTAACCTGACACACTTTACTACTCGCAACAGTCTCCATAATGATGTCACAGCAGCCAAGGGACTAGCCACAGCACTAACACACAGCAAGACACTGGAGGAGGTTGAGGTGATGAAGAGGCCCAAGATGAACAATGATGTGGCAGTAATCCTAGCAGAGGCTATGAACCACAGTAGTGTGAAGAAACTGACAATAGGAAGACTTAGCAAAGGTACTGTATTAGACTGTAACTACCCAAAGGACAGAGTACACCTTATACGTGCATAATTATTAATAAATTTTATTTTGACTTTTGTTTTCACTTTCAAGTTTTCAAATCAACAAACAATGATTACAATGTGTCATCAAGAATTCATTAAGTAAGAGTACAGTGTATGCAGCCTTCAATATACCCCTTTGGACAGCGTGGGACATTTTCAACATCACAAGTTTACCTCTCTCAGCGATGAGTATCATTACTGCTGTTGTGAATAATATCATTACACAAGGGTGAATATCATTAGCATAGCAGCCCTAATGCTTTCTGCTGTATAAACTTGTGGCGTAGAAAATGTTCAAAGCGGTCAACGGGGTATATTGAAGGCTGCACACTCTTACTCAACTCTTGGTGTCACTGTGTACTATAATAGTATAGTAACTGGGTAGTAGATCATTATATCAAGTGATAATAGGTCGATGCTGCTGCAGGGAGTAGCTGCCAGCTCAGTATAATAATGATGATTGAATTGGTTCAACTATATTGGATTTGGATAATAGTACATTTGTCACTGGAGCAACACTAGCAATGACTGATCTTGAGTTGTGCCTTGCGTCTGTTCATTGTAGGAGTCTGAGGCATAGAGTGGTCCAGGGGTATGGCTAGTCTACGTACAGGGACTGGTGCCTGTACTGCTAGGGAGAGTACTGGACTGTGGCTGGGAGTAGCTGAGACTGGAGAGAGGATGGTCGGAGGACTAGCAGTGCTGGGAGGACGAGGAGAGGCAGAGGGTCGCTGGTGGTGAGAGAGATCACGAGATAGAGGAGGAGAGAAGCTGGGAGCAACAGCAGCACGATGCAGGGAGGTGGAGGAGGGCTTCTGAGATCGGGCGCTGGTGGAGGACATCTTCATCCATGGGTGGTTGATGATCTGGTGTAGACTGGGTCTGTCCTGAGGAGTGATGGACAGCATCCAACGAATGAGAGACTGTGCCTCTGTAGAGAAACACTAGTAACAACAGCACACCAAATCATCGCTCACTCTCTCTTACCGTGTGATATGGGTACTTGGAAGCCGATCTCAGCTCGGATGATCTCGTGGTCCTCTTCAAAGGGGATGTCTCCCTGGAGCATATCAAACAGCAGTATACCCAGTGACCAGACAGTGGCTGGGACAGCATGGTAGCAGTGTTGGGACAACCACTCAGGTGGACTATACACTCGTGTACCTGAGATGAGAAAGAGCAGTGACACATCATCCCAGTACTTGTAGATGTTGGTAGCTCAGTTGAAGTGATGGATTACATTAGAATCATGTTCATAACCTAATTACACTCTAATATATCACATGTTGATTTCACCCTAGCTCACAACACCACCAGTGGAGCTAGCTCACAGCACAGGTGTGTATCACAGGTGCAGTGATGACTAAAGGTTTCTACTAACCAATGCAATATGCTGACCAGGCTTCATACGATAAGCTACCATAACAGCATGCTGCCATTTGACCTGCAATATGACCAATGCATAGCACTCTCACATGCTTCACTAAGGTGTGTTCAGTGAATTTGGCAGTCATCTTGCTTGGTTATAAATGTCATCAATGGTTTATTGTATGTGTTTCAGACACACCCCAACACATCACATAATATATGTCAGCTAACCCATCGTCACTACTATTTCTAGGACCGTAAATATTTTTTTCTCATTTACCTTCATATTCAGTGAACAGTTCTTCACTGTAGAAAGTCCCTGATCCAAAGTCTATCAGCTTGATGTGGTGATTCTGTAGGTCTATCAGTATATTCTCATCCTTGATGTCTCTATGGACCACACCCATTGCATGAGAGTACTGGATTGAGTCTAGAATCTGACGGAACAGGAACCGGGCTGATCACTCACTGACCACGCCCTTCTGAGTGATGTAGTCGAATAAGACAATGTATTATTGCTGCATGGTTTTTTCATTACGATATAGAAGTGAATCTTGTCCTCAAAATTGTCTAACATACGAATAATGAACTTGTGACAAAGATTGAGGTACAATCTGACCATTAATCTGACAGAGAGAGAGAGAGAGAGAGAGAGAGAGAGAGAGAGAGAGAGAAGTGTTCTTCACGATTTGTTCATCGGTTGCTAAAACATAGCACAAACCTAAGCATCACACAGTATGCCTCATTGCACTGGAATAACACAAGATATAACAAGATTACCATAACACTATACACAACCACATGTTATAGATAAACCACACTTACCATGGGTTACAGGATTGGATTGGAACTGAGTATGTGGACGGTAGTGGGTTATAGTCTTGGACAGCAAATTAGCAAGAAACAGTCATGTTTGATGATAGTCACCATGATGCATGTCAATAATTATAACTAACTTTTCATACACAACTTTTGAACATACAAGTTACTATTATAAACAATAATAACTAAATCTACCTCTACATTGCTGGTCAGCATGATTCCATTAACTTAACCATGCATTCCCAGTAAGACCAAACATGACAAACCAAACCATAATGTATGCATGTGCAAAGCTGTCAAAACTGTACAGCAGTGTTTAACATTATATTGGTTGCTGTTTAGACAGGCACAATGTAAGCTTGTGTCATAAATCATAGAACCTATGAAGCTGACAAACCATGATCATGTAACTACTGCTACACAACAGATAGGTCCTTTGCATTACACCGCAATCATTCACATTAATTTGGTACAATTATCCATGCCCTATAGCTTGTCTGGAGGGTAACTGAATGGTAGAATCTATTGTGATCCACCAAACGGCAAGCACAGAGAGATTAACTTTAAATCAAAACAACTTTTTACCATAACTACATCAAATTATCATGACTAATAAGATAACATATATCACTAATGATAGTAACATATAGTTTAGCATCTCAACTGAGTCAACGCTATGAGACTCGTAATGTGATGTTACATGAGCACACTAGTCATCAAACAAGTTACCACTACCAACAATATCATCCTCTACAATGTATAAATAGAGCTCTACATGAACAGTACGATCAAACATGATCAACAAATTAACCAAGGCATGCACGTGCAATAGCATGCAATACCATCTCATATTCATGCTAAAGTCATTCTGGGATTTCTTACCACGACCGTCTTTATTTACTGGTTGCTAGAACACACTCCAGACTTTTCTTCGGTGGATCTCTAACTCGAGTGAGATACACACGTGAACAGTGTGGGTGGGGCTCGTTAAACCACACCTACTCGGATCTACTCCATGGCGATGGAGGCAAGCTGCAGCAGTAGCACTACTAGCGAGGAGGAGAAACTGTGGAGAGAGTGTCTGAAGAACTGCTTCGGTAGATCTGCTGCCAGAAAAGCAGCTCAACTACACGACGACATCACGTGCTTGTCACTCGGTCTCAAGCCAGCTCTCCTGCTAGACTACATCAGACCTGACTCGACAGCTCTACAGCTGTTCCTACGAACACTTCGCCGCCATAACGTAGCCCTCCCTGAGCTAAAAATACTGGTAGTGAACGAAGACATCTTCCTGATCCACTTACCAACACTGCAGAGTTACAATAGAGCAGTGGAATTTATAGACATCACCAGAACTGATGAAATATCAGTATTGAGCCGAGACCAGTCACTAGCTGTTAGACTACAAATCAGAGAATCGGTCAATGAAGCGATATCCACTTCACTAGCTGAAGGACCGTATCCAGTGATTACTGATCTGAGAGTGTGTCCCGGCCGTGGGGCTGGGTTCAGTCTGTGTTCAGTGTATGGCTGGTTAGTAGGATATCCTGTAGTGTACTGGACTAGTGAAGACTGCCAGCTACACCACACTACTAGTATCAGTAGTATGGAGTGTGTGCCAGCAGCACTGCAGGAACTGATCGCGAGTGTGTGGACGGTAGTGGTCACTGACAAGCTAGTGAGCTGCACTGAACAACAACCACTGAGTGCAGTGGACCAGCTGCTGTGGAGAGATGTGAGTACATCATGTATAGACCAGTTTCATCATGTGATCCTGCTGCAGTGATACACACAGCAATGTATTAGAGAGAGAGACACTCTATTGAGATTACTGTGTAGCTATATGCAAGAAGCTACTCCCACATCATAATTATGACGTGCACCAATGCAGTCTCATAGTAAAGTACACAATAATGCTGACTGTGATAATGTGTGTCATGATGGATTGTTATTATGGAGCAGCTCTCGTGGTAGGGCAGTCGACCTATGCCGGCATCATGAGATGATGCTGTATCACTGTGTCCTCTCCATACACTAGCAGAGTGCTGTTAGTGAGTATGTATAACTCACACAACATGATGAATGCAGATCTGTACATGCAAATCTTGATCAGTGGACTAGCTTCTTGCATAGTTACACACTGTAATCTCAATAGAGTGTCTTTCTCTCTAATACATTGCTGTATATCAAATGAACACTGTATCTAGTGTAGTGTTGATGAAACTGGTCTAATAGTGTGCCGCCGCAGGAGCTGCTAGTGTAGTGATACTATTTGTTGTGTGATCTGATCATTGTAGGATCATGTTCTCTACTCATTCTCTATCCCTCACTGCTGCTGTGAGGTGGGCTCAACATTTGACTGCTCCCAGCACCAGCAGCTGACAGGTCATGTGAGGGACTGGTTCCAGCAACTACACACCACTAGCACCTCAACTACTGCACTCACTATAAGCAATAGAACAGTGTCGTCTCCACTACATGTTATTATAATGTAGCTGTACTGCAATGAATAATTATCTATATATCTTGCGAATAAAATCACTATTATTTACATGACGTCATTGATGTTAAAATTAGTTTGTGGTTGATGGTGGGAGTATGCATGCTTGCAGTTGAATTTCGTTGCTCGAGCCAGAGACACGGCGAAGTCTACAGCCAAGACTCGAGTCAAGACAAGCGATCTTGTCTCATGATCTCTATAGAGTTATGGCGTGCCCGGATAGGGCAGTTTAATGGCAAATGCCGATCTGGATCGAATCTTTACTTATGCTTTTCGTTTGTATTCGACCCGTACTCTCGTCGTCGCAAGAATGACGTCTCCTCACAAGACCCGGACCCCTGCTCCCTGACCACAGCAGTCGCTAGCGAAGACTCTACTAAAAGATTGTTTCTCTCGATTTCCTCGCCAGTTTCATCATCAATTTCTAGTAGTTCTTCTCATGATCTCCCTCAACTGTCAACTACAAGCCACACCTCCTCGTGTTCCTCAGGCTCGTGTTCCATCAAGAGCACTCTTGGTTCCAGCTCGTGGCTCAGTGTGTTATTCTCGTTCTTACCTAGCTGCTCTCTCTCCTACTATAGTGGTGTGTGTCGCTCAGTATTACGAGAGGCACCTCTCATTATTCTACTGATAGCCGGCATCATTTCTCATCAGTTGATCATCTCTGCAGGTGATGTAGAGACTAACCCAGGACCTATAGCATGTGAGTGGTGTGGTAATTTTATGCAAGTTACTGCCCTTCTTTTTCACTACAGCTGAAAGACCACGATCTCATGAGTTGATTTGTCTCAAGAATGAAGATGGGACTAAACTTGAAGTTACAAAGTGGCTTTCAGCTCATGAAGAATGGCAATGTGTAGACTTTGCTGAAATACTGCTCAGAGATGATGTTTCAGTGAAGAGATATCAGAATGAACACAAGAGGAAATACAATTTTCTTCGAGCAGTGTTGAAAGACTGGTTATTACGTGATGATGGTGACTCTACTGATTCAGCTGTTCCACGCACTTGGTCAGCTCTTGCTGAGTGTGTCAGTGATGCTGGTCTAGATGGAGCACTAGCTAAAGCCATCAGAGATACTTGCCCTTTACCAGGTATTGACATGTTCTAATTTCTGAATGTGAATATGCATGAGCTACGCTCATCTATACTGTACACAGGGTTTCATACAGTATTTTTTGCAAGGGGAAACATAATAGCAGGGGCGCAGCCCCCAGACGCTGAAGGGTATACACGCTATTATACAACTTTTGTTGCTAGTTAGATAGGGTCAATGATATTATTCAATATAATTTGGTGAAATTCCAGGGGGGAATCCCAGGGCACCCCCATTGTATGAAACCCATGGTACATGTATTACTAGGTATACTTACAGCATGAATTTGCCTCGCGCAGTGATGAGACCAATAGGCATATTACCTATAATTAACTCTTCTACACCTGCGCTTTCTCTCCCGTGCCAAAGCCCTGGATCTTGCTAAAGCATCGGCGGTAGTGCTGACGAGTGAGTCTGACGAATCGCTGTCTCTGGGCAAATCGCTGTCGTCCATTTTAATGGATGGTTATTAAAGAACGTAGTGTTTATGAAAGAACGTCAAGTAGACCCCGAGACCCCGCGGGTTCCAAAACGTGACATATATATATATATACATACAAACATACAATTTCGAAACTGTACTACGCGATCAAATGCCTCGCGCTAAGGCGCTCGGCAATAATGTACAAATTACAATTTTTTTTATAGCTGCAGGGCTGAAACAGTACAAAGATGTTATTGGTGTGCAACTAACTAAATCACAAACATCACAACTAGACACTAGTGAAGGTGAGAGTCATATAACATTGTGAGTTCATGATTTGATTGCCATTACTCTCAGGTCAAACACAGCAGTCTGATGTCACTCATTCACCATCACACACCACGCCACCTTCTGATCCAGCTAGTCAAGGTACATGATATTCAATAAAGAGTTTTAGTAATCTCATTCATTTAATATGCTCACCAGCTGGTCCCGCCCACTCCACACCACACCCCCTCACCACCTACCAGCAGTATCTGAAGGACCTGTACAGTACAGAGTATCCTGACTACTCAAAGCAACAGTTCACTGCCAGCCGTCCTGAGCAAGTTGTTAATCTGGTACTGGTCCACAAGGAAAGACACGAGGGAGACAAGTTACAGCGAGAGTGCCTCCTCTACCAGTTGCATGGTAATATAGACCTGATCCAACAGAAGAAGACTCCACTCACTAAGGACCAGATCACAGTACTAGCTAGTGGGGCTACAGCTCGTAGGGTACTGATAGAGGGTGCACCAGGCATCGGCAAGACCACCTTGCTGTGGCAGCTCTGCCACCAGTGGGCAGATGGTGAGCTACTACAGCAGTGGGAGCTAGTAATCCTGGTGCAGCTGAGAGACAAGACAACACAAACTGCCCAGTGCCTCTCTGATCTCCTCTACCATCCTGACGACAACATCAGCAAGGCTGTTTGTCGTATCATAAAGCGACGAGAGGGACAGAATATACTGTTTATTTTCGATGGGTACGATGAGTTATCTGATGACCAACGAACAGACTCTCTCTTCATAAGGTTACTACGCCGAGAATGTCGTGAACTTCGTAAAGCCACTGTGGTGGTGTCCAGTCGTCCCTTTGCAACCAAAACACTGCCACACCAGTTCAAGAACAGCTTAGATCAACATGTGGAGATTGTTGGTTTCAATGAGCAGGACATTGAGACCTACCTGACCTCAGCATGTGAGAACAACCCTGCAATGCTGAAGGACCTGAAATCCTACATCTCCACTCAAGCATTCATTTCATCAGTACTCTACAATCCTCTTCACTGCACCATTGTGACCGAGCTTTACTTACAATACTGGCAGAGAGGAGAGAAAGGGTTTGCTCCCAGTAGCTTGACCCAGCTGTACGAGGCTCTTGTACTGAATCTATTGCGACGCCAACTGGACAGCGATATTGATGATCTGAGTGAGCTACCATCAGATGTCAGCCATCAGCTGAACCAGCTTGGTGAGCTTGCTGCCAGGGGAATAGAGCAGAGAAAATACATCTTTGATAACGTTCCCTGTGACACTCTCGGTTTAATGCACTCAGTGAAGCAACTTCACGACTGTCGCGTTAAACGGTCATCATCTCACAGTTTCACTCACCTAACCCTTCAGGAATTCTTAGCCGGTCGTTACTGGTCCCAGCTTCCTCCCCAACAGCTAACAGAACTACTACAGCGACACGACCTGTTTCCGATACAACAGTATCTCGAGGGAATGCACTGTGAGGAGGATGAGGATGAGGAGTCTCTCCGAGTGACTCATTGGCCTGTGTTACTATTCCTCGCTGGTCTCACTACCATCCCTACTGAACTCATCACTCCATGGACTGATCAGCAATATGCTGACTCAGAATCATGTGAAGGTCATTAATTTTAGTCACACCTTAAAACACCGATGTTAAGCTTTATCTAGCCTATCACTGCTTGTTTTAATAAACTATGAAAATCACATTGCATTTAATTTTGCTCTATGCAGATGATGATCTGATGAGTGATACTGATAATTCATCTTTTACAGACTATGAATCAGATGATGATCTGATTAGTGTCACTGATACCTCATCCTTTACAGACTCTCAATCAGATGATGGTAATTTTTGCCTTAGTAATGTGACCATGCTTTCATAAATCATGCAGCTAGCTTAATGGCCTGGAATCCAAAAATTGAGATTTGTATATCAACAGGTTGCCAAATGTCTATAGAATAGGTCTTTAGATTTTGTTTTTCAATCAGGTATTGTTTAAGGTGGCGGGTTACCTGAATTAATGATATTCATGACTTTAGCAAGTACCTTTATTTTCTAGCCATGGGTATTTGTACAGACGGACTTGCAGAGTGGAGTTTGCTTGTCTATCGATAGCCTTCGACAATACCAAGTTTCAGCCGCTCAGCGTTAGCCATAGCGGAAAGACGAGCCCGCCCGATGGCGACCAAGAACGATCGGTCGGGGAGATTTTTCTTAAGTTGTGAGAAGCGTACGAAGCTAAAACTTCTCCAGCAAGCTATCCTGCCATCTGTGCAGAATCCGTTGCATGGATTTCGCCGGGCGATGCTCGTACTCGATATTACAGCTGTATGCTGTAGGCAGCATTGCTGTAAAATAGCGTACCAGCATCGCCCGGTGAAATCCATGCAACGGATTCTGCACTGATGGCAGGAGAGCTTGCTAGAGAAGTTTTAGCTTCGTACGCTTCACACAACTTAAGAAAAATCTCCCCGACCGATCGTTCTTGGTCGCCATCGGGCAGGCTCGTCTTTCCGCTATGGCTAACGCTGCGCGGCTGAAACTTGGTATAGTCGAAGACTATCGATAGACAAGCAAACTCCACTCTGCAAGTCCGTCTGTACAAATACCCATGGCTAGAAAATAAAGGTACTTGCTAAAGTCATGAATATCATTAATTCCGGTAACCCGCCACCTTAAAGGAATAATAGATACTCAAACGTGAGTATAAGTACAAGAACAAAAATACACTAAGATGTAGGAAAAACAAAAAAGAACAAGATGTGCACTAAGATGTACCAATAAATACAAAACAATTACTATGTAAATTTACGCTACAGTTAATAAGCAAAGGAAAAAATAACACTAAAAAAACTAAACATATTAAACGTGAGTATAATATGTAAAGATCGAACTGAGAAAATAACGTTTTAAACACAATAGAAACACAATGATGTTGTTGGCAATAATGGCCTGCTAATGCAGAATTAGCCTCGTACCCAGGCTCTCTGGCGGGGATTTAATTATGCGTCGGTGTTGAAATGCGGGGGTGGAGATTGAGAGCCTGGTATCTAGCGTTTTGAATTAATGAGCTGTCAGAGCAGAAGCACGTGCAATGACGTATTAACGCCCACCGAGATATCGTTATGACGTCTTTCTTTACAACATGGCTACGCCTTCAATACATTGATCGAGCGTCTGCGTCTCCCACAAGCCTGACTTTGCCTACCATAAGAGCATCAAGTGGGACAATGCTTGCACAAAGCATATGAGCCGTGTACAGGGGATTACAGGTTGCTTGTCCAATTCTGTCGATTCGATTTTAATTGGTACGCATGCGCAACTAGCACTGTTTGCTCACGTACCGTACCGGAAACCGTACGCGAGTGTTAGTACGTGATCGTGACGTTGTGCCAGACGCCAACTATAGCTGCATAGCCACGTGCAAGAATCTCAGGACTCAATGGCAGATCCCAGGCAGACACCTTTGACAGCAGAGAGAAGCGTAATACCGTGATCACACCATTGGCTGCTATACGCCCCGATCAGCTAGCTGCCTTACAAGCCGCTGTAGCCCGTGCTCGGCTCCTGCCAGGCGCGGCACTGGTACAGCCTCCAACAACGACGATATCAAAAGCAACACTGAAGGCAGTGTGCAGCGGCGGAGGTGCTTTCAAAAGGACGCTAAGTATCTGTGTGGTGCGATGGCTTGAAAAATGAAAATAAATTGACAGGGAAACGGAAGGTGTATTATGAGTTTGACGATGGGGAAGAAGGAGAAGAGATGTTTAACTCCAAAAAGAAGAGACAGCCAGCTGCTAAAAAAGAAGAAGTACAAGATGTCTTGGAAATACTAAAGAATAAGCATGAAAGTGGTTTCACACCAATGCAACAGCGTATCTGGGCAGAGATGGA
This sequence comes from Haliclona indistincta, assembly GCA_964017065.1. Taxonomy (NCBI): domain Eukaryota; kingdom Metazoa; phylum Porifera; class Demospongiae; order Haplosclerida; family Chalinidae; genus Haliclona; species Haliclona indistincta. The sequence goes on from OZ024789.1 coordinate 1,626,440, forward strand.
GGTTTGCGCCTCAAACTTCAATGTTTTCAAGAGCAGGTGAAAAATCAGCCATTCAGAAAAGCTCCTCACAAGTTACAAACCTAGTAGCTGAGGCTGCTACAGCTATTACATCTGCCCTTACTTCTCCAAAACCCAGTGGTGCTGTGACACAAACTACCAGCCATGCTACCGGTAATGTAATTGAAAATAGATCCAAACTGTACAGCCAGCTGTCTGAGTTACATAAACTGTACAACGCAGGAATATTGACCCGAAAGTGAGTATGCTACTGAGAAACAGAGTATTATGGAGATCTTACAAAAGTTAAAGAGTGCCCGTTCAAGTACTTCTTAGCTATGCCAATTAGGTCCTGCAAACTTGAATGCTATTTTAGCAATAAACAGTAGTCAACTATTTACAATAGCATAGCTATTTGATTGTCATTTTTTTCATTTCTTAAGGGTCATGGAAAGGTGTATATTAATTCCATCAAAGGTGTGGATGTGCTAGACATGCATAAGATTAGGAACTATGATCACTAAAACTTCATTACTTTTCTGTAATATGAACACAGTAATGATTACAAATAACCAGCATGAGTAATGTACCCTAAGCAGTCAGTTTGAGTGACTGCAGCAAATGCCATACATAATAAAGTCCTTGGTGAACTACTGACTTGAAAAAGTGAGTCATTCTGCTTCATTATGCTCTTTACTTGGCTGAAGACTTCCTCAATCGGATTAAGATCAGGTGAGTAGGGAGGAAGGAAGACCAACTTGGCTCCTGCTTGATTTTCAATCAGATCGATCACACCCTGCACATGATGAATGGCTGCGTTGTCTATAATGACAACAGAGAGGGGGTTGATCCAGTTGAATGGTTGTAGAATAGGTAAAAGAGTTGTCCGGACAAATTCTTCAAATTTTTCTCCATTCACTGTGCCCTCAGCCAAGTAGACATCGTGTATTCCTTCTAAGGACATCACAGGAATCGCTGAATATCGCTTTCCACGAGCAAGAATTCTGTAATCTCTAGGCTGGATTCCTCTTAGACTGTATCCCCATTTACGCATGATATTACGTCTATCACAGCCTGTTTCATCTATCCAAATAAGCATAGAAGGGTCGTATACTGATACCTCAGCCATAAATATGGCTCTTAGCTCTTCACTTCGCTGCACAGGGATATGCTTAATAATCTGCCTTGGTGCAACCCATGAACTTTAATGTTCTACATATGGTAGCAGTAGTAACTGTTACACCAAACATTGACAAAAGCCGATCTTTGATCTCGTGCAGATATATGCCTGGATTCTGTAAGATTAATCTCAGTAGAAGTAGCTGTTCAAAATCCCCCAGCAATTTATCAGGCCCATGGCGTTGTTTGATTGGTGCTACTTCACCAGTATTTATGAATTGACTCAGGTATCGTCTTTATACGGTTCGCTCGCTGACACACAGCAGTGTTGACACGTCGGCAGGACTCAGCTGGTGAGCTGTAGATAGCCACACTATCCTCCAGCGCAGGTCATCAGAGTATGGAACAGGCATTGCTGGGCTTTGGTGAGTCTGTTCACGTAGCTAGTCGAGCTCCCTGCTGCTATTATAAAACGATGATCCGAGCCTGCGAGCGGCGTGCACGTACCGTGAGCCGCGCATGTGCATACGTGCACTGCAAAAACTAAAGTGGTCATATCACACCGAAGGTGTGAGAATTGCCTCACTTTTCCCACCGAAAGTGGGAAAAGTGAGGCAATTCTCACACCTTCGGTGTGATATGACCACTTTAGTTTTTACAGTGTGCGTACGTACGTACTTACAATGCGCATGCGCATTGTAAGTATTTGTATTACAATGCGCATGCGTTTCAATCATTACAAAATTGGCGTTGGACAAGCAACCTGTAATCCCCGGTAGCTCCATGAGGTGCGTTCCAGTTTATCAAGACTAAGGTATAGCCTCGTACGTCCACGTGTCATACCTGACAGACTTGTTTTAGCGTGCGGGCAACTCTCTCCAGTTGTCTGCTCTCTTAACCCTTTAACCCCTATTGTCGCCTTTTGGCGACATACATACTTCAGACACCATAACTTTATGAAAAAGTGCTAAAATATCCCAAAATTGAGCCAAATTGAAGAATACAAATAACCGCAAAAAATTGACCGGTTTTCGGCGCGCCCCCTGCGCTAAACGTATTGGCTTCGGCATTTCTATGGCTTTAGTGCAAATTTCACAACATTTTAAGAAAAACAAAACGGCTGCCAAGAAAATTCGGACATTTTATGGCTTCAGGGTGCTCGAAAACACATTTTCGTGCATTCTCTATGATCTGGACTACATTTTGCACTCACCAAAACCACTGCTAGTTGTGTGTACTTTTCAGTATCCAGCCCCAAAGCACTAACTTTGAGCAAAATTTGACGAGGTCGTTGCACTTTATTGGCTTCACTTTCGAAGTGGGAGGGGCATATCGACTGACTTGAGTGTAGGCAATTGCGGCTACTCACTGGCGTAAAAGGACGCAAATTTGAGACCAGTAGCACAAAAGACACACGAGATATTCACAAGAGAAGTGGTCAGCATTTACGAGGTTAAAATTTCAGCAAGATAATTTAGTAATTAAAGGGTTAACAGCCTAGAAACTATCTGGAACGCACCGCAAATGCACATAGCCAACAGCATAGCCTTAGTGCACGATCAGATCAGTCATCCCGTAAAAGTGACGCAAAGTAACACAATAGTGAACTAAAATATACGGATTCATGGAATTCCATCGTCTGCGCATGTGCGAATCAGTGGATGCCAGGCTCTCAATCGCCACCCCCGCATTTCAACACCAACGCATAATTAAATCCCCGCCAGAGAGCCTGGGTACGAGGCTAATGCAGCATCCATAGAAGGAATGGCAACAAACTTTGCAAGAAGATGTCTTAGACAATTTGCATGTCATTAACACTTTGCCCGCGAATTAATTATTCATGCTGCTCCACCCACAACGCTAAATTTTTGTTTTTCAAAATGGCGTTTTTTGCTGGAGAGGTTGTCAAGGTCTGTTTTGTGTAGCTAGGCGCTTGTTTACTTGTTGGAAACTGCTACCAACGGATCGTAGCAACCATTGGGCACCTTGTTGAAGCCTAGGTAAGGGAGGGCGGGGTAATTCCGCCCACACTTCCGTGTTTCCAACTTTAGAGCTGCTTTACTCCAGCAGAGAACAATCTTTTCAACAGCCAATAGCAGGATCTTGTAGGTCAATCTAAGTGCTCTTACTGGTTGCAACTAGAGCAAGTCACTATCACCGTTAATAATAACAGCAGCTTGACTTTCCTAATTACTGAGAAAATTCCAAAATTATTTTTTCGGGGTAATTCCGCCCACCACGCTTTTTCTATTGTGAAGAGGAATTGCTAGGGGAAACGGTTTCTAGCCGTGAAAGAAAGGTTCTATACTATTTCCCAATAATCTCTGACAGTATTCGTGCGCAATCATGTGAGTCAGCAGCCAATTATTCGTGGAATATGAACAATAAATCAGGATGCTGAATAAACATGGATGAATAAGTGATGAGTCATAGAAAACCGAGTTCCAGTTGTTGTGATTAACAATCATGTCGCTGACAGAAGTCACAGAGCCATTCTTCCTCCTCGCTCAGCATACTTTTTCAAAACATTCATTTCCTGTCGTGATTTCAGCAAGCCACACCTCTTTAAAATTCCTTCCTAGTGAGTGCGCTCCAAAGCCGCTTGCAGTCAGAGATATGGAGTGTCTGAGCATCCCAAACTTTTTAAATAGTATAATTGACTGTTAATAATCCATTCTATGCTTACACGAGGCTCTGAGTATAAAGCATGATTGAGCTAAGTAAGTTTTAGGAAGTTTTTTTGTAGTTTTTCGTCTACCGTGATGAAAAGATATTAATTTTTTATCAAAAGAAAGCAAGCTTATGCGCTTGCTTCAGCAGTTAAGTATAGCTATATAGTGTAGCAATTTATTCAGCACTTTGCTGCTGCCGTTCGTTTGCTTGTTTGCAGGCATCAGCTGCTCGAACTTGGAATGAGCGGAATTACCCCGTGGGCGAAATTACCCCGCCCTTCCTTATAGGCTATTAGCTGAAATGCAGAGCCCTGTTCGCGATCACTAGGTGCAGAGCGATGTGTTTGTGTTATAGTCACAGCTTTAGCGATGATTTTGTTATGCTTACAGGCTAAACATGTTAGATATTACAGGATTAAACACCACAAGCCATCCCAAGCACAGTAACTGACAGCGGCTACTCTAGCGCTGGTTGTGTGAAGCTTGACAGCGCCCAGTGGTGTCAACATACAGCTGTTACTATCAAGTCTGATTCTTTCTCCAAGCGCTACTTTTCCCAACAAACTAACGCATGTTGAATACCTTATGCCTAGCAACTATTATTATAATTACAACGGTGAGTAAAGTTGTGATCTGTAAAGATGTGCAGCTGTGGCAATATAATGGCTTCTCGCGCTACACGAGGCGGGGTAAATAATTAATTTGAGCCATTTTATTGGCTTATCGCGTGCAAAGTGTGGTGAAAGCTCGATATGGACAATATTCAGGTTTTTGGCAGAAGTTGAAAAAGTAATTATAATTTGAGCTGATTTATGAAAATACGGTCACATTATAGCACATGGAAGTGCTGCCTGACAGGGCAGAGTAACTGCATCAATTCTCACTTTTAGTGGTACGTCTATAGATTTACACTTTACCCTATTGTCGCCATTTGGCATCATGCATACTTCAGACACCATAACTTTATTCAAAAAGTGCTAATAATTATGTTCCGAAATAAAGCTCAAATGAAGAATACAAATAACCATAGGAAATCCAGTGGTTTTCGGTGCGCCCCTGCACCAGCGTATTGGCACTGGCATTTCTATGCCTTCTGTGCTAATTTCACAAAATTTTAAGAAAGAAAATGGCCGTCATTTTACGGCTTACGGACGCTCGGAAAGCACATTTTTCCACATTCTGCATGATCTGGGCTACATTTTCACTCACCAAAACCATTGCTATTTGTATGTACGCAGCCTCAAATTACTATATTTGGGAAAAATTTGGCAAGGTCGCTGCACTTTATTGGCTTCACTTCCGAAATGGGAGGAGGATCTTAATCGACTTGAGTGTGAGCACTTGCAGCTACTCACCATCGAAAAAGGACCAAAATTTGAGACCAGTAGTGCAAAGGATACACGAAATATTCGAGAGAGAATTGGTCAGCATTTACGAGGTTAAATTCCAGCAAGATAACTTAGTATTCAAAGGGATAATTCAACTTGGCATTTCTGCAATGGTTATCATTCGATCAAGATAGATTAGACATGATATAAACTAATTTCCTGCATGTCAATCTGTAACCCTTTCAGTGCGACAGCCGAACCACATTGATAGGTATGACTACTGTCGAGAGGGCATAATGGGGTGTGGCTACTAATGTGGGTGTGGTTTCTTCTGCTAGTGCTGGTAGAAAATTGTACCCACCTTTGCCTGATTATGTAGTTGATTTTAGGTGTTGAATTGCTTTATAATTACTGACAAGTGATTCACCTGTAGTCCTTGCAGCTTTTGAAATGCTAAACAGCACCTGGACGGATGGAACCAGCACGTCATTCACTGACAGCCCTGAGGTTCACTGCTGAGACAACCACTAGGTTCTAGAGGTTTGTAGTTGTTGCTTGAAGCTCATGCTGGTCACTATAGACTCTTTTTATAGTTCACTATTTTAGTGTCTATACAACGGACTAAACATTGGCGCTTGCTTCCCGCAACCCATGGCTGTTATATGGCTTGGCGCAAGCAAGCACTGCCCACAGAGATGATAATACACACAATACTGGTGTTTCCTTCTCAAAAAAGTCTTCTTTACTCGGTTTTTCCTTTGATCTTTAAAGTGCTGACACGGGAAGCTTGTAAAGATAAAAGATCTGACTTGGCGCCGACAAAGCAGGTGGTTTTACGCTACTTGAAACCGGCTGAATATCATTAGCTTAATTATCATCAACAATTGTATTATTATGAATACTAATAACCTGTTGTCTTTTGACAATATTTCAGTCACAATTAGAAGGAATAATGTTATAGAGCTCCAGTAAAATTGTTAGACTGATTTGTGAGTACTTCTCATTCCTATACTCAGTACTCACTCTCATAATGTGTTAACGATATTTTATTTTCTTCCTGTTGTATTATTTGGTTTATTAGAAACATGTACAAGATTAACTTTTGTATCTGTTTACTAATAGATATTGATCTGATCAACCCCCACCCCTCTCTGTGTCAGCTGCTGTTTGAGTCTCAGTCTCCTCAGCTAGTATCCACTGTATTCAGTGGGAGGAGGGTTCAGCCTGACAAAGACAAGATGGCCTCTCCACTAGACTGGTTTACAACAGGATACTGTATCACTCACAGTGACACTACCACCTCATGGAGTGTGGAGTTTGGGAGCAAAACTGAATCGCCTCAATGTCTACAAGCATTCTCCTCTGGTCTCCACTACTCATCCACCACCACGCATAGGACTGAGGGAACTGGATCACTGACTGAACTGTTTCTTTATACACCTAATTTTTATCCTACCTCTCAATATCTTGATATCTTTCCCTCTCTATTCCCGTACTCACAGGCTATCACAGTACTACATGTGTTTGATTACATGTGCTCTGATGATAGAGGTGTCCCTGTGCTGCAACAACTCTCCCACTACTGCCCACAATTGAGAGAACTGTACTTCCCTAGACTCCGCCCACCATACTTGTCATTAGTACCTCAACTCCCTCAGCATACACTGGACGCACTCCACCTCACTCTACCCCTCATGAAGGATGACAGTGTTCTTGGTCATCATCTCCAGCAGTGCCTAGCACTAAAACACCTCTTCCTCAGAACAGACATCAGGTGAGTCTGTACTATAACAATTATTATACCATACTAAGAATATTCTGACCAATCAGATTGCGCTATTTGAGGGATATAACGGGTCATATTTCCCTCCGCGTCACGTGCCCAAGATCAGAACAGCCTTTAGCATGGTACAAGTAAGTTATATCACATGTTGGCGGAACGTATGACCCGTTATATCCCTCGGGAAAGGGCTAGCGCTCTCGTAAAGTCTCGGAAGCGCGCCCTTTTCCGCGGGATATAATGGGTCATATATCCCGCTAACGCGGGATATAACCTACACTTAGACCATACTTCAATGAAATTCTGCAATTTGATTGGTCAGCCAGAGGTGGTATATTTCACTTATACCACCTCTGATTTCACTTATACCACCTTTAATTAACCACGTAGAGTTAATAACCACAACAAAATGTCGTCGTCGAAAAATGCACGCGAGTTTACACTGCCATCGTTCGAAAAACGGGCTGTTGCTTGACTCTGGGAACTTCTCTGGGCTTTCTACTACCTCGAGCGCTTCTTTTGCTTAAGTGCAGGTATGGTCTAAACACCTCAGACGATAGATTCTCGGTGCCTACGAGATTTAGCTCACCTTGGAAACCAAAATAGACGCCCTCGCGCTACGCGCTCGGGACGTCTAAAACATCGGTTTCCGCGGTGATCTAAATCCCGTAGACACCTCGAATCCATCGTCTAACCTATATATAGTTCATAATTATAAAGAGAGAACAATGTGTTGCTTTGGTCAAACTGCAAAAAATACATGTTTTAAACAAAATATTATTTTCATGCATGATTGTAGAAATGTTCACAGTGCGCTACACATGCACAATGTGCTATAGTCTGTAGATTCATCTTGATGTTGTGTAATAGTAATTTTGACTTCATGTTAGTGAACCATGCAAAAATTCACTATTATAATTATTAGTACAACATTTGGTACAACATTTTGACATAAAATGTTTGATTTTCATTGCACAGAGACCTTTACATCATCACTCCCTTCCTGACCAGTATCTCACCTCTTCTTGCTGGACAAATAGAGCACCTTGAACTATTGGGTGTCTCAATCACTAGTGGAGCGGTACTAGTACACTCACTGACATCCCCTCACTCCTCTCTACACAAGCTGGAGCTACATGAGTCCACCATCTCCAGCAGTGACTACCATCACCTGACCACAGCCATAGCCACCAGTAACCTGGCACACTTTACTACTCGCAACTGTCTCCATATTGATGTCACAGCAGCCAAGGGACTAGCCACAGCACTAACACACAGCAAGACACTGGAGGAGGTTAAGGTAATTGAGGTCCCCAAGATGAACAATGATGTGGCAGTAATCCTAGCAGAGGCTATGAACCACAGTCGTGTGAAGAAACTGATAATAGGAGTACTTAGCAAACGTACTGTATTAGACTGTAACTACCCAAAGGACAGAGTACACCTTAAACCTTTTTGATACATATTTTTATTAAAATATTTTGAAATGTTCGTTTTGTTTTTCACTTTAAAGTTTTCAAATCAACAAACAATGATTACAATGTGTCACTGTATAGTATAATAGTATAGTAACTGGGTAGTAGATCATTATATCAAGTGATAATAGGTCGATGCTGCTGCAGGGAGTAGCTCCCAGCTCAGTATAATAATGATGATTGAATTGGTTCAACTATATTGGATTTGGATAATAGTACATTTGTCACTGGAGCAACACTAGCAATGACTGATCTTGAGTTGTGCCTTGCGTCTGTTCATTGTAGGAGTCCGAGGCATATAGAGTGGTCCAGGGGTATGGCTAGTCTACGTACAGGGACTGGTGCCTGTACTGCTAGGGAGCTAGAGTACTGGACTGTGGCTGGGAGTAGCTGAGACTGGAGAGAGGATGGTCGGAGGACGAGGAGAGGCAGAGGGTCGCTGGTGGTGAGAGAGATCACGAGATAGAGGAGGAGAGAAGCTGGGAGCAACAGCAGCACGATGCATGCAGGGAGGAGGAGGAGGGCTTCTGAGATCGGGCGCTGGTGGAGGACATCTTCATCCATGGGTGGTTGATGATCTGGTGTAGACTGGGTCTGTCCTGAGGAGTGATGGACAGCATCCAACGAATGAGAGACTGTGCTTCTGTAGAGAAACACTAGTAACAACAGCACACCAAATCATCGCTCACTCTCTCTTACCGTGTGATAATTATGGGTACTTGGAAGCCGATCTCAGCTCGGATGATCTCGTGATCCTCTTCAAAGGGGATGTCTCCCTGGAGCATATCAAACAGCAGTATACCCAGTGACCAGACGGTGGCTAGGACAGCATGGTAGCAGTGTTGGGACAACCACTCAGGTGGACTATACACTCGTGTACCTGAGATGAGAAAGACCAGTGACACATCATCCCAGTACTTGTAGATGTTGGTAGCTCAGTTGAAGTGATGGATTACATTAGAATCATGTTCATAACCTAATTACACTCTAAGATATCACATGTTGATTTCATCACAACAGCCCTAGCTCACAACACCACCAGTGGAGCTAGCTCACAGCACAGGTGTGTGTCACAGGTGCAGTGATGACTAAGGGTTTCTACTAACCAATGCAATATGCTGACCAGGCTTCATACGATAAGCTACCATAACATCATGCTACCACTTGAGCTGCAATATGACCAATACATAGCACTCTCACATGCTTTACTAAGGTGTGTTCAGTGAATTTGGCAGTCATCTAACTTGGCTATAAAATTTCATCAATTTTTTATTGTAATGTAGTATTAGTCAGTATTAGTCAGCTGGTCAGTACAGCAGCCACTGCTGTAGAGATGCATGGCCTCAGCCACTCAATTGTGTTACCATTGCTATCACCAATTTACCGATCCGTTTCTGTTGAAATCATTTTTCTTCATCTAGTATCAAGAGCTAGTATTGCAAGAGTGTATTGATCAATATCACAATTGCTTTTAATTGTCGTTAAATGTGATGATAAGCATATAATCTACACTTCACTAGAATTAAGTTTGATATGCAGGTGTAAAGGACTACAGTCCAATTAGTGAATCTATGAAGACAAATTATCATATTTATCACTCAACATCAATTCAGATAGCACTAAAGTATATTGTTACCTTTCAGGTGTCTGTATTTTAGAGTAAGTTTATGTATTTGTAAGCAGTACATGGCTTTTGCTAAGAGGGGGTTGCTCGTCCTTACGCTATATTTTCTCTCCTCCGGACTTTGCCACTTCTGGGAAAATTCTCTTACAAATAATTTGTATCATAACACCGTTCAATAGACTAAAGGCTAGTGAGATGACATATTATTTGATGTGGGTAAATGTGAGCTTAGTTCGAGAGCAACATGTAAAGATGACATATTATTTGAATTGCGTAAAATGTGAGTTTAGTTCGGAGAGCAATGGGTATAGATGAAAGTGACAACAACCTTCTGAATGTATGATCAATGATTTAACTTTATAATATAGAAATACATTATGATGAGCCATTTACACATTAGATAAAGGTGATGATAATTTACACAATACCTTGTCATAGCAACGGTGACTTGGATATGCTATATAAAGCAAGCCATCCAGTATAGCCAACTAGTGATAGTTGAACTAGGCACCAAAGGTGCTGATGCCTCGGTGGAATGCAACAATTTCACATACACAGCAACAAACTGCAGCAGTTGTACTTTTCTGTACAGCAATCACAATGCAGTATAATAGTTATGCAATCAGAAGCCAGTCAGTGCTGACCACTAATTTAACTGGGCGTGTCTATAATATTGTTTAGGGCACAGCACGTACAACGAGCGAGATAGCTTGCTTACACAATTTCTTTAGACATACGATGTAACTTATCAGCTTCTAGGTAGTCAACTGTGGATAGTTTTGTCTACGGAGAACTCCAGATCGCCAGCAACGGCCATCGATCGCGAGGTAATTAAGCAAAGCTATACGCCATAACTCTAGAACGCAGCTTCATATACAAGTCTGCCGTGCTGTTCTGAAGTAAAGGCGAACTCACTAGCTGTAAGGCAGCCAGCAATAGACAATTTTGTCGTTACATCAGCAACTAGATCGCCAGCCGGCGATCACGGGGTAAGCAATCACGCTATAACTCACGAACAGAGCCTTATAACCAAAATCCTTACAATTCATTGTCAAGCAAATATCGATTTTAGCTTGTTTTGCACGTTTCAGCGCTTAGTTTTCAGCGAGCGACGAGAAATCCTGCCGACAGACAGACACACACACAGACAGATACACAAACCGACTACCGTATGCCCCGTGGCTCCGCCCACCGAGGCATAATGAAAATGAAAATTTGGTCAGTGCTGCAGCTCTTCCTTCTCATTGCTTGCTTTCATCTTGGACCTACCACCAGTTGTCCAAACTCTACTGCTAATGGAGACACCAAGCCATTGTACTTGCTAGTATTATTGGCTAACTATTCACTGCAAGCAGTTGAAAGTACCTTATTACCAGCCATTATTGCTCAAGAGGAGATTAACAATCGCAGTGACATCCTTCCAGGGTACCATATTGAGCTGATCAGAGATACAATTGAAATTTGCTCATCATCTGAAGCAGGTATTGCGGCCTGAGTAAGCTGGTCAAATACACAGTGAGTCCACCATGTCGTCCTGTTGTTGCAGTCATGGGGTTGTTTTGCTCATCACAAACTTCACTACTGTCTCCTGTGGCTGGTCACAAAGGATTCGACCTCATACAACTGTCAAAAGCCTCCTCTCCAATATTTGAAAGACAAATCGATCATTTTCCTCACTTGTGGCGGTTTAGTACAGCTGCCACTGTCTACTCTGACACAGTACTAGCCATAATGGATCAGTTCAACTGGACAAGAGTCAGGTATATACTGCGTTCACACAGGCATGTGAAGCAAGCCAGCCGGCCAGGTCGGCGCGGGTAACTGGCACGCTATTTGGCTAGGCTGCGTTCACACCACGGATAATACATACTTACATGGATTGGCAACGGGTCCGTATACTATAAATAATTGACCGTAATCCATCGTAATCTACAAAAACGGGAAAACCACCAGCAGCTGTAGCCATTTTGAGCGGAAACGTTAACGATGATAGTTTTCCGTGTTCGTGGTATACGGACCGTTACCAATCCATGTAAGTATGTATTATCCGTGGTTCACACAGTAAGGGAGGGCGGGGTAATTCCGCCCACACTTCCGTGTTTCCAACTTAATAGCTGCTTTACTCCAGCAGAGAACAATCTTTCCAACAACCAATAGCAGGATCTTGTAGGTCAATCTAAGTACTCTTAGTGGTTGCAACTAGAGCAAGTCACTATCACCGTTAATAATAACAGCCGCTTGACTTTCCTAATTACTGAGAAAATTCAAAAATTATTTTTTCGGGGTAATTCCGCCCACCACGTTTTTTCTATTGTGAAGAGGAATTTGCTAGTGGAAACGGTTTCTAGCCGTGAAAGAAAGGTTCTATACTATTTCCCAATAATCTCTGAAAGTATTCGTGCGCAATCATGTGAGTCAGCAGCCATTTATTCTTGGAATATGAACATGAAATCAGAATGCTGAATAAAACATGGATGAATAAGTGATGAGTCATAGAAAACCAAGTTCCAGTTGTTGTGAGTAACAATCATGTCGCTGACAGAAGTCACAGAGCCATTCTTCCTCCTCGCTCAGCATACTTTTCAAAACATTCATTTCCTGTCGTCATTTCAGCAAGCCACACCTCTTAAAAATTCCTTCCACGGGAGTGCGCTCCAAGGCCGCTTGCAGTCTGAGATCTGGAGTGTCTGAGCATCCCAAACTGTTTTAATAGTATAATTGACTGTTAATAATCCATTCTATGCTTACACGAGGCTCTGAGTATAAAGCATGATTGAGCTATGTAAGTTTTAGGAAGTTTTTTTGTAGTTTTTCGTCTACCGTGATGTTAATTTTTTTTATCAAAAGAAAGCAAGCTCATGCGCTTGCTTCAGCAGTTCAGTATAGCTATATAGTGTAGCTATTTATTCAGCACTTTGCTGCTGCCGGTCGCTTGCTTGTTTGCAGGCATCAGCTGCTCGAACTTGGAATGAGCGGAATTACCCCGTGGGCGAAATTACCCCGCCCTCCCTTAGCACGCAAGCGAGTTCGAGCTCGCTACTCGCAATAATGAAGGGGCGGATACTTCCTGGTAATAAAAGGATGGCTAAAATGGCGTCAAACTAAGCGTCGAACGAAGAACTGCTCGTGCAGTTACGAGTAGGTAGGCGCGTTGTTTACTGCTTCGGAAGTACTTTTCTAAGCAGATATCATCAATAAACTAACCGCTGATTCTTGAAGGAAAAGTTTGTAAGCGGGCTGGCCCAGCTTCCGCGTTCACACAGCCCCACGCAGCACGCTTACCCGGGTCAGACCCCATTCTGGCTCACTATTGGAAAGTGGGATAATCAAGCTCGACTCGGCACGGCTCGGCTCGATTTGTGCCTGTTCACACAGTAATTTTGTAAACGAGTTGGTGCGCGCCAACGCGAGCTGACCCGCGATCTCGTGCCTGTGTGAACGCAGTAATAGTCTATGGTATGGACTCATCATTGTACTCAGAGCTTGCTAAAGATATAGAACAAAGAATCAAACAATTAGGTAACAAGTCGGTAGCATTCAGTTTGGGAATAAGAGTATTAACTAAAGCGTATTATCTAGATACAGTGATTTCAAATATAAAGTCTGAAGAGACAGGTGTGCTTGTTACACTTCTTACCTATAAACAAGCATTAGCTCTAATGAAACAAGCTTACAGTCATGGACTGATCTATCCACACTACACATGGATACAACTTGTTAAGGATCCATCGTGGCTTAGATCAACCATAGGCAAGACAAATTTTTTCAAGGGGCATTTTTGTCTCTTTGAATACAAGAGTTATAAAAAAACTTATCTTGTTTCAAACAAAAACTTTGCTGAGTATGAAAAGGAATTCCGTGCACAATGGCATAAAATACCACTGCTCAATGACAGCTCACCTAAAGTTATACAGACAAACAACTATGATCAAGTATGGGCTATAGCACTGGCTTTGAATAATTCTCTCTCCGAACTAAAGAACAGAAACCTCTCCATTGATAACTACACTATTGGACAGCCTGAGATTACTGCTGTGATTGAAGAACAATTGAAAAATCTGAAGTTTCAAGGAGCTGGTGGTTGGATTGAGTTCAATCAGTATCGCAGTATATCTACTCCAATAGAAGTGTTCTGGATACATAATAACACTTATAAACAAGTTTGTATATACAATCCTCTTCATCCATTAGACTTTCATGTCAATATAAACTCTAGTGATCTTCCAAGTGACACAGTACCTCGAGTGTATGAGTACATTCTCATCCCTCTCCCTGTGGCCATTGTGCTGTACATTCTCACTGGTGGTGTCATCATTTTCACTACAATACAACTCATCCCTTACTTCTACTACAGACGTCATAAGGTTATCAAGGCCACCAGTCCCTTACTCAGCCTGCTCATGTTTGCTGGATGCTACCTACTTTGTGCTGCTGCTATTCAACTCAATACATTAGGTAGCTTTGTTCTCTCACCTGAAACATTTACTGCAATGGCAATTGCTAATTACGCACTCATCATAAACGGGATCAGTCTAATACTCATCACTCTATTCATCAAACTATTGCGAGTCTATCGTATTTTGAAATGCTGGAGCAAAGATCTCGGTAAACAGTGGAATACTCTTCCACTCTTTCTAACAGTTCTCGCATTATTGGTTATTCCTAACATTCCTCTTGCCGTTTTTGTTGTTCAGAAACCACCTACTCTCTCTTCTTACTACTATAAATTCTTCAGAGGCAATCTTCCATTGATTGAGATCCACACTAGAATTGAACCGGCCAGCAATCTTGCTTTCTTAATTCTTGCAGCTATATACACTACTGTGCTTCTTATATTAGTATTTTATATGGGTATTCGTATCCGTAAGATAAAAATCAAGAACTTCAACAGTACTGGTCAAGTATACGTGTTACTGGCAGTCATGGAAATCGTTTTATGGCTCGCCATTTCCATTGTCATCATCTTCCTAGTGAGAGAGCAGGAATCAATAGCAAGTGCAGTAATGGTGACTTTATTCCTCATCTTTGTCACAGCTTTCCAGTTGATCCTCTTCTTTCCAAAGATATTCACTGCAATGCATGTTTGGTGGAAAGTTTCCCAAAGCAACATCTTGTTTCACAAAGGTGTTAGCAACTATTGTGAAGATTATTTTTTCATGAAGTAGTGTGCAGATTCTTCCATAATGTATTCATTAGTATAATAATGTTTGAGTTTGGACAATTATAGAGTACACATGAATGTGCTTGAAAAATGCTCATTATTATTCTGTGTACAGCCGTCACATAATGAATATTTTCACTGTAATCCTAAAACTGGTCCAAAATGCAACCCAAGTAGTACATGGATTATTTTAACACGATCGACAGGACAGTAGACCACCATGCATGCATCCCTACATCATACAATGGACGCCGCATAGATTTCATGCAGGCTCTTCAGTATTAGTCAGGTCAGTACAGCAGCCACTGCTGTAGAGATGTATGGTCTCAGCCACTCAATTGTGTTACCATTACTATATATCATCAATCAGTTACCGATCCGTTTCTGTTGAAATCATTTTTCTTCATCTAGTATTGCAAGAGGGCATGTATTGATCAACATCACAATTATTGTTGAATGTGATGATAATCTACACTTCACTGTAATTAAGTTTGATATAAAGGACTACAGTCCAATTAGTGAATCTATGAAACCAAATTATCACAAGAAAATAAAAAGATTTCTAACGAAATCAGAAGGATGTAGGGATAAAGAAATCTGCTACTGGTCCACTATGTAAACCAACAAGGAACCAGCTTGGAATGGTAACATGATTGACTTGCTAACAGACCATAGATCCCTACATCAGTGGCTGTACATAATATTTTGATTATACTCACAAGCTGAATTCAATTCAATGCATGTCAGGTGTCAGTCAACAACAACTAGCTGAACTGCTATAGTCAGCCACAGCAGCCACTGATGTAGAGATCTATGGTCTGTTAGCAAGTCAATCATGTTACCATTCACCAAGCTGGTTCCTTGTTGGTTTACATTGTGGACCAGTAGCAGATTTCTTTATCCCTAAATCCTTCTGATTTCGTTAGAAATCTTTTTATTTTCTTGTTTGTGTCCTTTTTTTTCAGTGAGTTTCAAATTTTTGGTGCAGTTCGAATTCGGCAAGATCACTTATCTCTTTGTTTCCACCGTTAGTTTGGTTTGCTGTTGTTGATAATTGCCTTTTAACATGTAGCTCATTATTATTCCAAATACTCATGTATTCACATGCATGCTACGAATGCACAGCATACGAGCCCCGCCCACTCTGGTTTGGAAAATTCTGTACGGCTGTGATACTATCTGGCAAGCAGCAGAACGGTGATACTACACGAGCTTACTCGGTGAGTTGTTCTTTGAAGACTCCAGACGTCAATATCCGCTCTCCATATACGGCGATACTCTACTTGTAGAATTCGTGTGATCGGTCACGTGAAGTATTGCGTAATCACAATTATTATGGCGTCTAACACTTAGCTGACAACTGTTCGTGACCGTGAACTCGTCAAATTTATATCGTCGTTATGCTAAAAAACTAAGTTCAAAAGGCACCTGCCAGGAGAATTTCACGACTGTTCGTGGGTGTTTTTGTCTCGGTACTGCAGTACTGCTCGCGTAAAGGCGCTAGGCGCGCTGAAGAAGAAAGAAGAAAGAAGAAAACGAAGATGACGAAACTCGATTTTCACCGTTTTCAGGTTCGTCACTTTAGTGACAATTTCGAGCAATCTTCTTGCTACTGTAAGATGGGGCAACGCCAGAGAGCAGATTTAAGTGTCTTTGGACGTATAAAATTCATCAACAGGCGAAATATCAGCGTTTCAACGCTAATACATTGTATGTAGCCGCCATCTTGTTTTCTCGTTCATCCCTACATGGGGAGTCACTACCGTGCCTCCCTAATACAAGACTGTCTATTTGAGTGCTATAATCGTTAGACATGGTGGAAAAAATAAACTTATTGCAGGATTCCAGCTGGGAAAAACAAGCCTTGCTAATCTTTTGTATAAAATCACTCGAAAAAATTTTAAAGGAATTGCTATTTTGAACCAGGAACTGGACACAAGTCTGCTAATTCCTGTCTCTCTACCTGAGGTTCGTCTGTATGGCAGTAAGTTGTAGAACATGGATATTTTCAAAGCAGTGACCATTCATGCTGCTTTACAATGGCCACCAAATTGTGCTACAGACAAATTTTGTGCAGTTGCACAACGATTGCTTGGACGAAATGGGCGATTTTCCCTCCAAGCTACAATAGCAAGTGCCAGTTCCTTCACATTGTCAGCTGGTGTATCTGATGTCAGACTAGGATCAGGAGTAATGCTACAGCGTGCAGCTCTACAGGTAATGGTTGGAAGAGAAACCTCAGTTGGAATAGAGGGAAAAATTCATCTCAACAAAATAGGAATAACTTTGTCAGCTGGACTCCGAGCTGGCTCACGAGGAGTGGTTCTTGAGGGTAACATGCAGGGATGCTGGAAGAGAGCATTTGGTGTCAAGTGGCTCAGTATCTGTAATCTCCACCTACTCATTGCAATACAACCAACAGTTACTCTAGTAGGAGCTCTAGAGATAGGAGGAGAAGTAAGGTTAGGGTATCCTTCCTGTGTCAGACATCCAATTGCAGCATCAGGTTATATTGGAGTAGACCAGCTAAGCCCTAAAAACAACTTCTATTATGCAAAAATGAACAGAGTGACAATGGGGACTCTCCTCAGAGCATTCTGTATCAGATTCCGTTTGCCTCGTCCTCTGGCTGAGAGTGGATTTCCAAGAGGATTTCTCATTTCTTTCTCTCCGTTTGGCAAGAAACTACCAAAAGTTGGCATCAGTATTCCAGCAGGTTTTCGGCTTAAGGGCAGCATCAACATTCTTGGACTTGAGGCACATGCTGATGTAATCATCAATTTACCAAAAGGTTTTAATATGCAAGTCTCACTTTCTCCTTTGAGAATTGCCGGAGGGCTTCTTCAAATGTATGCCTCCAGTAAAGATAGATCACGTGGACCATTTCTCAAGGTATTTGTAACTGCTCATCCTCGACCCAAAGTAGATATTCATGCCAGTGCATGGTTTTGTCTCTGTTCTTGGCATTCAGCAAGAGGCTATGCTGAGGATAACCAATACACAATATGAGTACAGAATCGCAGGAAAGTTTCTTCACTTGTTCCAGGCTAGTCTCCACATCACTGCAAACTATGGTAACATCAAGCGAGCAGGTTACCGTGTTCGTGGCCTCCTTAAAAACGACTTCTTTGCTATTGTCCGTAGAAAAATTCAGAGAGGTCTTGAAAGTTCTTCACGAGCTGCCACAAAAGCAATTGATAATGCAAAGTGTAAAGTCAACTCTAAAAAGGTTATTTTTGACAGAGCAATTGGGAAGCTGCGATCAGCTCAACACAGAGTGAACCGAGCAAGAGGAGCATTCACTCGTGCTATGAATAAATTACGAAGCTGGGAAGGAAAAGTTCGAAGATTGTGTAGGATCAGACACTGTGGGTCAGGTAAGCAAAAATTATTAACCCTCGGCGCATATGCGCGAGGGTTAACGGTACTTGGTTTGTCATTCATTCATTAACCCTCGGCGCACGCGCGAGGGTTACGGTACTTGGTTTGTTCGTTCATTCGTTCTGTCCATCGAGCTGCAGAGACCATCGCTCACTTCTGAAACTCGATAAAGGTATAAACAGGCTTAGCACGACAATGGCTTGCAATTTGACTCGTGGATTTTGCTAAAGTGCTTTCGTTCTCGAGTTATGGCTGGCTCACCTTGACGGCGGCCGTCTTTGACCTCTCTGACGATAAAAGCGCCCATAGTTGACTACCTAAGTACTTTTAGATTCCATCTAAACTGCAGGACAGCTCTGGGGGTGCGTAGACATCTCAAGAAAAAGCCAAGAGCAATGGCTACCTACTCAGTGTTCACGGTCACGCCCACTTGACACACCTTGTCCTTGTGGTCAGCAGCACTTTGCTGTCTTCTGCTTAGCAGCGCAGTTTCAATAGCAAGCAGGTTGGCTTTAGCTGCAAAGCTCCTTCTGCAACACGCCGAGGGTTTTGTGAAATCTGTTCATTCATTCTGTCCAATGAGCTGCAGAGACCATCGCTCACTTCTGAAACTCGGTAAAGGTATGAACAGGCTTAGCACGACAATGGCTTGCAATGTGACTCGTGGATTTTGCTAAAGTGCTTTCGTTCTCGAGTTATGTGTGGCTGGCTCACCTTGACGGCCGTCTTGGACCTCTCTGACTACAAACGCGCCCATAGTTGACTATCTAGGTACTTTTAGATTCCATCTAAACAGCAGGACATCTCTGGGGGTGCGTAGACATCTCAAGAAAAAGCCTATCAAAGCCAAGAGCAATGGCTACCTACTCAGTGTTCACGGTTACGCCCACTTGACACACCTTGTCTCGGTTGTGGTCAGCACTTTGCTGTCTTCTGGCTAGCAGTGCAGTTTCAATAGCAAGCAGGTTGGCTTTAGCTGCAAAGCTCCTTCTGCAAACCATAACTAAGGAACTAACTCTACAATGTGCAACACGCCGAGGGTTTCTTGAAATCTGTTCATTTCTAACAGTTTCTGTGTTTATTCTTCATTGAATTGTACAGTATGTATAGGATGCCCTGGACTGAGATGCTGGAAACGCATAAGTATATGGTGTCGAAGAAGATGTGTTTTGGTGAAACCCTACTGGAGGAGATGCTGTAAAAGAGTTACAAACCCATTGTGCATTGCGAAAAATGTTCTTTGTAGAGGACTTCGTATAGCTGCTATCGCAGGTCTCAGAGTAGCTCGATTTCTAGTGGGAAAAAGCAGGCGTATTTTTGATGCAGTAAATTTAGTGCTTAAAGGAGCTGAGCATTTTGTTAGGATCGCCAAAAAATCACTGGACATTGTCAATGCTGTTCTTGAAGGAGTGAAGATAGTCTATCAAGCTGGAACAAAGGCGCTCACAGCAATTATCAATTTTACCCTTGGGGGAGTGTTTGATATAAGAGAGGTCAGTTTCGATGTAGCTCTAAGCACAGCAGCAACTGGTCACTTTAGAACCTCGATAGTCGTCAGCATATTCCGTAAACTGAACAATTCAGCCTTGACATCAACCTGAGGAACATCCTCTCATTAATCAAGTCAATTGGACAACGTATAATCCGAGGTGTCAAGAAATTCCTCTTTTGAAACCCCAAACGGAATGGACAATAGTTATACTCAGTTAGTGAGTGAATGCAAATAGTTGTCAATAGATTGCTTGTCATGCCCATTTATAGTTAGTGTCCAGTATGAACTTTGAGACTTCGTGTTTGTTTAATTTAGTTCAAAATGATTTATCATTAGCTTATAGAGATGTAAAGAAGGGTGGAACTCTGTAAACAGCAATATCCTGATGCTAAACAGCAGCTACCACTGACCAGTAGCACCAGCAACTGACATGTCATGTGAGGGACTGGTTCCTGCAACTACACACCACTAGCACCTCAACTACTGCACTCACTATAAGCAATAGAACAGTGTCGTCTCTATTTACATGCTATTATAATGTAGCTACAAAGCACTGTGAATCAATATCTAAATTATACCTTGCAAATGAAATCACTATTATTTACATGACGTCACTGATGTTAATAGCTTATGGTTAATTAATGGTGTGAGTATGAATGCTTTACATGCTTAACGTTGCAGTTGAAGCTGTTGAATCTTATAGCTCGAGGCAGAGAGGTTACAGCCTCGCACTCACTAGCACAGTGTAGCTATACACTATTCATGAGCGAGGCTGCACGTGACACGAGTAAGTTATATCCCGCGTTTGCGGGATAAATTATAACTAGGTATACTTACAGCATGTATTTGCCTCGCACAGAAATAAAATTCATTAATAATAATAATAATAATAATGCATGGTACCAACTCGATAGCCACAAATATCTATCTTGAAAACAGAGAGGGATGAAGCGGAGACAATTTGCTGCAGAGACAATCTGATGACCAGCAGGTTCCATAGTTTAACAGTGTCCAGGAAAAACTTGAGGAGGAGTCATAAGCATGAAATGTCTTAGCATTGAGTCAAGAATCATAAACTGTTCTTCAGTTTCTGTAGACAGTCTTTCGTTAGCCCTTTCACGAATTCGAAGGTGTGAAAGTCTGTTTGCTCTTGTAATGGAGAGTAAATACAGCGCGAGATTATGTTTTTACCGAGTAGCAGTGGTGTCTCTCTTCAAGGTCACGCTGTCTGCGCTTCCCCTCCCGCGCCAAAACCCTGGTTCTTGCAGCAGCATCAGTCACAGTATCGCTGATGTCTGTCATGAGGGCGGTGCATGGAAAGCGAGATGGGAAGGCGAATCGTCCATTTTGTAGTCGAGTTATGAAAGAACGTCGAGTAGTTATGAAAGAACGTGCAATCCCGGGGCCTTGCAATTGCTGCCCTCGTGGCCCTCGCATACAATACTACAGTAGGGATCGGCTAAGTTCACCCCATTCCAAACGGTTACGTCATCGATGAATAATTATAATACCACAATCATGTTTCAATATTTGGCGGTAAAACGCGCGCAAGGAGCTGCTGCTAGAACTGTGATTGATCCTGTGAAAAAGAAGCTGAACTGTTGATCGTGTGAAAACTGTTGCTGTTGATCGTGTGAGAGTGAACTATAAAGCTAGAACTGTTGCTGTTGGTCGTGTGAGAGTGAAGCTGAAGTAGAACTGTTGCTGTTAATCGTGTGAGAGTGAACTAGAACTGTTGCTGTTGGTGGTGTGAGTGTGAAGCTGAAGTAGAATTGTTGCTGTTGGTCGTGTGAGTGTGAAGCTGAAGTAGAACTGTTGCTGTTGATCGTGTGAGAGTGAACTAGAACTGTTGCTGTTGGTGGTGTGAGTGTGAAGCTGAAGTAGAACTGTTGCTGTTGGTGGTGTGAGTGTGAAGTTGAAGTAGAACTGTTGCTGTTGGTCGTGAGTGTGAAGCTGAAGCAGAACTGTTGCTGTTAGTCGTGTGAGAGTGAAGCTGAAGTAGAACTGTTGCTGTTGGTCGTGTGAAGCTAAAGTAGAACTGTTGCTGTTGGTCGTGTGAGTGTGAAGTTGAAGTAGAACTGTTGCTGTTGGTCGTGTGAGTGTGAAGCTGAAGTAGAACTGTACATTGCTGTTGGTCGTGTGAGTGTGAAGCTGAAGTAGAACTGTTGGTCGTGAGTGTGAAGTGAGCATCAGCCTGAACCTTTACTCGACTTCTCTGCTGGTCCTGACCTTGTCTGATCAAGTAAGTAATTCATAACAGAATAATATACTTTAGTAAAACATCTTTTTCACAAACAATACAGAATGGATGAATGGAATGCACAACTGATAAAGAAAGGTGTCTATTATGAAGGGTGGGTGGATGATGTTGAACAGGTTATTGAAGATCACAAGAAAGCTACAGTAACATCATATGGCACCCGGCGGTCTACAGGCACAACAAAGGATACCGAGAATTGCTGCCCTAATGAAAGTGTAAAAAAGGTGTGTTAGCAACCATGCAACTTTCATTCCAGTGCAATATATGTAACGTCATAACACACTGATGTACATGTGATCAATAACAGATTGAATGGTGAAATGACAGATTGCACCATACAAGCAAAATAGAATTTCGTAACATGTGCTGCACAATAATTATTGTACATATCATGTGTTTTACAGAGTACACCAACGCTTTTCTGGAGTCAAGGGCAATTGCAACTGGATAACACACCATTTGCAATTGTTGAAACAAGAAGGCTTGACTGTCAGTTTGGACAGAGGTACTATAAAGACAAGCCACAAAAAAGTACAAGGGTAAAGCTTCAAGGGAGCCGAAAAATAGGGTGCCATGCTCACATACAGCTAAAAAAATGTGTGGTGTACCCTGAGTACAAAGTAACTGATGATGAACTAAAGCTGCTGTCAATGCGAACATTGAAAGACAAAAGATGACTGCGCTGAAGCTACAGCTCGCTAAAAATCCGGCTGAAGTAAAAACAAAAGTAATGTCGTATGTATCTCTACCGACAGAAGATGCGCATTCGGGCCATCCTACAGGGAGAGGTGTGGCAGGGTTTTCGCAAAAAATGAATTCCCAGGTGGCATCACGATTAGCCGAAATAGTTGCAGAAGGCATAACTGAAAAAGGTCTAATTCGCACCCTACTTCGACAGTTCGTTATGAAGGAACTCTGCAGCAAAACACCACCTGACGAAAATGATCGTGCCTTTTTTCCGACTGATAGTGATTTAAAAAACCACATATACTTAGCGAAACGAGCTCTTCAGCTGTCATGTTTAGACCAAGAGAATCTACGACTGAAAATAGAGCAGTGGAAACAGACTCTACTGTGGGTGCATCAAACAGAGTGGCAACAAGAGCTTTTAAGGCAATATGGAAATACTATTACTCTTATCAATGCAACATATAAGACCACGCGTTATGACCTGGCACTGTTTTTTATATGTGTCCGGACAAATGTCGGTTACTCGGTGGTAGCTGAGTTTGTGATTCAGAGTGAAAACAAAGAGAATATCGAGGAAGCATTAAAGATTCTCAAAGAGTGGAACCCAGGCTGGAATCCAAGGTTTTTTATGTCCGATTATTCTGAGGCAGAGCTATCAGCGGTTGAATCGGTATTCCCATCGACAAAGGTCTACCTTTGTGATTTTCACAGGGAACAGGCGTGGCTACGTTGGACACGTAACCAAAAACACGGGCTGACTTCTTCAGAAGGAGAAAACTTACTCGATATGCTCCGAGTTTGTGCGTGGGCTCCGCCTACTGACGGTAGTGATCCAGGATTACAGTATCTTGCTGCAGTAGACACTCTCAAGAAATCCTCTGTTTGGAAGAAGCATCATGCAGTCCGAGAATGGCTTTCAAACAAGTGGCTGTCAATTCCTGAGGTAAAAATTAAAAATGTTATCGGTCTGAATTTTCACCTCATTTCATGTTGGTGTGGTGTCTATAGCATATTAATATAGCTCGGATTGTTATACCCTAATATTGTACTGTATGGCTGAAATAATTACTAGTGGAAAAATAATTATTATTGGTAGATTTTAATTTGGCAGTTGGTCACAAAAAAAACACCTACATGTACATGTATTCATCTTACCAGTATACCGCTCATTATTGTCCACTCTTACTTTTAGCGTTGGGCCAGAGCATTTAGGGACAACGACTACCACTGTGCGGTTGACACGAATAATGGAGTGGAGGCACAGAATAAGCTGTTTAAATATAATTTCTTACCCCGAAGCAAGGCTAAAGCTACGCTATCATATGTGATTTCAATTATTGTAAATGACTATCTTCCAAGCTGCAAGCAAAAGTATCTTTTCCAAAATTACCAGCAACTGTCACAGTATAGGTCATACAAAGACACCGTTCCATCTTATCTACATGACAGACCTCGATCAGTAATACTTCACTGCTTAAATCGTAAAGCAAAAGGTGAAAGGATTCCAGCACACTATGTGCATGACGTAAACGAGACCATTGGAGTATTTGAAGTAGAGAAAGAGTCAGGCAGCAAGAAAACAGTGAACTTCGGTTGCAACAACGATGATATACCTTCATGCACATGCAAAGATTGGCAAAGGTTCCACTTGCCATGCAAACACTTTTTCACCATTTTTTATCATCGATCTGAGTGGAAATGGGAACAGCTGCCCCACTCGTATCTACAGAGTGCTTACCTGTCTGTTGATTGCGATGCACTAACAACACATTTCACCCAACAACAGCCAAATCATTCTGATCAGGAGTTACCACAGGAGGCTCAAGAGACACAGGCACAACTGGAAATTACTCATGATCTTACTAAACAAGTAAAAAATTAATTTTTATTATTAGTTTATCATTGATCTTTTTTACAGGTACACAGTGTTTCACTCAAGACAGCAGGGGAAAAAGTACGGATACAATTAAAAGAGATTGAAACTTTGTCGTATTCATGTACAAGCACCGAAGACCTCCTGGAACTTAACCAGGAGCTGAAAAAACTAAAGACAACATTTCAATCTAAGCTGCCTCACCGAGAAGGAATTGTTCTTCATTCTGCTGTTTCACAAGCTCGTAAAGTGAAACGAAAATATGCTCAAATTAAAAGGAAACTGAAATGCAGTGCTCTCATGGAAGGAGGCAAAAGAAGAAAAACAAAAATG
Organism: Haliclona indistincta; assembly: GCA_964017065.1. Lineage (NCBI taxonomy): Eukaryota > Metazoa > Porifera > Demospongiae > Haplosclerida > Chalinidae > Haliclona > Haliclona indistincta. The sequence continues at coordinate 1,651,625 of OZ024789.1, forward strand.
AATTCAAAATACAAAAATAGAGTGGGAGCCAAAGCACAAAGACTCCAAAAGGTAAAATCCAAATACCTATCATGTACTTATACCATTTTATTTGTGTAGGAAGCACATCAAAGACTAGCAGCAGAGCAAAAGAAAGCACCAGAAACCAATTGGTAAGCATTTATAACAATAGCTTTTGTTTAACGACCACATTCTTAATACATGCAGTACCAATAAAGAGAATCTACATGTTGTACAGCCACCTACTAAAGGTAATACAATGTCTTATGACTAGTCATTTACCTTCTAGTACTACTATAATAGGTAGCAGAAAACGCAAGAGATGTGGTAGCTGTAGTGGCTGTCATGAGAGCGATGATTGCGGCACTTGTAGTAACTGCCTTGACAAGGTAAAGTTTGGAGGATCAGGGAAAAAGAAACAAGGCTGCAAAAAGAGAAAGTGTACGTTCTATGAAAACAATACAAAGCGACTAATGATAGAGCTGCTTTATTTAGGCTCAGGCTATGAGACAGATACTCATGATAATCAGAGGATGCAACCAAGGGCCTTTGCACAGGTACTCCGTGAATTTAATACGGCTATCTTGTGTATCATGTTACCTGTAGGGAATAAAGTATGGCACTCTTCTAGCTCCTCCAGGAGTCACTATGCCTGCAATTACAGTCCCAGAGATAGAGCAGATGATAAGGACTAACGAAATGCCACCAGTAGAACACCAGGGGGGGTCGGACATGCAAAATCAATTAACATTCCAAGCATTCTTGTTATTGCACGTGTTCAACTGAATGGAGCGATCAACTCTTTCTTCAGTCTCTTTCGTTCCTGCATCGTCGCGTCCAGGTTACGATCCTAGCTTGCCTGAAGACCAGGTTTGTTTGCTGTCGGTTGGGCCTACTTTCAAGTACGTTATACCGTCGTTTGAGGTACTGCAAGTAGATCTACAGCAAGCAAGAGTCAAGGGGTACGACAGCTATGGAAAGGAGATCCATTATGACTTTTTTATTCGTAGTGACATCGATCTGAACCGTAGCTATCCAGCTTGGCTAGTTATTAAGGAAGCAGTGTGTGTCCAGGTATGCATTTATCAGTATAATTTTTATAGTACTATAGTAGTTAATACATTATGTTTTATACATGAAGGTTGAAGAGTTTAACAGATCTGCTAGTACAACAGGACTGATTTTACCTTCCCAGGGTGTGATAATTGTTTGGAAATGGTCTTGGGATGACAACGAAAGTGATGCGGTTGAATCTGATTCATCAATTACTAGTGATGTACCAGAACATTATAATCCTGATCTCCAGAGTGATATATCTGATTCTGAAAATGACAACTCATCATCCTGTATTGGTATCTCTGACACAGTCACCTTTAAATGTATAGGAACTGTTCATGATCATCATGCTCAAGAGACACTGAGTAAATTTGTACAGCTACAGAAAACAGGAGTTGTCTCTGTTAGACTAAAACCTGAGCCCGAAAATACACATGATTCTAAAGCCATTGCTATTCAGTGCTTAGTAGATGAAGAATGGCATCGGATAGGATATATTGTTAGAGAAGCATTGGATGAAGTACACAACGCATTAAATCAAGAAAAAATTGTGAATGTATCATTTTCTTGGGTAAAGTACTTGGTGGTGTGGCAACGTTCTGGACCTGGATTCTATGCCGGAGTAGATATTACTATCAACGGAAAATGGTCTTCTGCAATACATAAATCTGCTAGTACACGATAACAACAATGTCAGTATCATATCATTATAATCAATGAACAAGTTCAATAATAATTTGTTAACCCAATATTAATCAATTAACATTATGTCACTGTTGAGCATAACTATGGTCAAAAACATGAACATGTTCATTAGGAAGAGGTGGCAACTCTATTGGCTTGTTGTGAAATTCTGCCCTGACACTTAAAGTACCTCTGACGGGCATTGTAGCCCGTCTAGGTGCGAATGCTGCTGGCTGTTCCCTTCTTGGAACCCGTCTGCATTTTCTTTTGTCAGTAGATCTCTGCTCATTGAAGTCAGGCATTGGTCCTTCATAAAATCGTGTGTGACTCGAAGTGTGATAGTAAAATGGTAGATCTGGATCAAGACGTTTTGTTAGTTCAACACAGGCTTTTCGAAAACCGAACTTGACCTCTTTTGTAGTGAAATTTTGCCCAACGCTGTCTCTTAAAACACTAAAAAAACACTCTACGTCATCAGTGCTACTCGCTCTTGGGTGTTCTGGCTTTCTGCCACTGTTAACATTTTCTTGACGACGCCATTCTCTTGTTTCGATATTTGCAAGTACAGCCACAAGTGTCTCTCTAGAGAATCCCAGTATACCATCAATTCTCCTATCACATGGACAACATAACTAAAAATAATAGCATTCATTTTCTTACTAACCTGTTCACTTCCAAAGTGCTAAAATCATACATGTAGGTATGCCATGGCATAAGCTCGTCCAAGATGAAATTTAGAAAGTGATAGTTGAATCTGCAGCGCTGAATTTCAGAGAGACCGCGTTCATCACATGCCCGTCTCCAATTCCAGATAGTTTCTATGAAAGTAGCCTCAAAAGTGTAACCTTTTCTTGCCATAAACTTCTGAAGGTCTGGATTGAAAAGTCGCTCTGCATCAATCACTGATTGCTTTCGTGCCCCAGTCAGTGCAGGATATGTTAAACTAGATGTTGGATCAGACAAGGCTTCCACATACCGCTGCAATTGAAGTCGATTTGGTCCACCTCCTCTAGTTTGTGAAGTAATAGAATAAATTGTAATTGTATACATGTACATACTTAGATAATGGCTCGCACCTTAAAAACATGAGCCTCATCCTCTCGTTCACAAAATGTAGTGTGCGTAAGAGAATGTATCTCAGGAACGTGCAAGTGGACTCTGAAATTGACACCTTGCTGTTCCAGTTGTAGTATTTGATAGGAATAATCTAACTGTGCCAGAATAGACCGCATCATGTCTGTAAAGTCTTCTTCTTGACCTACAAAATAAAGTCAATCATCATGATAAAATAATAATGATCATCGGCTACCTGCTTTCCATGTGTTGCATATATAACCAGGAGGTACGGTCATTGGCCGAAGTTGTACAACAATTTGCTCTATTGACAACCCTCTTTTTCTCATATTTTGGATTTCACAAAGAAATGTAGCAGATACAGCTGGGTTCACCTTGCTAGCAACTACGGTACCATCCGGCAATGCTGCATTATGAGTCATGCAATAAATTATTTGCCATCAAGTTACTTACATATTGGTGTGAGCATGGCCAGTAGTGTGTCTTTGTTCAGTCTGCCATATTTATTTCTCACATTGGTTCGAATTTGTAGCACAGACAGTGCACGTGAGTATCCCTTAGTCCGCAAGTAATTAAACTCGCCATAGCTAACAAAACCTGTAAATAACTATGTTAAACAGATATTCATTACATTATGCTTTCTGCTTACCTGCAACCTTCATCCCCAACTTCATCATTTCATTGATAAGACAATTCACAATTCTTCTGATATCCTGTTCTTTCAGGCCTGCATAAGGAATGCACTGAACTGGAATTGCGTAGGGTTTTTGATCACGCAGCTCAGAGCTTATCATGACCACGAAAATATGTGTTGCTGGCTTGCGTCGAAATTGTGTTGTTCTTTTGATGACATCTACTCGTGCCTTTCGAATCTGTCCTAACTTTCTTGGTAGGTTAACTTCTTCGTAGTCAGCATGAGGATCACAGGCAATGTCTTGTGCAGCCTTCACATCAACCCGTAGAGTTCGAGTGCTTGCAAGTAGCTTAGAAAGCTCCTCTATATCCCAAGTCAATGCAAACATAACTTTTTCAGTAGCATTTCCGGCCTTTAATTTCTCTTCATATGTTTTCTGTGAATTCTGTAGTGCTATACATAGAAATTTATAAATTTATGGTGTTTATAATCATTAGCACGCCTACTTTCTTTGAGGAACTTCAAATCCAAGTCAATACTCTTCAATATAGTTGCTAAATCTTGTTTTACTTGACCAGGGGTTGATCTTGAAGTTAAGCCAACACTTTCAGTGAAACGAACTTGCTCTTGATAGTTCTTGTATAGTTGCTCCAGTTTCCCATCGTTAAGATCAACATCACCTGACCACTTTCCAGTAGTTGATTCCCATGTTCCTTTAACGACATCGCATCCATCAGCCTTTATCCACCACCATGTTTTAATAGAGGCAACCTTTTGTAAGGCTGCTGTCTGCCAATAATAGAACATTAAAATTAATGTTAACAGCTTAAATAAGGCAAGTGCACCTGAATCTCTGGGCCAGTAGTAAAGCCACTTTTCTCTATGTCTCTTCGAAGTGTTCGCTCAGAGACAGCGGGGACATTAACTAGAGCCTATAAAAATTTTACTATGATTCTTAAAACATGAGAGCAAATTCAATAAACTTACATCAAGTGGATTAATTGATGAGTTCGTATTAAAATCTGCTTGCATAATTGGAACATAACTCCACATTGGTCCACAAAACAGCTTCGACCATTTGGTACCAAAAAGAACATACATACTCTGCAACCATTGTCTGTAATCAGATGGACAGGTCACCTACATGCAAAGTGTTAATTCAAGATGAGTGGAGTCACATAGCACCTGGTGCAAGTGCTAATACTCACCTGTCTGATAGATGAAGCTGTGTAGAAACACACAATGTGCTCTAGTAGTCCCATAGGCATTCTAGACACGGGAATAAGCGGGCCAGAAGCATCAGGTCGTGTTGTGCCTAATGCCTTTGCCAACTTATATATGAGATTTGGGCGACCAGCCTCTTTCAAGCACTCCATGCCTGCCACTGCTAACTGCAGAAAATCTTGTGGAACTGCAGGAATTGACTTAGCTTGCAAGTATGATACGAACAGATCTGACAACAATCGTAGCTGATCCTCTGAGTCACTAAGCTGTGCCATTATCCTTTGACATGAATCAACGGCTTCAGTTAGTGTCAATTGGTTATCAACATCTGTCACTGTGCTGGTTATATCAGCAGCAGGATGTGTAGATCTCATGTAGTGCTTTTCTGCTTCCAGTGGGGAAGCAAACTTTGATGATAGATATCTTGAAACCTTTGATCGACAAGCAATTCCTGTATGAAATATGATTGTTGTTTACAAACAATGATGATAAATACCATACTATCTCACCAGAACGGCAGTGAGAAGTCTTTGCATATGATTGAACAAATGTGGCAGCTTTATTCCAAAAATAAATCCTCTTTCGGAAAGACCAGGACTTTCCATCAGTGGACATTAGAATAAATTGTATCAAACCAGCTGTTTCCTCACTCGACCAGCTTCCAGCAGCAGGCTCGAGCTTGAGCTCACTACTTCCACTGCTTTCCTCGTCAAATAAAACTTTCTTGACTCCAACAGCACTAGCATTCTGAGAGCCTTCGATCAACGAGCGAAGCCCTGGTCTCTTGGGTGTTTCCAATAGGCTGAGCTCTGCAACTGATGCAGCCAAGTCTAGATCGTTTGTTTGAGTTGCCGGTGCCGTGCATCTCTCAGGGGTGACGGGAGCTGTGTTGCCATCATGTTCGACGTCTTGTTCAAGCCTGCGTTTCTTCTGTCGTCGTTGCATGCTCGCAAATCAATTCACTGACTTCTTTCGCTCGTAGCAGATTCGGAGTGCAGGGGATCGCTGGGGATCGCAACTTTAATCGAAAGAACACATTAAACTCTATCGGTTTCACTTCACTTCAGTTGAAAATCTGTTGCATTTCGTGCAATAAACGTGTAAAAGTATTTCGCCATATATTTTCATTGACAGTCGGCTCGCTCAGGCTCGCTCATGTGACATCCTGTCCGACCCCCCCTGGTAGAACACTATTGTGATTATTATACGTTGCTCAAAGGGTTAAATACGATTATGCCGCGCCCATTATGACGTAACCGTTTGGAATGGGGTGAACTTAGCCGATCCCTACTACAGTATGGGCCTCGCCATATAGACTGATTGCATTCCTAAGCGTGACATATATATATATATACATACATATATACAAACATACAATTTCGACACAGTACTCCGCGATTACATGCCTCGCGCTAAGGCGCTCGGCAATTATGTCCCGTTATATCCCGCGGGAAAAGGGCGCGCTTCCGAGACTTTACGAGAGCGCTAGCCCTTTTCTGAGGGGTATAACGGGTCATACGTCCCGCCAACATGAGATGTAACTTACCTGTGCCATGCTAAAGGCTGTTCTGATTTTGGGCACGTGACGCGGAGAGAAATATGACGCGATATATCCCTAGAATAGCGCAAACAGAATTAGTCTGTATAATGACAGGAAGTTTACAAGTAGTCAAGATAAACGATCTTGTCTCATGATCTCTATAGAGTTATGGCGTGCTCGTATAGGGCAGTTTAACGGCAAATGCCGATCTGGATCGAGTCTTTACTTCTGCTTTTCGTTTCTATTCTACCCGTACTCAGCTCGTTGTCGCAAGAATGGCGCGGTCTCCTCACAATACCCGGACCCCAGCTCCCTGACCACAGCAGTCGCTAGCGAAGACTCTGCTAAAAGATTGTCTCCCACGATTTCCTCGCCAGATTCATTATCAATTTCTAGAAGTTCTTTTCTTGATCTCTCTCAACTGTCAACTACAAGCCACATCTCCTCGTGTTCCTTTAGCCCAGGCTCGTGTTCCATCAAGTGTACTCTTGGTCCCAGCTCGTGGCTCAGTGTGTTATTCTCGTTCTTACCTAGCTGCTCTCTCTCCTACTATAGCGGTGTGTGTCGCTCAGTATTACGGGAGACACCTCTCATTATTCTACTGATAGCCGGTATCATTTCTCATCAGTTGATCATGTCTGCAGGTGATGTAGAGACTAACCCAGGACCTATAGCATGTGAGTGGTATCCAGCTTACTGATATGATGATAATTCATCTTTCTGATTAGCTGATAGACCCAGAACTGATCAGCTGATATTTCTGAAGAAGGAGGATAGTTCTATTAAGCTTCAAGTATTTAAATGGATTACTTCACATGAAATGTGGCAATGTGAAAACTTTGCTCATATGCTCCTCAAAGACGATATTCAAGTGAGAAGATATCGTAATGACTGCAAAGGGAAGGATGAGTTCGTACATGAGGTTCTGAGAGACTGGTTATCACGTGATGATTGTGACTCTACTGATTCAGCTGTTCCACGCACTTGGTCAGCTCTTGCTGAGTGTGTCAGTGATGCTGGTCTAGATGGAGCACTAGCTAAATCCATCAGAGACACTTGCCCTTCACCAGGTATTTGACATGTTCTAATTTCCTTATTTGAATATGCATGCTTGAGCTATATATTATTAGTTAGACAGCACATCTGAGGATCTACATGATTTAGAAGCCCGAGAGCCGTTGCTATGTAGCATTGTTTATTCCGTCATTAAATTTTATTCATTAGCCATTCCGTCTGTTACTCACTTTACGGCTTAAACGATGAGCCCTGAAAATAGCAATGCAAGTAGAACTCGATATTATCAAGGGCGTATAGAGAAAGAGGGCATGCAACTGTCGATTACTCCCGTAGGATAGCGAAATACTTAGTGTTACTAAAAATAGACATCAATTAAACTCCGTATACTTTTAGTATACAGTGCATACGTCAGAGCGTATGCGGAGAGTGCAGAAATGGCTGCTAGTGCAGGTACACCTGTATCTAAACGGCGACGTAGTGACAAGTAGTAGCTGCTCGCCCTTGTCTGTAAGCGCTAGACGATTGCTTGTTGCTAAATGCGCGAGGGAAGGCACACTAGTCACGCATTCTTCAAGCTGGAGGCCATTGCACTATTCAAACACGTAGACGACAAAGGCGCCAGGAGAACACCGGCGTAGGACTGATATCCGTCGCTGTGCCTGAGATCGCGGGACACATTGCCTAGCTAGGCGAGGCGTAGGTAGGCTGGATCATGGATCTGAAAATATATTATGCGTCATTTGTTACTGCCTACTTTTTTCTACGTCAGTAATTGATGGGCGTAACTTCTAATTTTAGTAACAATGAATATTTCGCTATCCTACGAGAGTGATTGACGGTTGCATGCCCTCTTTCTCTATACGCCCTTGATATTATCTCACTTTTCAAAATTTAATCTTGTATATACGAAGCTTCGTTCTTGAGTTATGGCATGATTTGCGATCTATATGGCTGTTGCTGGCTATCTAGAGTTCTACGTAGACATAAATATCCTCAGCTGACTGCCTAGAAGCTGATAGGTCATTGCAGGATAGCAACACATGCATGTCTACGCAAGCTATATATGGACGCTATCTCACTCTTGTTGCTGAATATTAAAGACACGCCAAGTTGTATTCTGCACTGATTGGCACTGATTGGCTTCATCTCGGCAGCACTGATTTGCATAACTATTATATACTGCATTGTGATTGCTGTACGGAAAGGTACATTAGCTGCAGTTTACAGAGTATGTGAAATGGTGGCATTGCACAAAGGCATCTGCACTTTGCTTTCTTTGTACTGGTTGACCAAATACAATTTTTTATAGCTACAGGGCAGAGACAGTACAAAGATGGTATTGGTGTGCAACTTACTAAATCACAAACATCGCAACTAGACACTAGTGAAGGTGAGAGTCATATGACATTGTGAGTTCATAGTTTAATTGCCATTACTCTCAGGTCAAACACAGCAGTCTGATGTCACTCATTCACCATCACACACCACAACACCTTCTGATCCAGCTAGTCGAGGTACATGATATTCAATGAAAATTTAATGATCTCATTCATCTTTGCTCACCAGCTGGTCCTGCCCACTCCACGCCACACCCCCTCACCACCTACCAGGAGTATCTGAAGGACCTGTACAGTGCAGAGTATCCTGACTACTCAAAGCAACAGTTCACTGCCAGCCGTCCCAAGCAGATTGTCAATCTGGTCTTAGTCCACAAAGAAAGATACGAGGGAGACAAGTTACAGCAAGAGTGCCTCCTCTACCAGTTGCATGGTAATATAGACCTGATCCAACAGAAGAAGACTCCTCTCACTAAGGACCAGATCACAGTACTAGCTAGTGGGGCTACAGCTCGTAGGGTACTGATAGAGGGTGCACCAGGCATCGGCAAGACCACCTTGCTTTGGCAGCTATGCCACCAGTGGGCAGATGGTGAGCTACTACAGCAGTGGGAGCTAGTAATCCTGGTGCAGCTGAGAGACGAGACAACACGAACTGCCCAGTGCCTCTCTGATCTCCTCTACCATCCTGACGACGACATCAGCAAGGCTGTTTGCCATATCGTGGAGCGACGAGAGGGACAGAATATACTGTTTATTTTCGATGGGTACGATGAGTTATCTGATGACCAGCGAACAGACTCTCTCTTCATAAGGTTATTACGACGAGAATGTCGTGAACTTCGTAAAGCCACTGTTGTGGTGTCCAGTCGTCCCTTTGCTACCAAAACACTGCCGCACCAGTTCAAGAACAGCTTAGATCAACATATGGAGATTGTTGGTTTCAATGAGCAGGACATTGAGACCTACCTGACCTCAGCATGTGAGAACAACCCCGAAATGCTGAGGGATCTGAATTCCTATATCTCCGCTCAAGCATTCATTTCATCAGTACTCTACAATCCTCTTCACTGTACCATTGTGACCGAGCTTTACTTACAATACTGGCAGAGAGGAGAGAAGGGCTTTGCTCCCAGCACCTTGACCCAGCTGTACGAGGCTCTTGTACTGAATCTATTGCGACGTCATTTTTGCTTAGACAATACACCATCGTGGACCAATCTATCATCAAATGTCAGCAATCAGCTGAACCAGCTTGGTGAGCTTGCAGCCAAGGGAATAGTGCAGAGAAAGTACATCTTTGATAACGTTCACAGTGACACTCTCGGTTTAATGCACTCAGTGAAGCCTCTTCATGACTATCGACCAAACTATCCAATATCTCAGGCTTTCACTCACCTAACCCTTCAAGAATTCTTAGCCAGTCGTTACTGGTCCCAGCTTCCTCCCCAACAGCTAACAGAACTACTACAGCGACACGACCTGTTTCCGATACATCAGTACCTCGTGGGAATGCACCGCAGCTCATGGTGGAAAGAAGAGTCTCTCCGAGTGACTCATTGGCCTGTGTTACTATTCCTGGCTGGTCTCACTGCCATCCCTACTGAACTAATCACTCCATGGACTGATCAGCAGTATTCATCTTTGGCAAACTCAGAATCATTTGAAGGTCATTAATATTTTGGTCAAGTTAGCTGCACCTAATTTTATCTAGCCTACTGAGGTCTTACATTTGAAGGTCATTAATATTTTGGTCAAGTTAGCTGCACCTAATTTTATCTAGCCTACTGAGGTCTTACATGTATCACTTGCAAGGAAGATTTGAGTGTAAAGTATCACCTTGCAATCACTAAATTGTGTCAATTCAGTGGTATATTTATTCACACAGAGCATGATCAAAGATTACAGTCTACGTTCTATGGCATACGCTATACCCTTGCCAGAAGTAATAAAAACCGCTGTATCACTGATTTGTTACACAATTATGACAAAAATAAAAGTAATTGCATTAAATTTTTTCTATACAGATGATAGTGACACTGATAACTCATCCTTTACAGACTCTGAATCAGATGATGGTAATTTATACCTTTATAAAGCACATGCAGAATTGATAGAATTGCTGCAGGGCAGAGTAACTGCATCAATTCTCACTTTTTAGTGGTATAATTATCTGCTCCGACCTAATTGAAAATCTTTGACCCGCTTTGAAACCGGTCGACCGGTTTCGAAGCGGGTTAGAAGCGCGCGCCTGTTAACCTAATGCTGAATGCGGGTGCATGAATTACATTTAAAAATTTATTCATAAGAAAATACGGGAATGTGCGGCAAATTCTTACGGATTTTGCTGGTTAATTAATAATTAGAATAGTTAGATAACATTGTGGTTTTCAACTTTTGGTAAGCTCCATAAAAGTACGCGGATTATTATACTACACATCGCAATCATAATTTATTGCTCTTTGCTTCCGTGCAGAGATTGTCATACTATCACTATTCCAGAATAACCAAAAAAGCTGTGACATGTTTCTAAGCAGTTTAATTGTTAAAAACAACTGTAGCATGCACACAATATTTAATTGCTGCGCTGTGTTGCTGAACCACTCTTAACGGAGTTCCTGTCAATTTAGCTGGTAAGCTTGCTGTGCTGCTCTACTAAACCACAGCAACGACGCTCCTGTCGATGACTGTAGTAGGACATGATGCTCTAACACTTTTCAGTCTTGCTGCACTGAGCTATAACTGTGACGACGTGTCTGCTATTAGCTACGTAGGTTCTGTCGATCTAGCGCACCCTGAAGCGTTGAAATGTTAACAGTTTTAAAACTGGCCAACTGAGTTATGTGGTTGTAAATTGGGCTAACCGGTTTCGAAACCGGCGGCCGGCTTCGAACTGGGAATCAGGTCGTAACTTATCCATAATTATAAAATTATTTGATGTACACTATAATTCAACTAGGCATCTCTGCAATGTTATCATTCGATGAGATGGATTAGACACAATCAAAACTGATTTCCTGCATGTCCATGATCAGATGCTGTATATAGCTCCTGTAAATTGTTAGACTGATGTGTGAGTGCTTCTCGTTCCTACGCTCAGTACTCACTCTCATAATCCATTGACGTCTTTTTCTCCCTGTTGTACTATCAAGAGTTTATAATGAACAGAGAGTATCGCACTCCAATTGGTCCATCACGGAGACTCTCGGGAAAGTAACGTGACCAGCACGCAAGCGCTATTACGTGTTCTGACGTTGTTCAATACTTGTCGATTTTGCCTACGTAATGCGATATGCATGCAGGCTAGGCACGCCCAGCGACCTGCACGTGCAAGCCTTAGCAACGACGATGAAGCGAGCAGTAGCAAGCGATCACGAGTTTCATGGAACTCCGCAGGCAAAACGACCAGCTAGTTTACCAGTGGACAGCTTCATTAACGCTTTAAGTACTGCTGGAGACAGCCGGCTGGAGACAAAGAATATGGCGATTGGCTTAATTTTCGGGTGGGATACACAGTAACGAAAGGACATCAGCTTATCATCGACTCTAAAGTTTGGCATTTACATCCTCCTGCTGGATCTACTTCACGAACAGCCGCACTTGCCAGCCGCATTAGAGTATGCATTGTTACGTCACGTTATAAAATTAATTATTTGCGGACGTCATTTGCTCGCGTGCTGGTCACGTTACTTTCCCGAGAGTCTCCGTGATGGACCAATTGGAGTGCGATACTCTCTGTTCATTATAAACTCTTGGTACTATTAAGTATAATTAATTTTATTAGAAACACGTACAAGCAAGAATCCACTTTGTGTGGTGTCTCCTATGTATATATCTGTCTCTGAATAGATGTTGATCTGATCAAGCCCCACCCCTCTCTGTGTCAGCTGCTGTTTGAGTCTCAGTCTCCTCAGTTAGTATCCACTGTGTTCAGTGGGAGGAGGGTTTGGCCTGACCATGCGATGACCTCTCCACTAGACTGGTTTACAACTGGATACTGTATCACTCACAGTGACACTACCTCCTCATGGAGTGTGCTATTTGGCAACCAACTCTCTGCTCCCTCTCCTCAGAGTCTTCAAGCATTCTCCTCTGGTCTCCACTACTCATCCACCACCACACACAGTACTGAGGGAACTGGATCACTGACTAAACTGATTCTTTATACAGATGCTCTTTATCCTATCTCTCCATATCTTGAGGTCTTTCCCTCTCTATTCCCATACTCACAGGCGATCACAGAAATGCGCTTGTATGGTGACCTGTGCTCTGATGATAGAAGTGTCCCTGTGCTGCAACAACTCTCCCACTACTGCCCACAATTGAGAAAATTGCACCTCCCTAGACTCCGCCCACCATACCTGTCATTAGTACCTCAACTCCCTCGGCTTACACTGGACACACTCCACCTCACACTACCCCTCATGAAGGATGACAGTGTTCTTGGTCATCATCTCCAGCAGTGCCTAGCACTAAAACACCTCACACTCATCTCAGACGAGTGAGTCAATACTATTACAATAGTTCATATAAAGAGAGAACAATGGTCAAACTGCAATAAAAGTACACTTTTTATACAAAGATTATTGATTGTAGAAATGTTCACAGTGCGCTACACACTATGTGCTATTGTGCATTTTGACACAAATAACCGTCACACAATGTTTGATTTTCATTGCACAGAGACCTTTACATCATCACTCCCTTCCTGACCAGTATCTCACCTCTTCTTGCTCGCCAGATAGAGCACTTTCACCTATGGCATGTCTCAATCACCAGTGGAGCATGTGTAGGAGTACTAGTACACTCACTGACATCCCCTCACTCCTCTCTACACAAGCTGGAGCTGAATGCCTGCACTATCCCCAGCAGTGACTACCGTCACCTGACCACAGCCATAGCCACCAGTAACCTGACACGCTTTACTACCGTCAACAGTCTCCATATTGATGTCACAGCAGCCAAGGGACTAGCCGCAGCACTAACACACAGCAAGACACTGGAGGAGGTTGACGTGATGGAGGACCCCGAGATGAACAATGATGTGGCAGTAATCCTAGCAGAGGCTATGAACCACAGTAGTGTGAAGAAACTGACAATAGGAAAACTTAGTAAAGGTACTGTATTAGACTGTAACTACCCAAAGGACAGAGTACACTTTAGTGAATATTAATTTTGAAATGTTCATTTTTGTTTTCAGCTTTTAAAGTTTTCAAATCAACAAACAATGATTTCAATGTGTCACTGTATAGTATAATAGTATAGTAACTGGGTAGTAGATCATTATATCAAGTGATAATAGGTCGATGCTGCTGCAGGGAGTAGCTCCCAGCTCAGTATAATAATGATGATTGAATTGGTTCAACTATATTGGATTTGGATAATAGTACATTTGTCACTGGAGCAACACTAGCAATGACTGATCTTGAGTTGTGCCTTGCGTCTGTTCATTGTAGGAGTCCGAGGCATAGAGTGGTCCAGGGGTATGGCTAGTCTATGTACAGGGACTGGTGCCTGTACTGCTAGGGAGAGTACTGGACTGTGGCTGGGAGTAGCTGAGACTGGAGAGAGGATGGTCGGAGGACTAGGAGTGCTGGGAGGACGAGGAGAGGCAGAGGGTCGCTGGTGATGAGAGAGATCACGAGATAGAGGAGGAGAGAAACTGGGAGCAACAGCAGCACGATGTAGGGAGGTGGAGGAGAGCTTCTGAGATCGGGCGCTGGTGGAGGACATTTTCATCCATGGGTGGTTGATGATCTGGTGTAGACTGGGTCTGTCCTGAGGAGTGATGGACAGCATCCAACGAATGAGAGACTGTGCCTCTGTAGAGAAACACTAGTAGTAACAACAGCTCACCAAATCATCGCTCACTCTCTCTTACCGTGTGATATGGGTACTTGGAAGCCGATCTCAGCTCTGATGATCTCGTGGTCCTCTTCAAAGGGGATGTCTCCCTGGAGCATATCAAACAGCAGTATACCCAGTGACCAGACAGTGGCTGGGACAGCATGGTAGCAGTGTTGGGACAACCACTCAGGTGGACTATACACTCGTGTACCTGAGATGAGAAAGAGACACATCATCCCAGTACTTGTAGATGTTGGTAGCTCAGTTGAAGTGATGGATTACATTAGAATCATGTTCATAACCTAATTACACTCTAAGATATCACATGTTGATTTCATCACAACAGCCCTAGCTCACAACACCACCAGTGGAGCTAGCTCACAGCACAGGTGTGTGTCACAGGTGCAGTGATGACTAAGGGTTTCTACTAACCAATGCAATATGCTGACCAGGCTTCATACGATAAGCTACCATAACAGCATGTTACTGGAACTAGCTGCCACTTGACATGCTTTACTAAGGTACGTGTGGCCACCCGACCAGGTACAGTAATGTCAGCTAACCCACAACAAGAGAATTCATGTGTCCATGCATTATAGCTCATTCACCTTCATATTCAGTGAACAGTTCTTCACTGTAGAATGTCCCTGATCCAAAGTCTATCAGCTTGATGTGGTGATTCTGTAGGTCTATCAGTATATTCTCATCCTTGATGTCTCTATGGACCACGCCCATTGCATGACAGTACTGGATTGAGTCTAGTATTTGACGGAACAGGAACCTGGCTGATCGCTCACTGACTACGCCCTTCTGAGTGATGTAGTCGAATAGGTCAATGTATTTTTCTGGTTTCTCCATTACGATAAAAATTATAGAAGTGAGTCTTGTCCTCGAAATAGTCTAACATACGAATAATGAACTTGTGACGAAGCTTGTGCAGTAGAGCTACTTCCCTGGGTACAACCTGACCATTAATCTGAGAGAGAGAGAGAGAGAGAGAGAGAGAGAGAGAGAGAGAGAGAGAGAGAGACGAGTGTTATTCATGTTTCGTTCATTGGTTGCTAAAACAATATTTAGTTTAGACTAGAGCACATATCATAGCAGTACTGACCAGCATCACACAGTATGCCTCATTGCACTGGACCAACACAAGACATAACAAGATTACCATAACACTATACACACCACACCGTGTGTTATTGACAGAAGCAATACATCTACCACACACACACTCACTCACTTGGAGTAAAGGATGAACATACAGCATCTTACATGAACACACACACTCACTAAAGGTTACCACGTGTACGTACGGCTTGACCTGGTATGGTCATGTCTGTCATTGCACTGCAATCATAAGGTTGACTAGCTGTACTGTAATCACACTAACATGTGTTCACTAGTCACCTCCACACACCCACCCACCCATCCTACACTGCCAAGGTCCACAGATGGAGGAGACCTGACCACAACAACAGATGACAACACTACTAGACCCAGTGAACCAGACAGAACCAACTACTCCTACACAACAAGTTTGACCTGATACAAGCAACAAGCTCTTTCAAGTAATCATTCTTCTCTCCCCCCTCTCCTCCTTCGCTCTCCCCTCCCTTCTCTCTCTCTCTCATTTCCTCAAGCATTCCCTAATCATTCGCACTCTCTTTCACCTGCCCCACTCAATCAATTCGTTCACCCACTTGGGGCACTTTCCCTTCAGCATAATTCAAATGGTGCCAGGACACAACACTCTATCATGAATCCAACATACAATTATTGTACAAGTGCCATTACACTATCATGTGGGTATGAATGATTAATAATATTATCAGACTAAACAGCATTAGCAAACCTAGTATACTAAGCGGAAAATTATCAAACAAAATGAACATGTATTCGTGAGCGAATTACATAATACGTTAATACATGAGAAACAGTCACGCTTATGTACATGTGTGAGTATCACTCACTACAGGATAAGGAAGAGTGATAAGGAGATGAAGTAATATCCTCAAACTAGCTGTCAACAACACTAGTATAGTAGTGCATACCTCACTATAACACAATATGCATGTATCATAATCACTTGTGTTATCCAAATTAAGAGGATGTAACCAAGTGAGGAGCTGGCACACCCTACTCTAAGATGGTTGTTGCTATACACAACTCCATGTTCTGTTTGCTGACAAGACCACTACTAGTATGGCACTTATCATCTCAGATATGAAGCTACTAATATAGACTAGCTATAAGAGATACATACGTACTTTGATAGTTGAATTAGGGTGTGATCATGTGTGTGTGTGTGAACACAATAGAATTGTCCTTTAGCAAACTAATTTTTAGAATAGACTTGTATTACTCTATTGTGGTTTAAAGCTGAATTGAAGGGACTGTGACTCTTTTTGAACAATAGATTTTCAGGCGACTTTCATCTTTGAAGCTGCTGCAGTTTGTACTCATTAGTGGTTTTAGCACTCTTTTGAACAGTTACTAAAATGCTGTTAATCTTAGGGCTACTCACCACTCTACAGAAGCCGTTCTCGTGCTAACCACAGCCGGTGAATGGGTTGTATTACTTGTTCAACAAAGCCCAGGTTGTTCCCACGATAGGCTACACATGTTGTTACTATGACAACAATATATAGCTGGGATATAGGAGTGTAGTGGAGTAGCCAGTGGTACAGTGATATTGTATTACACTATCATACCATTGTGACACTGTTAGTGAGTGCATTAGCTACTCAACTAGACTGATGTCATTAGGATCAATTAGAGTGCTCTAGTGAACAATGCATATTCCCAGCCACTTGGCTCGATACCAGTTCAGCACATGAACACAATGGCGTCATACATGTACCTGTACAACTATAATACAGTGTTAGCTTGTTTAGACAAGTACATTTCACTAATGTAAGCTTGTTTCATGATCACAATATTTCTCAAATTAAAATAACTCAGTATCAGCTGTCGTTTAGATACATACATTATTTCCCAATGTAAGCTTGTTCCATGCATACATATATCTTGTCATAATAAAATATGAATAAAAAATTTTTTTCTGAAATCTACAAATACAAATATCCCCACCAGATGGTGTTATGCTAGCAGAGGCTATGGTCCATAACATGTGCTCTGTATGAGGTGCCCATTGGTCTGTTGGACTAATGACGCATAACGTTATTCACGAGCATTATTAACTATATTCATAGACAGATCCCAACAGCTGAGGAACTCCAAGAGCTCCAAAGACAAGATAACAAGCAAGGTAATGAGATTCATAGCTAGTTAATAACCACAGTTGTTAAGAACATACAATCATCAGTTAGGAGGTGAATACACAGCTTTGATGTCTTCTATCTTAGAAATTCACAATGTCAAGGGGTCACTGGATTATTACCAAGAAGAGGATATGGTGTCACAGTGACCTGGTACCCACTGGTATCGTCATGGCACTGTTTACCAGTTGCTATAGCAACTAAACCCAACAGTTTCACATTACATAATGGTTTATTTCACTCTGATGTGCATTTTCAAAACAGTGGTTACCTCATCGGTTGAAAGATGGAAAGTTTTGAAAACACACAAACAAAAAACTTTTTATGATGAAAGGCAAGCCAATATTATTGTTAAATCACCGAACATGAAAGTGACCACAATACGATTGTGTCTATGCTGGTTTACTGTTTATAGATAAAATCACTAGTTTGGAAAAAAACATATCCACAAACTGTCAGTTTACTCTATCTCACTAAGCATGGACGATAAGCCGTGCTACACGAGGCAGAACTGACTACCGCATTTGTGACTAGGTGAATCACCAGGCAGGCAATGGGTTAGACAAGAATGGAACAGATGGCACGAACAAGGCAAATGATCTGCTAACAGAGACAACTAGTACTAATGGGCAAGTGGGAACAACTCACACGTATGGAAAGATTTGCTCACAACTCACACACTCACTCACTCACTCCCTCTCTCTCCCTACCTCTCTCTCTCTCACGGAGAGTATGGTACCTGTTCTATGATGATAAGCATGAATACCGATTGACTATCACGAGACATAACAGACCCTGAGTTTAGAGTTTGTGGGACAAAAATTAACCCAGTTTCCATGTGACCAGGTCAGGCGACGAAATGCAAACAACCATGCCGACCAATAAACCACACACACAGGACACAGAGAATGCTCATTCGTCACAAAACACGTTCTATTCAACCATATCCAATAGCCTAATATATTGACATTGTATAGTAAATCCCATTGCTCTTAAGTCAACACTTCATCACGCACTCACTGACACAAACTGCCTACAACATGCGGAAGCTTTGCTAATCTGTGTACAATAGAAATACTTCAATGGTCTATGATAACAAAAATGGAACATCTCACTCACTCACTCACTATCAAATACCACCATTTTTTCTAAAGTTTCTCAGAAGCAGTATCACTGCACAGCAACAAATGAGCTCAACAGTACAGCCACACACTAATCCCATTATCAAACAACATTAAACCTTAGACAGGAATCCTTAAGAAAAATTACCAACGACAGCAGCCAAGGAACTATCCAATTTCAACACACACAAATCATTACTTATAGCAGACAGATCACAGCAAAGCTATGAGAGGGCATCAGAATCGAAACCGATACAGTAATCGCAAGATAGTGATTCAAGTTGAAACGCAACATTGAAATATTCCAAACTTTATACATTTTGTTATGTACTTTGCAGTTTGTTGACTTTTCAGATGATTAGTTAGTTTTAGAAATGTTAGTTTACTAGTGATGTGTTGAGGTTCTCACCTTAGACCAGCCAAACACTTTCGACTTTGGTATGATTTTGATAGCGACCTGGAAAAGGAGAGAGAGAGGGGGTGAGTTAGTGAGTGAGTGAGTGAGTGAGTGAGTGAGTGAGTGAGTGAGTGAGTGAGTGAGTGAGTGAGCACTACAAGGAAGCTCATTGTGTCAAGGGATGCTGAGATCCAATTATCTATGATCTAATATTGGTTACATTAATTCCTTCATCTCCCATACAATGACCACCACAACATTATAACATAATGCTCACATTATCTCCTGTTGCTAGCGATCTTCCACTATAGACCGATCCAAAACCACCATTCCCAAGGACTAGTCCGATTTCGTAATAGTCCTCTAGTCTACGCTGCACCACTGGCGTGTGTGCTGTGAGGAAATTACAACATGCATCATTAATTAATTTTAATATAAAATCTAAGTAAGTATGTTAATATCTTGTATCGAACAAGTATGATTTAACTAGAAACATATGTCTAGTTTCCTAATGGACTGGAAGGGCAGACCAAGGGTTCAAAGACCAAAGCACAAAACATGTTCAAATCTTGCACAATCTTGTCCAACCCTCTACAAGCACTTGTTATACACTGTGCACATTGGAGTTGTGCTAGCTAGCAGTTGGGACAATGGCAGGTCTAGTGATTGTGACTAGGATAAAAAATTATAAGTCACATGGCTGACCTGAACATTGTTATCTGATACAAAGCACATTACCTCTTTATCATGCCACACTCACTCACTCACTCACTCACTCACTCACTCACTCACTCAGTCAGTCACTCACTCACTCACTCACTCACTCGCTCAGTCACTCACTCACTCACTCGCTCAGTCACTCACTCACTCACTCACTCACTCACTCACGTACTCGCTCACTCGCTCAGTCACTCACTCACTCGCTCAGTCACTCACTCAGTCACTCACTCACACGCTCAGTCACTCACTCACTCACTCACTCACTCAGTCACTCACTCAGTCGCTCATTCAGTCGCTCACTCACTCACTCACTCGCTCAGTCATTCACTCACTCACTCACTCACTCACTCACCCTGTGTACTGTTCGATTCCTCCATACTTGCTCGACGTTGTAGCAATTCTCTTCTAATCAAAGTGCAAGCTGGTGACGTGGCTCGTATAGTATCTACCTTCACTGGACTGACGTGACACTTGGTAGATAGGTCATGAGATAACACGTTGATTCTCTGAGTGAGCATCATTTTTACAAGTGGGCCTGCAAATAGTGGGAGGGAAGGGTGAAGTCGGAAAGGTGAAGAAACAATGCATCAGTCAGCTGACAGAGGTCAGAGAGGATAGAGTTACACAGCTCTCTCACAAAAGTTTGAACAGTGTTTCACAGCAGGAGCTGCTAGTATAACGATACTATTCATTGATCATTGTAGGATCATTCTCTATCCCTCAGACTCGTCACTGCTGCTGTGCGGTGGGCTCATCATTTGACTGCTCCCAGCAGCAGCAGCTGACAGGTCATGTGAGGGACTGGTTCCAGCAACTACACAGTACACACCACTAGCACCTCAACTACTGCACTCACTATAAGCAATAGAACAGTGTCGTCTCCACTACATGCATGCGAGGCTCACGTACACTAGCACTGCAGGGAATTTATGACGTAGAATCGTAGATGCACGTGATACTCACAGGAAGTTTACGTTCCTCAGTTCGACGGGAGATGTACATCCTGATCTCATGATCTCTATAGAGTTATGGCGTGCCCGGATAGGGCAGTTTAACGGCAAATGTCGATCTGGATCGAGTCTTTACTTCTGCTTTTCGTTTCTATTCGACTCGTACTCTCGTCGTCGCAAGAATGACGTCTCCTCACAAGACCCGGACCCCAGCTCCCTGACCACAGCAGTCGCTAGCGAAGACTCTACTAAAACATTGTCTCCCTCGATTTCCTCGCCAGTTACATCATCAATTTCTAGTAGTTCTTCTCCTGATCTCTCTCAACTGTCAACTACAAGCCACACCTCCTCGTGTTCCTCAGGCTTGTGTCCCATCAAGAGTACTCTTGGTTCCAGCTCGTGGCTCAGTGTGTTCTTCTCGTTCTTACCTAGCTGCTCTCTCTCCTACTATAGTGGAGTGTATCGCTTAGTATTACGAGAGACACCTCTCATTATTCTACTGATAGCCGGCATCATTTCTCATCAGTTGATCATCTGTGCAGGTGATGTAGAGACTAACCCAGGACCTATAGCATGTGAGTGGTCTAATACTTTTACAGTGCAAATTACTGCCCTTACTTTCCACTGTAGCTGACAGACCACAATCACATGAGTTGATTTGTCTCAAGAAGGAAGATGGGACTAAACTTGAAGTTACAAAGTGGCTTTCAGCTCATGAAGAATGGCAGTGTGTAGACTTTGCTGAAATGCTGCTCAGAGATGATGTTTCAGTGAAGAGATATCAGAATGAACACAAGAGGAAATACCATTTTCTTCGAGCAGTGTTGAGAGACTGGTTATCACGTGATGATGGTGACTCTACTGATTCAGCTGTTCCACGCACTTGGTCAGCTCTTGCTGAGTGTGTCAGTGATGCTGGTCTAGATGGAGCACTAGCTAAAGCCATCAGAGACACTTGCCCTTCACCAGGTATGTGACATGTTCTAATTTCCGAATGCATGAGCTACGTTCATCTATACCCTACATGTATTATAATGGTTTTTGTATAATTTGAACAAATACAAGTTTCTTTATACCTACAGGGCAGAGACAGTACAAAGATGGTATTGGTGTGCAACTTACTAAACCACAAACATCACAACTAGACACTAGTGAAGGTGAGAGTCATATAACATTGTGAGTTAATGATTATTCATTACTGTCAGGTCATACACAGCAGTCTGATGTCACTCATTCACCATCACACACCACACCACCTTCTGATCCAGCTAGTCAAGGTACATGATATTCAATGAAAAATTTTAGTAATCTTATTCATTTCTGTTCACCAGCTGGTCCCGCCCACTCCACACCACACCCCCTCACCACCTACCAGCAGTATCTGAAGGACCTGTACAGTACAAAGTATCCTGACTACTCAAAGCAACAGTTCACCGTCAATCGTCCGAAGCATATCGTCAATCTGGTCCTGGTCCACAAGGAAAAAAACCAAGGAGACAAGTTACAGCGAGAGTGCCTCCTCTACCAGTTGCATGGTAATATAGACCTGATCCAACAGAAGAAGACTCCTCTCACTAAGGACCAGATCACAGTACTAGCTAGTGGGGCTACAGCTCGTAGGGTACTGATAGAGGGTGCACCAGGCATCGGCAAGACCACCTTACTGTGGCAGCTCTGCCACCAGTGGGCAGATGGTGAGCTACTACAGCAGTGGGAGCTAGTAATCCTGGTGCAGCTGAGAGACAAGACAACACGAACTGCCCAGTGCCTCTCTGATCTGCTCTACCATCCTCGTCAGCACATTAGAGAAGCTATCTGCCGAGAAATAGTAGAAAATGAGGGAGAGAATGTACTATTTATTTTCGATGGGTATGATGAGTTGTCTGATGACCAGCGAACAGACTCTCTCTTCATAAGGTTACTACGACGAGAATGTCGTGAACTTCGTAAAGCCACTGTTGTGGTGTCCAGTCGTCCCTTTGCTACCAAAACACTGCCACACCAGTTCAAGAACAGCTTAGATCAACATGTGGCGATTGTTGGTTTCAATGAGCAGAACATTGAGACCTACCTGACCTCAGCATGTGAGAACAACCCTGAAATGCTGAAGGACCTGAAATCATACATCTGCACTCAAGCATTCATTTCATCAGTACTCTACAATCCTCTTCACTGCACCATTGTGACTGAGCTTTACCTGCAATACTGGCAGAGAGGAGAGAAGGGCTTTGCTCCCAGCACTTTGACCCAGCTGTATGAGGCTCTTGTACTGAATCTATTGCGACGCCAACTGGACAGCGATATTGATGATCTGAGTGAGCTACCATCAGATGTCAGCCATCAGCTGAACCAGCTTGGTGAGCTTGCTGCCAGGGGAATAGAGCAGAGAAAGTACATCTTTGATAACGTTCCCAGTGATACTCTCGGTTTAATGCACTCAGTGAAGCCACTTCACGATTATCGCGCTAAACGGTCATCATCTCACAGCTTCACTCACCTAACCCTTCAGGAATTCTTAGCCGGTCGTTACTGGTCCCAGCTTCCTCCCCAACAGCTAACAAAACTGCTACAACGACACGACCTGTTTCCGATACAACAGTATCTCGAGGGAATGCACCGAGTGGAGGATGAAGAGTCTCTCCGAGTGACTCATTGGCCTGTGTTACTATTCCTGGCTGGTCTCACTACCATCCCTACTGAACTAATCACTCCACGGACGTATTCATATATGGCAGACTCGGAATCATGTAAAGGTAGTTATTATTAGTCAAGTTAGCTACACCTTAAGACATCAATGTTAAGCTTTATCTAGCTTATCACTAACTGCTTTTTTTCCATAATACACAACTATGAAGATCATAATAATTATTAATAAGTACATTCAGTACCAGGAGCACATAAAAGGAAGGAGTGTTCAATTCCAATGCACGTAATGGAAATATCCAAACGTAAACTCCGCTGCGTGCTGTGTGCAGCGCACGTAAGGCTTACTGTCTTCCGTGATTTTCAAGCTGTTTGTTACGAGCTATGGGCCGTCTTGTAGGCAGAAAAATTAAGGAAACAAAAGGAAAAAAAGAAAAGAAACAGATTAGCTGGCAATCTGGACACCACGCCCGTCAAAAGCTACCGACCGGTGAATGGCCGCTTGCCAAAAACTTCCTGATAAGGAACTTTTTTAGATGCGCACAGCGCCGCACTTTATTTTTGGATAAATCGCGGCAAGACGCTCCTGTCAGTACTCACTCTCATAATTCATTAACATATTTTATTTTCTCCCTGTTGTATTATTTGGTTTATTAGAAACACGTACAAGATTAACTTTTGTATCTGTCTACTAATAGATGTTGATCTGATCAAGCCCCACCCCTCTCTGTGTCAGCTGCTGTTTGAGTCTCAGTCTACTCAGCTAGTATCCTCTGTGTTCAGTGGGAGGAGGGTTAAGCCTGCCTACTACAGGTCGACCTCTCCACTAGACTGGTTTTCAACAGGATACTGTATCACTCACAGTGACATCACCACCTTATGGAGTGTGGAGTTCAGTGTAGGAGTCTTTTCTCCCTCTCCTCAGTGTCTTCAAGCATTCTCCTCTGGTCTCCACTCCTCATCCACCACCACACACAGGACTGAGGGAACTGGATCACTGACTGAACTGATTCTTAATACACAACATTTTAGTCCTATCTCTCCATATCTTGAGATCTTTCCCTCTCTATTCCCATACTCACAGGCTATCACAGTACTGATGTTGTATGGTAACCTGTGCTCTGATGATAGAGGTGTCCCTGTGCTGCAACAACTCTCCCACTACTGCCCACAATTGAGAAAACTGCACCTCCCTAGATTCCACCCACCATACTTGTCATTAGTACCTCAACTCCCTCAGCATACACTGGACACACTCCACCTCACTCTACCCCTCATGAAGGATGACAGTGTTCTTTGTCTTCTTCTCCAGCAGTGCCTAGCACTAAAACACCTCTCCCTTGAATCAAACCAGTGAGTCTGTACTATTACAATAATTCATTTAATGTGTTGCTTTGGTCAAGCTGCAATAAAAATATATTAAAATATTTCATGATTGTAGAAATGTTCACAGTGCGCTACACACAATGTGCTATAGTCTGTAGAGTCATCTTGATATTGCGCAATAGTAATATTGACTTCATGTTAGTGAACCATGTAACAATTCACTATTAGTACAACATTGGTACAACATTTTGACATAGAATGTTTGATTTTAATTGCACAGATACCTTGGCATCACTCCCTTCCTGACCAGTATCTCACCTCTTCTTGCTGGACAAATAGAGCACCTTGAACTATCGAGTTTCTCAATCACCAGTGTAGCATGTGTAGGGGTACTAGTACACTCACTGACATCCCCTCACTCCTCTCTACACAAGCTGGAGCTGTCTTTCTGCACCATCTCCTGCAGTGACTACCATCACCTGACCACAGCCATAGCCACCAGTAACCTGACACACTTTACTACCTACGATAGTCTCTACAATGATGTCACAGCAGCCAAGGAACTAGCCACAGCACTAACACACAGCAAGACACTGGAGGAGGTTGAGGTGAAGGAGAGCCCCGAGATGAACAATGATGTGGCAGTAATCCTAGCAGAGGCTATGAACCACAGTAGTGTGAAGAAACTGACAATAGGAGTACTTAGCAAAGGTACTGTATTAGACTGTAACTACCCAAAGGACAGAGTACACCTTAGAGATAGTATATTTGGTATTTATAATATTATTTGACATGCTCATTTTGTTTTTCACTTTCAAGTTTTCAAATCAACAAACAATGATTACAATGTGTCACTGTATAGTATAATAGTATAGTAACTGGGTAGTAGATCATTATATCAAGTGATAATAGGTCAATGCTGCTGCAGGGAGTAGCTCCCAGCTCAGTATAATAATGATGATTGAATTGGTTCAACTATATTGGATTTGGATAATAGTACATTTGTCACTGGAGCAACACTAGCAATGACTGATCTTGAGTTGTGCCTTGCGTCTGTTCATTGTAGGAGTCCGAGGCATAGAGTGGTCCAGGGGTATGGCTAGTCTACGTACAGGGACTGGTGCCTGTACTGCTAGGGAGAGTACTGGACTGTGGCTGGGAGTAGCTGAGACTGGAGAGAGGATGGTTGGAGGACTAGGAGTGCTGGGAGGACGAGGAGAGGCAGAGGGTCGCTGGTGGTGAGAGAGATCACGAGATAGAGGAGGAGAGAAGCTGGGAGCAACAGCAGCACGATGCAGAGAGGAGGGCTTCTGAGATCGGGCGCTGGTGGAGGACATCTTCATCCATGGGTGGTTGATGATCTGGTGTAGACTGGGTCTGTCCTGAGGAGTGATGGACAGCATCCAACGAATGAGAGACTGTGCCTCTGTAGAAAAACACTAGTAACAACAGCACACCAAATCATCGCTCACTCTCTCTTACCGTGTGATATGGGTACTTGGAAGCCGATCTCAGCTCGGATGATCTCGTGGTCCTCTTCAAAGGGGATGTCTCCCTGGAGCATATCAAACAGCAGTATACCCAGTGACCAGACAGTGGCTGGGACAGCATGGTAGCAGTGTTGGGACAACCACTCAGGTGGACTATACACTCGTGTACCTGAGATGAGAAAGAGACACATCATCCCAGTACTTGTAGATGTTGGTAGCTCAGTTGAAGTGATGGATTACATTAGAATCATGTTCATAACCTAATTACACTCTAAGATATCACATGTTGATTTCATCACAACAGCCCTAGCTCACAACACCACCAGTGGAGCTAGCTCACAGCACAGGTGTGTGTCACAGGTGCAGTGATGACTATGGGTTTCTACTAACCAATGCAATATGCTGACCTGGCTTCATACGATAAGCTACCATAACATCGTGCTACCACTAGAGCTGCAATATGACCAATGCATAGCACTCTCACATGCTTTACTAAGGTGTGTTCAGTGAATATTGGCAGTCATCTTGCTTGGTTATGAAATTTCATCAATTGCTTATTGTAATGTGTTTCAGACACACCTGAACACATCACATAATATATGTCAGCTAACCCATCGTCACTACTATTTTTCTAGGACCGTAAATGTTTTTTTCTAGGACCGTAAATGCTCAGTGAACAGTTCTTCACTGTAGAAAGTCCCTGATCCAAAGTCTATCAGCTTGATGTGGTGATTCTGTAGGTCTATCAGTATATTCTCATCCTTGATGTCTCTATGGACCACGCCCATTGCATGGCAGTACTGGATTAGCCTAGTATCTGACGGAACAGGAACTGGCCTGATCGCTCACTAACCACACCCTTCTGAGTGATGTAGTCGAATAGGTCAATGTATTTTTCTGGTTTCTCCATTACGATATAGAAGTGAGCCTTAATCTTGTCCTCGAAATAGTCTAACATACGAATAATGAACTTGTGACGAAGTTTGTGCAGTAGAGCTACTTCCCTGGGTACAACCTGACCATTAATCTGAGAGAGAGAGTGAGAGAGTGAGTGAGAGAGAGAGTGAGAGAGAGTGAGAGAGAGTGAGAGAGAGTGAGAGAGAGTGAGAGAGAGTGAGAGAGTGAGAGAGTGAGAGAGTGAGAGAGTGAGAGAGTGAGAGAGTGAGAGAGTGAGAGAGTGAGAGAGTGAGAGAGAGAGAGAGAGAGAGAGAGAGAGAGAGAGAGAGAGAGAGAGAGAGAGAGAGAGAGAGAGAGAGAATGAGGAGTGTTATGTTCATGTTCATTCAGGAATAACACAACGTTTATTCATGAGAGTTGTGCTAAGACATTACAAGATTACCATAACACTATACACAACCAAACGTTATAGATAAACTCCACCCACCATGGGTTATAGGATTGGATTGGAACTGCAGTCTGTGGACGGTAGTGGGTTATTGGCTTGGACAGCAAATTAGCAAGAAACAGTCATGTTTGATGATAGTCACCATAAATGCATGTCCATATAACTAACTTGTCATACATAACTTCCATTCAACATACAAGTTACCATTATCAACAAAATCATTAAAATCTACCTCTACGTATATGTAATGTCAAGACTATTGACTTCCATGTTGTTGTGTATTCAGAGACAGACCTTGTTATCATGTAATATAGTCAGTCACATGTTATGTCACGCTACTGTTCAGTTCACAAGCCTATGTTCTGTATAAATACTGCTGCATTATTTTTAAAAAAGAGTTCTTGTGTTCTGAAATGCTGTGAACATTACATTGGTGGCAGCGGTGGGATATGACTGACTCTCGTCCCCAGATTCGGGCGCCACGCTCGTACGCCCTGGGAGAAGACTTCGCACTCTGGCTCCGCCGATATGAAGCTTATGTAAAAGCTGTAGAGATGCCTGAAGGCAAACACTGTGCAGCACTACTGTCGATGCTGGAAGACGCAGCTTTTCGTGCGTACGACCTGTTGGGACTCTCTGCCACGGAGGCCGCCGACTACAAGAAGCTGGTGGAAGAACTTACAACTAGGTTTAGTTCGACAGCGGGCCAGCAAGAACTACGTTGGCAGTTGAACCATCGTACACAAGAACCAGAAGAGACGTTAGACACTTTTGCTGACGCCCTGCTCGTTCTGGCAAACGGCGCCTACCCTCTACAAGACAGAGCCCTCAGAATGGAGTTGGTTCGGGACAGGTTCGTCGCCGGTCTGCGTGATGACAAACTTCAAGAAGCAGTAATGCAGTCACCTGTAGAAGCGCTGGCTACACTGGATAAAACTCGCGAGACAGCGAAAAGAATAGAAGCGGCTCAGACTGCTCGGCGCAAGATAAGTCAAACCAGAAAAGCCATGTCGTTAGCCCTGGATGATTCCACAACTCCTGCTCCTTCTCGCGTAGCCAACGTGGGACACCAGCCTGCACGTGAAGATGGACTAGCAGCAGCAGTTGACCGAAACACTCAAGTCTTGCAGCAATTGCTACAGCGTATCACATCTGGAGACACACCAGTTACCCCACCACGACAGCAACGTCGTCGGAGACCACCAGGACCGTGCTGGAAATGTGGACAACAAGGACATCTTCAGCGAAACTGCCCTGAAGAAGCTGCGGGAAACGACCAGCGGCCGACGCCAAGGGTCAACCGTCGGCCGCAAAACCAGTAGACCCCTCCGACCCTTCTCACCAAGTATTCAGCACGGCACTTCAGCAATCCGTGTTCGTGGAAGGGAAAATCAACGGAGTACCCTGCACTATCCTGGTTGACACTGGAGCTGCTGTAACAATTGTACATCGCAGAATATGGGACCGAGGTAAAAGAACAGCTACTCTCGAGAACAACACATCATCAGTTGTGACCGCAAATGGAGAACCTCTCAAGCTTCTCGGTAAAACAAAGGTGGTCTTCAGCCTGGCTGAACGTGAGTTGAAACACAACATCTTAGTTACTGACAGCATAACACAAGATTGTCTCCTTGGGTCTGATTTTCTGACAGCACATGAGTGTGTGGTAGATTTGAAAGCACGTAAATTGGTAATGGGTTTATTGTCCACACCAATTTTTCATCTGCAAGTAACTGATCAATCCCAAGCTGTGTGCCGAGTATCAATGTCTGAGACGATGGTTTTCCGTGCTGGTGAAGAGCGAGTTTGTGTGGGCAATATTGACATTCCTCCCCTTGTCACTATAGGTTCTGCTGGTGTAGTTGAACCAAAGGAAGGTTTTGAGGAAAGAAGCAATCTGCTACTTGCTCGAACTTTGGTAGTTCCGGACAATGGCTGTCTACCTGTGAGATTGGCTAACCTAACAGAATCACCTGTGACCGTGTATAAAGGAACCAATGTGGCCATCTTCTCTCCCTTACCATCAGATAGTGAGACCTTAGTAACTCCTCTTACCTCTTTCTCACATGTAAACCAACTAAGTGCCTCGCGTATGTCTTCTACTGACCTTAAGATTGATACCGGCATGATGAGTCAGCCTCAGCGAGTTGCAATTGACGAGTTAATTAGTGACTTTGGTGATGTATTTTCCACCAATAAGCACGATATAGGACGCACACGCCAGATATACCATAAAATCAATACTGGTGATTCTGCTCCTATTCGATTAGGTCCTCGTCGAGTCCCGATACATTTCCGTCAAGAAATCTCTGGTCTGTTGGATGACATGCAGAGACAAGACATCATTGAGCCATCAATTTCACCTTGGGCGTCTCCTATTGTTCTAGTCCGCAAGAAAGATGGATCTCCTCGGTTTTGTGTTGATTATCGCAAACTGAATGCTGCTACAATCAAGGACTCGTACCCGCTACCAAGAGTGGATGATATTTTGGATTCGCTGTCAGGATCGCAGTGGTTCTCTACACTGGATCTAAGAAGTGGTTATTGGCAAGTTGAGGTTGACCCTGCTGATAAAGAGAAGACAGCCTTTACCACTCCGTATGGTCTCTATCAGTTCAAAGTCATGCCGTTTGGTCTGTGCAACGCACCAAGTACCTTTCAACGTCTGATGGAGTTAGTCCTAGCAGGCTTGCATTGGGAAACCTGTCTAATTTATTTGGATGACGTAGTGGTGTTTGGTCGAACCTGGAAAGAGCACATGCTTCGGATCAGAGAAGTACTATCCCGTTTACTTCAGGCAAACTTAAAGCTGAATCCTGAGAAGTGTCAGTTCTTCAGGAAATCTGTCACGTTTCTGGGACACATAATTTCAGACAAAGGTGTGAGTACTGATCCCGAGAAAATACGAGCAATTGTACAATGGCCGACACCAACAAGTCCCGAGGAGTTAAGGAGCTTCCTAGGCTTGGCGTCGTATTACAGGAGGTTTATCGACAAATTCGCTGAGATAGCTGCTCCTCTGTATCGTATGCAAGACAAGAATTCGAAGTTTCAGTGGAGCGAACAATGTCAGAGTGCATTTCAGTCTCTCAAGCAAAAGCTCAGCTCTGCCCCTGTATTGGCATTTCCAAATTCTCGAGACACGTTCATCCTTGATACTGACGCTAGTGATGTTGGTATTGGTGGTGTACTTTCACAAGTCCAAGATGGAATGGAGCGTGTGATATCATATGGAAGTCGTACTCTTAGTAAGGCAGAAAAGAATTACTGTGTTACCAGAAAGGAACTTTTGGCTTTGGTTTACTTTATGCGCCAATTTCGTTCCTACCTATTAGGTCACCCATTCCTAGTCCGGACAGATCACTCTTCTCTGCGCTGGCTGAGTCAGTTCAAGCAGCCTGAGGGACAATTAGCCCGTTGGATAGAGCAGTTGCAAGAGTTTGATTTTCAAATTGAGCATAGGAAGGGACGCGACCACAGTAATGCTGATGCCCTCTCACGAATTCCACCACATGTGCAAGGTGAATCAAGTCAATCACAAACAACTGTGAGTGTATGTACTCCCAATGCAGACGACACTGATGGTTGGATGCCTTCTTGGTCTGCACAAGAAACTCAAATAAGGCAACAGCAGGATCCTGTCATTGGCGAGATTCTTGGCTGGCTACAAGAGTCAAACACTCGTCCATCTGATGGTGATGTGGAGAGCATGGGGCACTCTGTGCGGTCACTCTGGGCTCAGTGGGACAGACTCAAACTGGTGAATGGACTGCTTTATCGACAGTGGGAAGAAGCTAGTTCTGGTATGATAAAGTTACAGCTAGTGCTACCTCAATCACTTATTCCTACTGTTTTAGAAGCTCTTCATAGTGGTATTGGAGGAGGTCACTTTGGTGTTAGAAAAACAATTGAGAAAGTGCGGTCTCGTTTCTATTGGCCTCAGTTACGACAAGATGTTGAACAATGGTGTCGACAGTGTTCTGCCTGTGCACAGACCAAATCTCCAACAACACACGCTAGAGGACCACTGAATCCATCGAAAGTAGGATTTCCCATGGAGAGAATGGCGTTAGACATTGTTGGACCGCTCCCTCTTACTAAACAAGGAAACAAGTACATCTTGGTTGTGGCTGACTATTTCACTCGCTGGGTGGAGGCTTACGGTCTACCTAATACAGAAGCGTCTACGATTGCCAAGGTGTTGATGAATGAGTGGATATGTCGGTTCGGTGCCCCTTATGCCATTCATTCTGATCAAGGAAGGAACTTTGAGTCTCAACTATTTGCAGAATTGTGCACTCTCTTGGGAATCCACAAGACCAGGACGACACCTTACCATCCTCAGTCAGATGGGTTGGTGGAACGCTTCAATCGTACTTTACGTATGTTACTCACTACCCATCTTGAAAAGTTACCAGAAGATACCTGGGATGAACATCTACCAATGTTGATGTTGGCATATCGTTCAAGTGTGCAGGAAACAACGGGTTCAACACCGTTTGGGTTGATGTTTGGGAGAGAGGTGCAGCTTCCAGTTGAGCTTATGATGGGCAAAGGACCAGAACCTGGAGTAACTCACTCGGAGTATATTGAGCAATTGAGGAGGAAACTGGAAGAAGCTTACGAACATGTGAGGGAGAGAACGAGCTCAGAGCAGAGGAGACAGAAACATCTGTATGATCGTAAAGTTGCAGGTGGTCGATACTCTGTGGGTGACATGGTCTGGTTACATTCCCCTGCTGTTCCAAGAGGGAAAGCGGCTAAGTTTCATCGCTTCTGGAAAGGTCCATATGAAGTGAAAAAGGTCATATCCGATGTAACTTATCGCATTCAGTCAACTACTGGTTCACGCCGTCAACGACTAGTAGTACATTTTAACCGCTTGAAACCAGCTTACGAACCATGTCCCCAACCACAATCACACTACCGGAAATCCCCTCAGCCTGTGGTTCCTGGTGATACAGATGACCAGTTTACAGATCTGCCAATTACACCTGAGCAACCTGGTCCCTCAACTGGCCGAGTCCCTCCTGCTTCTTCATTTGGCCGAGTTGTCCCTCCTGCTCCTTCTTCTGGCCGAGTCCCTCCTGCTCCTTCATCTGGTCAAGATCCTCCTGCTCCTTCAACTGGCCGAGTCCCTCCTCCTCCTTCGTCTGATCAACTAATAACTGTCCCACAATCTGCTCAACCTACCCTTGTTCCACGAGGTGGCTCTGTCTGGGAAAGTCGACTGCGTCGAACAGTGAATCCGCCTGACTACTATCGTCCTGGACATGTCTGACTCTTACTAAAGAGGAGATAGTGTAATGTCAAGACTATTGACTTCCATGTTGTTGTGTATTCAGAGACAGACCTTGTTATCATGTAATATAGTCAGTCACATGTTATGTCACGCTACTGTTCAGTTCACAAGCCTATGTTCTGTATAAATACTGCTGCATTATTTTTAAAAAAGAGTTCTTGTGTTCTGAAATGCTGTGAACATTACATATACATTACTGGTCAGCGTGATTCCATTAACTTAACCATTCCTAGTAAGACCAGACATGACAAACCAAACCATAATGTATGCATGTGCAAAGCTGTCAAAACTGTACAGCAGTGTTTAACTATATAATTGGTTGCTGTTTAGACAGGCACAATGTAAGCTTGTGTCATAAATCATAGAACCTATGAAGCTGACAAACCATGATCATGTAACTACTGCTACACAACAGATAGGTCCTTTGCATTACACCGCAATCATTCACATTAATATGGTATAATTATCCGTGCCCTATAGCTTGTCTGGAAGGTAACTGAATGGTAGGATCTATTGTGATCCACCAAACGGCAAGCACAGAGAGATTAACTTTAAATAAAAACAACTTTTCACCATCAATACATCAAATTAACATGACTAATAAGATAACATATAATTATCACTAATGCAGGGATAGTAACATAGTTTAGCATCTCAACTGAGTCAACTATGAGACTCATAATTTGATGTTGCATGAGCACACTAGTCATCAAACAAGTTACCACTACCAACAATATCATCCTCTACAATGTATAAATAGAGCTCTACATGAACGGTACAATCAAACATGATCAACAAACCAAGGTATGCGCTTGTAATAGCATGCAATACCATCTCATATTCTTGCTAAAGTCATTCTGGGATTTCTTACCACGACCATCTTTTTTTACTGGTTGCTAGAACACACCGCCAGACTTTTCTTCGGTGGATCTCTAACTCGAGTGAGATACACACGTGAACAGTGTGGGTGGGGCTCGTTAAACCACACCTACTCGGATAATGTACTCAATGGCGATGGAGGCAAGCTGCAGCAGTAGCACTACTACCGAGGAGGAGAGACTGTGGAGAGAATGTCTGAAGAACTGCTTCGGTAGATCTGCTGCCAGGAAAGCAGCTCAACTACACGACGACATCACGTGCTTGTCGCTCGGTCTCAAGCCAGCTCTCCTGCTAGACTACATTAGACCTGACTCGACAGCTCTACAGCGGTTCCTACGAACACTCCGCCGCCATAACGTAGCCCTCCCTGAGCTAACAATACTGGTATTGAACGAAGACATCTTCCTGATCCACTTACCAACACTGCAGCAGAGTTACAATAGATCAGTGGAGTTTATAAACATCACCAGAACTGATGAAATATCAGTATTGAGCCGAGACCAGTCACTAGCTGTTAGACTACAAATCAGAGAATGGGTCAATGAAGCGATATCCACTTCACTAGCTGAAGGACCGTACCCTGTGATTACTGATCTGAGAGTGTGTCCCAGCCGTGAGGCTGGGTTCAGTATGTGTTCAGTATATGGCTGGTTAGTAGGTTATCCAGTAGTGTACTGGACTAGTGAAGACTGCCAGCTACACCACACTACTAGTATCAGTAGTATGGAGTGTGTACCAGCAGCACTGCAGGAACTGAGTGTGTGGACGGTAGTGATCACTAACAAGCTAGTGAGCTGCACTGAACAACAACCACCGAGTGCAGTGGACCAGCTGCTGTGGAGAAATGTGAGTACATCATGTATAGACCAGTTTCATCATGTGATCCTGCTGCAGTGACACACACAGCAATGTATTAGAGAGAGACACTCTATTGAGATTACTGTGTAGCTATGCAAGAAGCTAGTCCCACATCATAATTATGACGTGCACCAATGCAGCCTCTCATAGTAAAGCACACAATAAAGCATACTGTGATAATGTGTGTCATGATGGATTGTTATTATGGAGCAGCTCTCGTGGTGGGGCAGTCGACCTATGCCGGCATCATGAGATGATGCTGTATCACTGTGTCCTCTCCATACACTAGCAGAGTGCTGTTAGTGAGTTTGTATAACTCACACAACATGATGAATGCAGATCTGTACATGCAAATCTTGATCAGTGGACTAGCTTCTTACATAGCTACACATTAATCTTAATAGATGTCTCTCTCTCTCTCTAATACGTTACTGTATATCAAATGAACACTGTATCTTGTGTAGTGGTTGGATCACATGATGAAACTGATCCAGTAGTGTGCCGCCGCAGGAGCTGCTACTAAGCCTGCTAGTGTAGTGATACTATTTTTTTGTGTGATCTGATCATTGTAGGATCATGTTCTCTACTCATTCTCTATCCCTCACTGCTGCTGTGCGGTTGGCTCATCATTTGACTGCTCCCAGCAGCAGCAGCTGACAGGTCATGTGAGGGACTGGTTCCAGCAACTACACACCACTAGCACCTCAACTACTGCACTCACTATAAGCAATAGAACAGTGTCGTCTCCATTACATGTTATTATAATGTAGCTGCACTGCTGTGAATCAATATCTATAATTTTATTATATCTTGCAAATAAAATCACTATTATTTACATGACGTCACTGATATTAAGAGTTTGTGGTTAACGGTGGAAGTATGCATGCTTTAAAAGCTTGCAGTTGAATTTTTAGCTCGAGGCAGCGAGGATCCAGCCTCGCACTCACAGTGTAGCTACACTGCTGAAGACTTGCTAATAATATTCTTGAGCGAGCTGCACGTGACATGTGTAAGTTATATCCCGCGTTTGCGGGAGCGGGAATTAGCGCGCTTCCGAGACTATACGAGAAGGGATTCACTAAGTTCACCCGCTTTGAAACAATGACGTCACGGTGCGTCACGTGCACAAGGCGCCTTACGTGCGCGCGTACTGAATCACTATAAAGCCTTGTTTATAGCAAGGAGTGGTCAGCAGGTTTCGGTAGCTCAGCGGTTAGAACGGTGGCTTGTAGTGCTGGTGGTCACGGTTCGATACTCACAATATGCTTTTTTTTCTTGTTTTTTTTTTATCACCAAACTTAACTTTTGTAGCTATTTGTAACACTTTCGACGATCTTTAGTAAGGGCCAGAGGCCCTCTTTAAAACGACGATCCTTAGCTAGGGCCGAAGGCCCGGTTTAGGACGACCCTCCCGACGATCCTTAGGCTTACCAAGGGCCGAAGGCCCGGGTTAGGACGACCCTCCCGACTTTGCACAGTTAGCGGCGAAGGTTTTAGGGTCTTGGGTTTAGTGTTTAGTTGTCACGTGATTGCCATGGCAACCGTTTCAAAACGGGTGAACTTAGTGATTCCCTATACGAGAACGCTAGCCATTTCCCGAGGGATATAACGGGTCATACGTCCCGCCAACTTACTTGTGCGCAAGTTGTGCCATGCCAAAGGCTGTTCTGATCTTGGGCACGTGACGCGGAAGGAAATATGACACGTCACTGATATCCCTCGAATAGCGCAATCTGATTGGTCAGATCAGAATAGTCTTAGTACGGTCATAGATATTGTACGGTATATTGACAGGAAGTGTACAAGTAGTCAAGATAAACGATCTTGTCTCATGATCTCTATAGAGTTATGGCGTGCTCGTATAGGGCAGTTTAACGGCAAATGCCGATCTGGATCGAGTCTTTACTTCTGCTTTTCGTTTCTGTGCAACCCGTACTCTCGTCGTCGCAAGAATGACGTCTCCTCACAAGACCCAGACCCTAGCTCCCTGACCACAGCAGTCGCTAGCGAAGACTCTAATAAAAGATTGTCTCCCTCGATTTCCTCGCCAGATTCATCATCATTTTCTAGTAGTTCTTCTCCTGATCTCTCTCAACTGTCAACTACAAGCCACATCTCCTCGTGTTCCTTTAGCTCAGGCTCGTTTTCCATCAATAGTACTCTTGCGTCCAGCTTGTGGCTCAGTCTGTTATTCTCGTTCTTACCTAGCTGCTCTCTCTCCTACTCTAGTGGTGTGTGTCGCTCAGTATTACGAGAGACACCTCTCATTATTCTACTGATAGCCGGCATCATTTCTCATCAGTTGATCATCTGTGCAGGTGATGTAGAGACTAACCCTGGACCTATAGCATGTGAGTGCTTACTAGTATGATGATAATGCATTCTTTATTTAGCTGATAGACCCAGAACTGATCAACTGATTTTTCTGAAGAAGGAGGATGGTTCTAAGCTTCAAGTATTAAAGTGGATTACTTCACATGAAATGTGGCAATGTGAAAACTTTGCTCATATGCTCCTCAAAGACGATATTCAAGTGAGAAGATATCGCAATGACTGCAAAGGGAAAGATGAGTTCGTACATGAGGTTCTTAGAGACTGGTTGTCACGTGATGATGGTGACTCTACTGATTCAGCTGTTCCACGCACTTGGTCAGCTCTTGCTGAGTGTGTCAGTGATGCTGGTCTAGATGGAGCACTAGCTAAAGCCATCAGAGACACTTGCCCTTCACCAGGTATGTGCATGACATGTTCTAATTTCCTTATTTGAATATGCATGATTGAGCTATTATATCCTACATGTATTATAAATAGTTATTAGTTAGACAGCACATCTGAACATCTACGTGATTTAGAAGCCCGAGAGCCGTTGCTATTATAGCATCGTTCATTCCGTCATTTACTAATTGTTTTAGTCATTCCGTCTGTTACTCAGTTTTACGGCGCACGCTGAACGATGTGCCCTGAAACTAGCAATGCAATTAGTAGAATTCTCACTTTTCGACATTTGAAACTTGTATACGAAGCTTCATTCTCGAGTTATGGCATGATTTGCTTACATCGCGATCAATGGCTGTTGCTGACTATCTATAGAGTTCTCAGTAGACATAAATATCCACAGTTGACTGCCTAGAAGCTGATAAGTTAGAATTTCACTGCAGGATAGCAACGCATGTCTAAGCAAGCTATATATGGATGCTATCTCGCTCTTGTTGCTGAACATTATAGACACGCCAAGTTGTATTAGTGGTCAGCACTGATTGGCTTCTAATTGCATAACTATTATACTGCATTGTGATTGCTGTACAGAAAGGTATAATAGCTGCAGTTTACTGACTATGTGAAATGGTGGCATAGCACCGGAGGCATCCACACCTTTGGTGCTTTATTTGTATAAGTTGAACAAATACACTTTTTTTATAGCTACAGGGCAGAGACAGTACAAAGATGGTATTGGTGTGCAACTTACTAAATCACAAACATCACAACTAGACACTAGTGAAGGTAAGAGTCATATAACATTGTGAGTTCATTATTTAATTACCATTACTCTCAGGTCAAACACAGCAGTCTGATATCACTCATTCACCATCACACACCACACCACCTTCTGATCCAGCTAGTCAAGGTACATGATATTCAATGAAAATTTTTTGTGATCTCATTCATTTTTGCTCACCAGCTGGTCCTGTCCACTCCACATCATGCCCCCTCACCATCTACCAGCAGTATCTGAAGGACCTGTACAGTGCAGAGTATCCTGACTACTCAAAGCAACAGTTCACTGCCAGCCGTCCCAAGCAGATTGTCAATCTGGTCTTGGTTCACAAAGAAAGATACGAGGGAGACAAGTTACAGCGAGAGTGCCTCCTCTACCAGTTGCATGGTAATATAGACCTGATCCAACAGAAGAAGACTCCTCTCACTAAGGACCAGATCACAGTACTAGCTAATGGGGCTACAGCTCGTAGGGTACTGATAGAGGGTGCACCAGGTATCGGCAAGACCACCTTGCTATGGCAGCTCTGCCACCAGTGGGCAGATGGTGAGCTACTACAGCTGTGGGAGCTAGTAATCCTGGTGCAGCTGAGAGACGAGACAACACGAACTGCCCAGTGCCTCTCTGATCTCCTCTACCATCCCGACGACGAAATCAGCAAGGCTGTTTGCCATATCGTGGAGCGACAAGAGGGACAGAATATACTATTTATTTTCGATGGTTACGATGAGTTATCTGATGACCAGCGAACAAAATCTCTCTTCATAAGGTTACTACGACGAGAATGTCGTGAACTTCGTAAAGCCACTGTTGTGGTGTCCAGTCGTCCCTTTGCTACCAAAACACTGCCACACCAGCTCAAGAACAGCTTAGATCAACATGTGGAGATTGTTGGTTTCAATGAGCAGGACATTGAGACCTACCTGACCTCAGCATGTGAGAACAACCCTGAAATGCTGAGGGACCTGAAATCCTACATCTCCACTCAAGCATTCATTTCATCAGTACTCTACAATCCTCTTCACTGCACCATTGTGACCGAGCTTTACCTGCAATACTGGCAGAGAGGAGAGAGGGGCTTTGCTCCCAGCACCTTGACCCAGCTGTACGAGGCTCTTGTACTGAATCTATTGCGACGTCATCTTTGCTTAGACAATACACCATCGTGGACTGATCTACCATCAGATGTCAGCCATCAGCTGAACCAGCTTGGTGAGCTTGCTGCCAGGGGAATCGAGAAGAGAAAGTACATCTTTGATAACGTTCACAGTGACACTCTCGGTTTAATGCACTCAGTGAAGCCTCTTCATGACTATCGACCAAATCATCCGATATCTCAGGCTTTCACTCACCTAACCCTTCAGGAATTCTTAGCCAGTCGTTACTGGTCCCAGCTTCCTCCCCAACAGCTAACTGAACTACTACAGCAACACGACCTGTTTCCAATACATCAGTACCTCGTGGGAATGCATCACAGCTGGTGGAGAGAGGAGTCTCTCCGAGTGACTCATTGGCCTGTGTTACTATTCCTGGCTGGTCTCACTGCCATCCCTACTGAACTAATCTCTCCATGGACTGATCAGCAGTATTCATCTTTGGCAGACTCAGAATCATTTGAAGGTCATTAATTTTTTAGTCAAGTTAGCTGCACCTTGAAATACCGATGTTAAGCATTATCTAGCCTATACAGAGGCTTTATCACTTGCAAGGAAGATTTGAGTGTAAAGCATCACCTTGCAATCACTAAATTGTGTCAAGTCACTGGTATTAATTTTATTCACATCACAGAGCATGATCAAAGATTTAATGAAATTTTAACGCTATTTTAGTACTCCACGCTCTACGGCATACGCCAGAAGTAATAAAAAGCGCTGTATCACTGCTTTGTTTTCATAACTATGACAAAAATAAAAGTGCATTTTATTTTACTCTATATGCAGATGATAGTGACACTGATACATGTAACTCATCCTTTACAGACTCTGAATCAGATGATGGTAATTTACACCTTTATAAAGCACATCTAGAATTGATGGAATTGCTGCAGGGCAGAGAAACTGCACTTTTTAGTGGTATATCTGTTACAACCTGATTCACAATCCTTGACCCACTTCGAAACCGGTCGACCGGTTTCGAAGCAAATTAGCAGCGCCAGATTCAAAGCCAGTTAACGTGCGTGCTTAATGCTTAAGTGCATGCATGACATACTAGCGTAACATATATTCCTTAGCAAGGCAAGAGAGTCCGTATACATTGCATTGCAATCATAATATTATTGTTCTTTGGTTCCATGCACAGATTGTCATACTATCACTATTGCAGAAATAACAAAAAAGATGTCTGCAGAAGACATGTTTCTATGGATTTTAGTGCAGTTTAACAGTTAAAACAACTGTAGCATGCACACAAAATTCCTTGCTGCGCTGCGTTGCTGAACCACTCTAAATGGCATTCCTGACAATTTAGCAGGTATAGGTTTGCTGTGCTGCTCTACTAAACCACTACAACAACACTCCTGTCGATGACTGTAGTAGCACATGATGCTCTAAAATGCCCCGCAGACACTTTCAGTCTTGCTGCGCTACACTGAGCTATAACTGTGACAAAGCGCCTGCTACGTAGCTACGTAGGTTCTGTCGATCTAGCGCACCCTGAAGCGTTGAAACGTTAACGGTTTTAAAACTGGCCAACTGAGTTATGTGGTTGTAAATTGGGTTAACCGGTTTTGAAAGCGGCGGCCGGCTCGAAATGGGTCAGGTAGTGAATCAGGTCGTAACATAATTATCTATTATAATTGATGT
This sequence comes from Haliclona indistincta, assembly GCA_964017065.1. Classification (NCBI taxonomy): domain Eukaryota; kingdom Metazoa; phylum Porifera; class Demospongiae; order Haplosclerida; family Chalinidae; genus Haliclona; species Haliclona indistincta. The sequence goes on from OZ024789.1 coordinate 1,692,644, forward strand.
ACACTATAATTCAACTAGGCATCTCTGCAATGTTTTCATTCGATAAGATAGATTATAGATACGATCAAATACTGAGTTCCTGTATGTCCATGAGATGCTGTATAGATGACTTCGGTGTGAACTCCCACCTCATTCAAAATCAAATATGACTTACATTAGGTTAAACCCCTTTGGGGTCAGAGCTCCGCGTTCGCCAATGGCTACAATGCAAATTCGAGCAGGCCTGAGACGCTAGATAAGCGGTGCTATAACTAAGAAACTGCTCCCTACAGACTTGGCTGGAATATTTAGACCTACGATAGGTAGCTTATGTTGCATCGCTGCTCTGTTGGCGTCTCAGGCCTGCTCGATAGCCATTGGAGAACGTGGAGCTCTGACCCCAAAGGGGTGTGACCACAGTAAGTGAGCTTGAACGAAATTTAAGTGGAAATGGGTGTAATATTGACGTTTTAATCGTTTCTGAACAAGGTGGGAGTTCACACCTATATAGAGCTCCAGTAAATTGTTAGATTGATGTGTGAGTGCTTCTCGTTCCTATACTCAGTACTCACTCTCATAATGCATTAACAATTTTTTCTCCCTGTTGTATTGTTTAGTTTATTATAATTAAAAACACGTACATGCGAGAATGCAACTTTATGTATCTGTCTACTAATAGATGTTGATCTGATCCAGCCCCACCCCTCTCTGTGTCTGCTGCTGTTTGAGTCTCAGTCTCCTCAGCTAGTATCCGCTGTGTTCAGTGGGAAGAGGGTTTGGCCTAACCATGCGATGACCTCTCCACTAGACTGGTTTACAACAGGATACTGTATCACTCACAGTGATACTGCCACCTCATGGAGTGTGCTATTTGGCAACCAACTCTCTGCTCCCTCTCCTCAATGTCTTCAAGCATTCTCTTCTGGTCTCCACTACTCATCCACCACCACACACAGTACCGAGGGAACTGGATCACTGACTAAAAATAAACTGATTCTTTATACAGATGCTCTTTATCCTACCTCTCCATATCTTGAGATCTTTCCCTCTCTATTCCCATACTCACAGGCTATCACAGAAATGCACTTGTATGGTGACATGTGCTCTGATGATAGAGGTGTCCCTGTGCTGCAACAACTCTCCCACTACTGCCCACAATTGAGAAAATTGCACCTCCCTACACTCCGCCCACCATACTTGTCATTAGTACCTCAACTCCCTCAGCTTACACTGGACAAACTTGTGCTCAATCTACCCCTCATGAAGGATGACTGTGTTCTTGGTCATCATCTCCAGCAGTGCCTAGCACTAAAACATCTCATCCTCATCTCAGACAGGTGAGTCTGTACTATAACAATGGTTCATATAAAGAGAGAACAATGTGTTGCTTTAGTCAAACTGCAATAAAAGTACACTTATTAAACAAATATTTCATGATTGTAGAAATGTTTAAAGTGTGCTACACACAATGCGCTATTGTGCTACAATGTACATTTTGACACAATGATACAATGTTTGATTTTCATTGCACAGAGACCTTTACATCATCGCTCCCTTCCTGACCAGTATCTCACCTCTTCTTGCTCGCCAGATAGAGCACCTTCACCTATGGCATGTCTCAATCACCAGTGGAGCATGTGTAGGGGTACTAGTACACTCACTGACATCCCCTCACTCCTCTCTACACAAGCTGGAGCTGAATGCCTGCACTATCTCCAGCAGTGACTACCATCACCTGACCACAGCTATAGCCACCAGTAACCTGACACACTTTACTACTTACAATAGTCTCCATAATGATGTCACAGCAGCCAAGGGACTAGCCGCAGCACTAACACACAGCAAGACACTGGAGGAGATTGAGGTGATGGAGCAATCCAAGATGAACAATGATGTGGCAGTAATCCTAGCAGAGGCTATGAACCACAGTAGTGTGAAGAAACTGACAATAGGAAGACTTAGCAAAGGTACTGTATTAGACTGTAACTACCCAAAGGACAGAGTACGCTTTAGCACTCCATTATAATTATTATAATTAATTTTTTTACATGTTCGTTTTGTTTTCACTTTCAAGTTTTCAAATCAACAAACAATGATTACAATGTATCACTGTATAGTATAATAGTATAGTAACTGGGTAGTAGATCATTATATCAAGTGATAATAGGTCGATGCTGCTGCAGGGAGTAGCTCCCAGCTCAGTATAATAATGATGATTGAATTGGTTCAACTATATTGGATTTGGATAATAGTACATTTGTCACTGGAGCAACACTAGCAATGACTGATCTTGAGTTGTGCCTTGCGTCTGTTCATTGTAGGAGTCCGAGGCATAGAGTGGTCCAGGGGTATGGCTAGTCTACGTACAGGGACTGGTGCCTGTTCTGCTAGGGAGAGTACTGGACTGTGGCTGGGAGTAGCTGAGACTGGAGAGAGGATGGTCGGAGGACTAGGAGTGCTGGGAGGACGAGGGGAGGCAGAGGGTCGCTGGTGGTGAGAGAGATCACGAGATAGAGGAGGAGAGAAGCTGGGAGCAACAGCAGCACGATGCAGGGAGGAGGAGGAGGGCTTCTGAGATCGGGCGCTGGTGGAGGACATCTTCATCCATGGGTGGTTGATGATCTGGTGTAGACTGGGTCTGTCCTGAGGAGTGATGGACAGCATCCAACGAATGAGAGACTGTGCCTCTGTAGAGAAACACTAGTAACAACAGCTCACCAAATCATCGCTCACTCTCTCTTACCGTGTGATATGGGTACTTGGAAGCCGATCTCAGCTCGGATGATCTCGTGGTCCTCTTCAAAGGGGATGTCTCCCTGGAGCATATCAAACAGCAGTATACCCAGTGACCAGACAGTGGCTGGGACAGCATGGTAGCAGTGTTGGGACAACCACTCAGGTGGACTATACACTCGTGTACCTGAGATGAGAAAGACCAGTGACACATCATCCCAGTACTTGTAGATGTTGGTAGCTCAGTTGAAGTGATGGATTACATTAGAATCATGTTCATAACCTAATTACACTCTAATATATCACATGTTGATTTCATCACAACAGCCCTAGCTCACAACACCACCAGTGGAGCTAGCTCACAGCACAGGTGTGTGTCACAGGTGCAGTGATGACTAAGGGTTTCTACTAACCAATGCAATATGCTGACCAGGCTTCATACGATAAGCTACCATAACAGCATGTTATGGTAAGCTCTGACACGCTTTACTAAGGTAGGTGCGGCCACCCGACCATGCAGGTACAGTAATGTCAGCTAACCCACAACAAGAGAATTCATGTGTCCATGCATTATAGCTCATTCACCTTCATATTCAGTGAACAGTTCTTCACTGTAGAAAGTCCCTGATCCAAAGTCTATCAGCTTGATGTGGTGATTCTGTAGGTCTATCAGTATATTCTCATCCTTGATGTCTCTATGGACCACGCCCATTGCATGACAGTACTGGATTGAGTCTAGTATCTGACGGAACAGGAACTTGGCTGATCGCTCACTGACCACGCCCTTCTGAGTGATGTAGTCGAATAAGTCAATGTATTTTTCTGGTTTCTCCATTACGATATAGAAGTGAGTCTTGTCCTCGAAATAGTCTAACATACGAATAATGAACTTGTGACGAAGCTTGTGCAGTAGAGCTACTTCCCTGGGTACAACCTGACCATTAATCTGAGAGAGAGAGAGAGAGAGAGAGAGAGAGAGAGAGAGAGAGAGAGAGAGAGAGAGAGAGAGAGAGAGAGAGAGAGAGAGAGAGAGAGAGAAGTGTTATTCATGTTTCGTTCATTGGTTGCTAAAACAATATTTAGTTTAGACTAGAGCACATATCATAGCAGTACTGACCAGCATCACACAGTATGCCTCATTGCACTGGACCAACACAAGACATAACAAGATTACCATAACACTATACACACCACACAGTGTGTTATTAACAGAACCAATACATCTACCACACACACACACTCACTCACTTGGAGTGAAGGATTAACATACAGTATCTTACATAAACACATACACTCACTAAAGGTCACGACATGTACGTACGGCTTGACCTGGTATGGTCATGTCTGCCATTGCACTGCAATCATAAGGTTGACTAGCTGTACTGTACTCACACTAACATGTGTTCACTAGTCACACCCACCCACCCACCCATCCTACACTGCCAAGGTCCACAGATGGAGGAGACCTGACCACAACAACAGATGACAACACTACTAGACCCAGTGAACCAGACAGAACCAACTACTCCTACACAGCAAGTTTGACCTGATACAAGCAACAAGCTCTTTCAAATAATCATTCTTCTCTCCCCCTCTCCTCCTTCGCTCTCCCCACCCTTCTCTCTCTCCCATTTCCTCAAGCATTACCTACTCATTCGCACTCTCTTTCACCGCCCCACCCAATCAATTCATTCGCCCACTTGGAGCACTTTCCCTTCAGCATAATTCAAATGGTGCCAGGACACAACACACTCTATCATGAATCCAACATACCATTATTGTACAAGTGCCATTACACTATGTGGGTATGAATGATTAAAATATTATCAGACTAAACAGCATTAGCAAACCAAGTAAGCGGAAAATTATCAAACAAAATGAACATGTATTCGTGAGCGAATTACATAATACGTTAATACGTGAGAAACAGCAGTCATGCTTGTGTACATGTGTGAGTATCACTCACTACAGGATAAGGAAGAGTGATAAGGAGATGAAGTAATATCCTCAAACTAGCTGTCAACAACACTAGTATAGTAGTGTATACCTCAGTATAACACAATATGCATGTATCATAATCACTTGCGCTATCCAAATTAAGAGGATGTAACCAAGTGAGGAGCTGGCACACCCTACTCTAAGATGGTTGTTGCTATACACAACTCCATGTTCTGTTTGCTGACAAGACCACTACTAGTATGGCTCTTATCATCTCAGATATGAAGCTACAAATATAGACTAGCTATAAGAGTTAAGTCCTTTGATAGCTGAATCCTTTAGCAAACTAATTTTTACAATAGACTTGTATTACTCTAATGTGGTTTAAAGCTGAATTGAAGGGACTGTGACACTTTTTGAACAATAGATTTTTAGGCGACTTTCATCTTTGAAGCTGCTGCAGTTTGTACTCATTAGTGGTTTCAGCACTCTTTTGATTAGTTGCTGAAATGCTGTTAATCTTAGGGCTACTCACCACTCTACAGAAGCCGTTCTCATGCTAACCACAGCCAGTGAATGGGTTGTATTACTTGTTCAACAAAGCCCAGGTTGTTCCCACGATAGGCTACACATGTTGTTACTATGACAACAATATATAGCTGGGATATAGGAGTGTAGTGGAGTAGCCAGTGGTACAGTGATATTGTATTACACTATCATACCATCGTGATACTGCTAGTGAGTGCATTAGCTACTCAACTAGACTGATGTCATTAGGAACAATTAGAGTGCTCTAGTGAACAACTAATTATTCTCAGCCACTTGGCTCAATACCAGTTTAGCACATGAACACAATGGCGTCATACATGTACCAGTACAACTATAATACAGTGTTAGCTTGTTTAGACAAGTACATTTCACTAATGTAAGCTTGTTTCATGATCACAATATTTCTCAAATTAAAATAACTCAGTATCAGCTGTCCTTTAGATACATACATTATTTCCCAATGTAAGCTTGTTCCAATATCTTGTCATAATTATTAATAAAAATTTATTTCAGAAGTCTATAAATATCACCACCAGATGGTGTTATGCTAGCAGAGCCTATGGTCCATAACATGTGCTCTGTATGAGGTGCCCAATGGTCTGTTGGACTAATGACGCATAACGTTATTCACGAGCATGATTAACTATATTCATAGACAGATCCTAACAGCTGAGGAACTCCAAGAGCTCTAAAGACAAGATAACAAGCAAGGTAATGAGATTCATAGCTAGTTAATAACCACAGTTGTTAAAAACAGCCAATCATCAGTTAGGAGGTGAATACACAGCTTTGAAGTCTTCTATCTTAGAAATTCACAATGTCAAGGGGTCACTGGATTATTACCAAGAAGAGGATATGGTGTCACAGTGACCTGGTACCCACTGGTATCGTCATGGCACTGTTTACCAGTTGCTATAGCAACTAAACCCAACAGTTTCACATTACATAATGGTTTATTTCACTCTGATGTGCATTTTCAAAACAGTGGTTACCTCATCGGTTGAAAGATGGAAAGTTTTGAAAACACACAAACAAAAAACTTTTTATGATGAAAGGCAAGCTGATATTATTGTTAAATCACCGAACATGAAAGTGACCACAAAACAATTATTGTGTCTATGCTGTTTATAGATAAAATCACAAGTTTGGAAAAAAACATATCCACAAACTGTCAGTTTACTCTATCTCACTAAGCATGGACGATAAGCCATGCTACACGAGGCAGAACTGCCTGCCGTATTTGTGTCTAAGGTGAGTCACCAGGTAGGCAATGGGTTAGACAAGAATGGAACAGATGGCACGAACAAGGCAAATGATCTGCTAACAAAGACAACTAGTACTAATGGGCTAGTGACAACAACTCACACGTAAGGAAAGATTTGCTCACATCTCACACTCACTCCCTCCCTCTCTCTCTCTCCCTCTCTCTCTCTCTCTCTCTCTCTCTCTCTCTCTCTCTCTCTCTCTCTCTCTCTCTCTCTCTCTCTCTCTCTCTCTCTCTCTCTCTCTCTCTCTCTCTCTCTCTCTCTCTCTCTCACGGAGAGTATGGTGCCTGTTCTATGATGATAAGCATGAATACCGATTGACTATCACGAGACATAACAGACCCTGAGTTTAGAGTTTGTGGGGCACAGATTAACCCAGTTTCCGTGTGACCAGGTCAGGCGACAAAATGCAAACAACCATGCCGACCAATAAACCACACACACGGAACACAGAGAATGCTCATTCGTCACAAAACACGTTCTATTCAACCATATCCAATAGCATAATATATTGACATTGTATAGTAAATCCCATTGCTCTTAAGTCAACACTTCATCACGCACACACTGACACAAACTGCCTACAACCTGCGGAAGCTTTGCTAATCTGTGTACAATAGAAATACTTCAATGGTCTATGATAACACAATGGAGCATCTCACTCACTCACTATCAAATACCGCCATTTTTTCTAAAGTTTCTTGGAAGCAGTATCACTGCACAGCAACAAATGAGCTCAACGGTACACTACACACTAATCCCATTATCAAACAACATTAAACCTTAGACAGGAATCCTTAAGAAAAATTAACCAACGACAGTAGCCCAGGAACTATCCAATTACAACAAATCATGACTTATAACAGACAGATCACTGCAAAGCTATGAGAGGGAATCAGAATCGAAACCGATACTATCATCGCAAGATAGTGACTCAAGTTGAAACGCAACATTGAAATATTCCAAACTTGATAAATTTTGGTATGTACATGTTTCCCTTTGCGGTTGTTGACTTTTGAGATGATTAGTGAGTTTTAGAAAATGTTAGTTTACTAGTAGTGTGTTGAGATTCTCACCTTAGACCAACCAAACACTTTCGACTTTGGTATGATTTTGATAGCGACCTGGAGAAGGAGAGAGAGAGGGTGAGTGAGTGAGTGAGTGTGTGAGTGAGTGAGCACTACTAGGAAGCTCATTGTGTCAAAGGATGCTGAGATCCAATTATCTATGATCTAATATTGGTTACATTAATTCCTTCATCTCCCATACAATGACCACCACAACATTATAACATAATGCTCACATTATCTCCTGTTGCTAGAGATCTTCCACTATAGACCGATCCGAAACCACCATTCCCAAGGACTAGTCCGATCTCGTAATAGTCCTCTAGTCTGCGCTGTACCACTGGCGTGTGTGCTGTGAGGAAATTGCAACATGCATCATTAATTTTAATATAAAATCCAAGTAAGTATGTTAATATCTTGTATCGAACAAGTATGATTTAACTAGAAACATATGTCTAGTTTCCTAATGGACTGGAAGGGCAGACATGATGGGTCCAAAGACCAAAGCTACAAAACATGTTCAAATCTTACACAATCCTGTCAGACCCTCTACAAGCACTTGTTACACTGTGCACTTTAGAGTTGTGTTAGCTAGCAGTTGGGACAATGGTTTAGTGATTGTGACTAGGATAAAAAATTATGAAGTCACATGGCTGACCTGAACATTGTTACCCGTGCGCAGTATGCGCCAGGGTTATGCGTTTGTGTCCGTCGGTATGTGTGTGTGTGGACAAAAAACACGCTTGTTTACGTCTCACCGCTCGAAAATCTCCACAAAAACTCTCTCTGCATCTTCTTCACTGAATTTATAGTCACAAGAAGACGCTTTCTGTGCTGGCAAGCCTTGTTCGAGCGGCTAATTCATGGCTATCTAAAGCTACGTGTCCTTGTAAGAGCACTTTACGGTATTGTGGGTGTGTCACCCAACCTCCTATCCATGTCGATGTCCTCACTCAGTCTCACATGTACAGTACAGAGCCCAGAGAGATGCGCGCGCAAAATCTTATGATAGCTACAGTAATGTGCCAATCAATTGTTAGTGCATGTATGCTATCATCTATTATTCTGGAGCTGTCTATGGGCTAGGTCTGTTGCAGTAATGCAGGTGTTTAGCTCCTAGCTCAGCGCACGGGTATGTGTTCATTAGAACTCTTGTTCATTATCTAATACAAAGTACTTTACCTCTTTATCATGCTACAAGCTTGCTCGCTCGCTCACTCACTCACTCAGTCACTCAGTCACTCGCTTACTCACTCACCCACCCACTCACTCACCCACTCACTCACTCACTCACCCACTCACTCACTCACTCACTCACTCACCCTCTCACTCGCTCACTCACTCACCCACTCACTCACTCACTCACTCGCTCGCTCCCTCCCTCACTCACCATGTGTACTGTTCGATTCCTCCATACTTGCTCGACGTTGTAGCAACTCTCTTCTAATCAAAGTGCAAGCTGGTGCCGTGGCTCGTATGGTGTCTACCTGTACTGGACTGACGTGACACTTGGTAGATAGGTCATGGGATAGCACGTTGATTCTCTGAGTGAGCATCATTTTTACAAGTGGGCCTGCAAATAGTGGGAGGGAAAGGTGAGCTTGGAAAGGTGAAGAAACAATGCATCAGTGATCAGCTGACAGAGGTCAGAGAGGATAGAGTTACACAGCTCTCTCACAAAAAGTTTGAAATGTTTTTCCAGCTAAAAGCGGGTGTATATGGCGATGCACAGGTACGGGTTAGCGGGTCAAAACGGATTACAGTTCACCACGTGTTATCCGTGCACGCAGCGCCGGTAAACAGAGTCCGTACAAGACAAACTGCTCAACATGCGCTAAGCATTAGCTCGTGTACTCTGTGACCCATGCACTGAAAACGAGACACCGACTACTATACAAATTCTGAAGAGGAACCGAGACACCATCGGCAGCTGCATACCCGCATCGCAGCAGAGAAACGTTTTGGACGGCGCTGCAACCGATCACAGACTCGGAACAGACTGTGATAATGTGTCGTGATGGATTGTTATTACGAAGCAGCTCTCGTGGTGGTGCAGTCGACCTATGCCGGCATCATGAGGTGATGCTGTATCACTGTGTCCTCTCCATACACTAGCAGAGTGCTGTTAGTGAGTATGTATAACTCACACAACATGATGGATGCAGATCTGTACATGCAAATCTTGATCAGTGGACTAGCTTCTTGCATAGCTACACAGTAATCTCAATAGAGTGTCTTTCTCTCTAATACATTGCTGTATATCAAATGAACACTGCATCTTAATTGTGTGACAGTGGTTGGATCACATGATGAAACTGGTCTAATAGTGTGTCGTCGCAGGAGCTGCTAGTGTAGTGATACTATTTGTTGTGTGATCTGATCACTGTAGGATCATGTTCTCTACTCATTCTCTATCCCTCTCTGCTGCTGTGCGGTGGGCTCATCATTTGACTGCTCCCAGCAGCAGCAGCTGACAGGTCATGTGAGGGACTGGTTCCAGCAACTACACACCACTAGCACCTCAACTACTGCACTCACTATAAGCAATAGAACAGTGTCGTCTCCACCACATGCATGCGAGGCTACACTGCAGGGAGTTAAAGACGTAGATGCACGTGATACTCACAGGAAGTTTACTTAGTTCTTCAGTTCCACGGGAGATGTAGATCTTATGATCTCTATAGAGTTATGGCGTGCCCGGATAGGGCAGTTTAACGGCAAATGCCGATCTGGATCCAGTCTTTACTTCTGCTTTTCGTTACTATTCGACCCGTACTCTCGTCGTCGCAAGAATGACGTCTCCTCACAAGACCCGGACCCCAGCTCAATTACCACAGCAGTTGCTAGCGAAGACTCTACTAAAAGATTGTCTCCCTCGGTTTCCTCGCCAGTTTCATCATCAATTTCTATTAGTTCTTCTCCTGATCGCTCTCAACTGTCAACTACAAGCCACACCTCCTCATGTTCCTCAGGCTCGTGTCCCATCAAGAGTACTCTTGGTTCCAGCTCGTTGCTCAGTGTGTTATTCTCGTTCTTACCTAGCTGCTCTCTCTCCTACTATAGTGGTGTGTGTCGCTCAGTATTGCGAGAGACACCTCTCATTATTCTACTGATAGCCGCGGCATCATTTCTCATCAGTTGATCATCTCTGCAGGTGATGTAGAGACTAACCCAGGACCTATAGCATGTGAGTGGTAACCAGCTTACTGGTATGATGATAATGCATTTTTTATTTAGCTGATAGACCCAGAACTGATCAGCTGATTTTTCTGAAGAAGGAGGATCGATGGTTCTAAGCTTCAAGTATTTAAGTGGATTACTTCACATGAAATGTGGCAATGTGAAAACTTTGCTCATATGCTACTCAAAGACGATATTCAAGTGAGAAGATATCGTAATGACTGCAAAGGGAGAGATGAGTTCGTACATGATCGAGATTCTGAGAGACTGGTTATCACGTGACGATGGTGACTCTACTGATTCAGGCGGCGTTTACACTACGCCGATTGGCTGAAAAACGTTTCAAATAGTACTGATGCGCTTTCTGTTTACACGGGAAAATCGTCACGCGGTTAAATCAAAACGATTGCATTTACTTGTGTAGGCGTGGTTATCTGGACACGTGATCACACTGGCGAGTAGTAAGCGTGGACGCTCTCGTGGTGGAGGAACAACCAAGAAAACCAAGGAAAGGACGCTAGAGGACCATCATGACGCTAGAGAGGAACAACAGTACAGTAGAAGTATAGGGATCCAATTTGCTACAAGCGTTGTCACATGACAAGTCACGCGACGACCCCCGTATCCAGTATTCTGGAAACGATTTTGTTGTTTACACGAGGGAAATCGAGGAAAACGCTAGATCTGAAACGCCACCGTATTCAGTTCACCTTTTTTGCAGCCGACAACATGTTTGCGGATACATGTTTGCGTTTATCACTGGATTAGTGTAAACAGACAGCCTAAACGGAAACTAGTAGTCGGATAAGCAGCAATATCTGAAACGTTTTTCAGCCAATCGGCGTAGTGTAAACGCCGCCTCAGCTGTTCCACGCACTTGGTCAGCTCTTGCTGAGTGTGTCAGTGATGCTGGTCTAGATGGAGCACTAGCTAAAGCCATCAGAGACACTTGCCCTTCACCAGGTATTATACGAGCATGCACGCAAACCTGACCTTTGTTGACATATTGGTTGTATGTAGTTACTTCAAGGCAAAGCATTGGTATGCCACTTGCTAAGAAATCAGGAACATCATCAACTGAACTAGACACCAGTGAAGGTGAGAATTGTATGTAATTATGAATAATAATTTTATCTTATTTTCTGCAATATCTTTATAGCCACAATCGAAACACTGCGAATGACCCACTCACAATCACACCAGGTTGCTAGTCCAGCTAGTCAAGGTACAAACTAATCTCTTCCACAAATATCCATGTTAACATTATTAAACTTATTCACCAGCTGGCCCATAGATATTATATTGCCTACGGACTGGGATTGGACACTGGGCATTTCCGTGTACACTCCGCGTTGCGCCGGAAGTGAATTTTGCCCTTGGATACAGAGTGGTTCTGCATGGTTACAGTATTACTTAATACAAAAACTGCCCGAATCAAAGGCGTTTTGCAACGAGATAACGCTTTGTCTGCATACAGATTATAGCCTAAACCATATTCGAATCATCGAACAGTAGCTCCAAGGTATTGAATTTATTCGGATATTTGTCATGTTGCGTCCAGAGGTACACAAAAAAGGTCACTAACAAGTACGAATTCTGCACTGCAGTATCGCTCTAGGCGCTGAAAAACATGCCTACACCACATTGATCAACGTGAATAACAATTATAAAGCAACAGCGTACACTAAAAACAGTTAGTATTTGCAGTAGAGGTACACAAAGTTCACGACTTTCTGCTCGCTAAATGTATTGCGGCATTTGGGTCAAGCGCAACGCGGAGTGCACGCACCAAAAATGTATTGTTACTATGCGCTCACGTGAGCTAGTGTCCAATCCCAGTCCGTAGGCAATATAATATCTATGGCTGGCCCCACCCACTCTATGCCACACCCCCTCACTACCTAAAATAAATAATCTAAGATTTTTTGTTTTTTATAGCTACAGGGCTGAGACAGTACAAAGATGGTATTGGTGTGCAACTTACTAAATCACAAACATCACAACTAGACGCTAGTGAAGGTGAGAGTCATATAACAGAGTTAATAATATAATTTCCATTACTCTCAGGTCAAACACAGCAGTCTGATGTCACTCATTCACCATCACACACCACACCACCTTCTGATCCAGCTAGTCAAGGTACATGATATTCAATGAAAAGTTTTAGTGATCTCATTCATATTGCTCACCAGCTGGTCCTGCCCATTCCACACCACACCCCCTCACCACCTACCAGCAGTATCTGAAGGACCTGTACAGTGCAGAGTTTCCTGACTACTCCAAGCAACAGTTCACCGTCAATCGTCCAAAGCAGATTGTCAATCTGGTGCTGGTCCACAAGGAAAAAAATGAAGGAGACAAGTTACAGCGAGAGTGCCTTCTCTACCAGTTGCATGGTAATATAGACCTGATCCAACAGAAGAAGACTCCTCTCACTAAGGACCAGATCACAGTACTAGCTAGTGGGGCTACAGCTCGTAGGGTACTGATAGAGGGTGCACCAGGCATCGGCAAGACTACCTTGCTGTGGCAGCTCTGCCACCAGTGGGCAGATGGTGACCTCTTAAAGGATTGGGAGCTAATAATCCTGGTGCAGCTGAGAGACGAGACAACACGAACTGCCCAGTGCCTCTCTGATCTCCTCTACCATCCTGACGACGACATCAGCAAGGCTGTTTGTCGTATCATAGAGCGACGAGAGGGACAGAATGTACTGCTTATTTTTGATGGTTATGATGAGTTATCTGATGACCAGCGAACAGACACTCTCTTCGTAAGGTTACTACGACGAGAATGTCGTGAACTTCGTAAAGCCACTGTTGTGGTGTCCAGTCGTCCCTTTGCTACCAAAACACTGCCTCACCAGTTCAAGAACAACTTAGATCAACATGTGGAGATTGTTAGTTTCAATGAGCAGGACATTGAGACCTACCTGACCTCAGCATGTGAGAACAACCCTGAAATGCTGAGGGATCTGAAATCCTACATCTCCACTCAAGCATTCATCTCATCAGTACTCTACAATCCTCTTCACTGCACCATTGTGACCGAGCTTTACCTGCAATACTGGCAGAGAGGAGAGAAGGGCTTTGCTCCCAGCACCTTGACCCAGCTGTACGAGGCTCTTGTACTGAATCTATTGCGACGCCAACTGGACAGCGATATTGATGAAATGAGTGAGCTACCATCAGACATCAGCAATCAGCTGAACCAGCTTAGTGAGCTTGCTGCCAGGGGAATAGAGCAGAGAAAGTACATCTTTGATAACGTTCCCAGTGAAACTCTCGGTTTAATGCACTCAGTGAAGCCACTTCACGACTATCGCGCTAAGCGGTCATCATCTCACAGCTTCACTCACCTAACCCTTCAGGAATTCTTAGCCGGTCGTTACTGGTCCCAGCTTCCTCCCCAACAGCTAACAGAACTACTACAGCGACACGACCTATTTCCGATACGACATTATCTCGAGGGAATGCACCGCAAGGAAGATGAGGAGTCTCTCCGAGTGACTCATTGGCCTGTGTTACTATTCCTGGCTGGTCTCACTACCATCCCTACTGAACTAATCACTCCTTGGACTGATCAGCAGTATTCATCTTTGGCAGACTCGGAATCATGTGAAGGTCATTTATTTTATTCAAGTTATAATGAACAGATTTCACAAAACCCTCGGCGTGTTGCACATTGTAGAGTTAGCTCCTTAGTTATTGGTTTGCAAAAGGAGCTTTGCAGCTAAAGCCAACCTGCTTGCTGCACTGCTAACCTGAAGACAGCAAAGTGCTGACCATAAAGACAAGGTGTGTCATGTGGGCGTGACCATTGTGACCAGCTAGCCATTGCTGTAGTGTTATGCTCGTATCAATGAAATACCCCACTCCCCTCCACCCGGGGTAGGGTGGGGATTTGCCAAAATTCGTGTGTCAAAAGCCCCACCCCTGGGGCAGAGTAATTACGAAGCCAGTGTACAGTTTGCCTAAACGATGACACATGCACTACGCAAGTTTGTTGCTGGCAACAGTTGCGCAAAACAAATTTGCCTGGTGAATCATCATTTAAGGCAAACTGTAGACGGGTTTCGAATTTACTCTGCCCCAGGGGCAGGGCTTTTGACACACGAATTTTGGCTAATCCCCCACCCTACCCCGGGTGGGGGGGAGTGGAGTATTTCATTGATACGTGCATTACCCTGAAATGTCTACGCACCCATAGAGCTGTTCTGCAGTTAGGATGGAATCTAAAAGTACATAGGTAGTCAACTATGGGCGCTTTTGTAGTCAGAGAGGTCCAAGATAGCCGTCAAGGTGAGTCAGCCATAACTCGAGAATGAAAGCACTTTAGCAAAATCCACGAGTCAAATTGCAAGACATTGCAGTTCCTATCATGTCATAACTTTACCAGCACGTAAAAGTGATCGCTGATCTCTGCAGCTCGATGGACAGCGAATGACAAACCAAGTACCGTAACCCTCGCGCATGCGCCGAGGGTTAATTATAGCTACACCTTAAAACACTGATGTTAGGCTTTATCTAGCCAGTCACTGTTTTGTTATAAATTATCATAATACACAAATATGGCAATCATAAAAAATAAATGTATTTAATTTTGCTCTATGCAGATGATGACGATCTGAAGAGTGACACTGATAACTCATCCTTTACAGACTCTGAATCAGATGATGGTACATACAAAATTGATGGAATTGCTGCCTGACAGGGCAGAGTAATTGCATCAATTCTCACTTTTTGTTGTACGACTATAGATGTACACTATAATTCAACTAGGCATCATGCAATCTTGATCATTCGATCAAAGATAGATTAGACACCATCAAAAACTAAGTTCCTGCATGTCCATCAGATGCTGAATATAAAGAGCTCCAGTAAATTGTTAGACTGATGTGTGAGTGCTTCTTGTTCCTATACTCAGTAATCTCTCTCATAATGCATTAACGTATTATAATTTCTCTATGTTGTATTATTAATTTTAGTTTATTAGAAACACGTACAAGATTAACTTTTGTATCTGTCTACTAATAGATGTTGATCTGATCAAGCCCCACCCCTCTCTGTGTCAGCTGCTGTTTGAGACTCAGTCTCCTCTGCTAGTATCCACTGTGTTCAGTGGGAGGAGGGTTCAGCCTGACCACCGCAAGTTGACCTCTCCACTAGACTGGTTTACAACAGGATACTGTATCACTTACAGTGACAAAACCGCCTCATGGAGTGTGCTGTTCGGAAACAACCCATTATCTGCTCCCTCTTCTCAGTGTTTTCAAGCATTCTCCTCTGGTCTCCACTACTCATCCATCACCACACACAGGACTGAGGGAACTGGATCACTGACTGAACTGATTCTTCATACAAATACGTATCATCGTATCTCTCGATATCTTGCGATCTTTCCCTCTCTATTCCCATACTCACAGGCTATAACAGTACTGAAGATGTATGGTGACCTGTGCTCTGATGATAGAGGTGTCCCTGTGCTGCAACAACTCTCCCACTACTGCCCACAATTGAGCCTGAAAATTGCACCTCCCTAGACTCCGCCCACCATACTTGTCATTAGTACCTCAACTCCCTCAGCATACACTGGACACACTCCATCTCACTCTACCCCTCATGAAGGATGACAGCGTTCTTGGTCATCATCTCCAGCAGTGCCTAGCACTAAAACACCTCATCCTCAAATCAGACAGGTGAATCTGTACTATAGCAGTAGTTCATATAAAGAGAGAACAATGTGTTGTTTTGGT
Organism: Haliclona indistincta; assembly: GCA_964017065.1. NCBI lineage: Eukaryota > Metazoa > Porifera > Demospongiae > Haplosclerida > Chalinidae > Haliclona > Haliclona indistincta. Next base: position 1,709,110 of record OZ024789.1, read on the forward strand.
CAAACTGCAATAAAAATATTATGATTTAAACAAATATTTCATGATTGTAGGAATGTTCACAGTGCACGACACACAATGTGCTATAGTCTGTAGAGTCATCTTGATATTGCGCAATAGTAATTTTGACTTCATTTCAGTGAACCAATCAACAATTCACTATTAGTACAACATTTGGTACAACATTTTGACATAAAATGTTCGATTTTAATTGCACAGAAACCTTGACATCACTCCCTTCCTGACCAGTATCTCACCTCTTCTTGCTGGACAAATAGAGTACCTTGAACTATTCAGTGTCTCAATTACCAGTGGAGCATGTGTAGGGGTACTAGTACACTCACTGACATCCCCTCACTCCTCTCTACACAAGCTGGAGCTGTATCATTGCACCATCTCCAGCAGTGACTACCATCACCTGACCACAGCCATAGCCACCAGTAACCTGACACACTTTACTACTCACAACAGTCTCCATAATGATGTCACAGCAGCCAAGGGACTAGCCACAGCACTAACACACAGCAAGACACTGGAGGAGGTTGAGGTGATTGACGACCTCAAGATAAGCAAAGATGTGGCAGTAATCCTAGCAGAGGCTATGAACCACAGTAGTGTGAAGAAACTGACAATAGGATATCTTAGCAAAGGTACTGTATTAGACTGTAACTACCCAAAGGACAGAGTACACCTTAGCGATTTATATTTCATTTGACATGTTCGTTTTGTTTTTCACTTTCAAGTTTTCAAATCAACAAACAATGATTTCAATGTGTCACTGTATAGTATAATAGTATAGTAACTGGGTAGTAGATCATTATATCAAGTGATAATAGGTCGATGCTGCTGCAGGGAGTAGCTCCCAGCTCAGTATAATAATGATGATTGAATTGGTTCAACTATATTGGATTTGGATAATTGTACATTTGTCACTGGAGCAACACTAGCAATGACTGATCTTGAGTTGTGCCTTGCGTCTGTTCATTGTAGGAGTCCGAGGCATAGAGTGGTCCAGGGGTATGGCTAGTCTACATACAGGGACTGGTGCCTGTACTGCTAGGGAGAGTACTGGACTGTGGCTGGGAGTAGCTGAGACTGGAGAGAGGATGGTCGGAGGACTAGGAGTGCTGGGAGGACGAGGAGAGGTAGAGGGTTGCTGGTGATGAGAGAGATCACGAGATAGAGGAGGAGAGAAACTGGGAGCAACAGCAGCACGATGCAGGGAGGAGGGCTTCTGAGATCGGGTGCTGGTGGAGGACATCTTCATCCATGGGTGGTTGATGATCTGGTGTAGACTGGGTCTGTCCTGAGGAGTGATGGACAGCATCCAACGAATGAGAGACTGTGCCTCTGTAGAGAAACACTAGTAACAACAGCTCACCAAATCATCGCTCACTCTCTCTTACCGTGTGATATGGGTACTTGGAAGCCGATCTCAGCTCGGATGATCTCGTGGTCCTCTTCAAAGGGGATGTCTCCCTGGAGCATATCAAACAGCAGTATACCCAGTGACCAGACAGTGGCTGGGATAGCATGGTAGCAGTGTTGGGACAACCACTCAGGTACACTCGTGTACCTGAGATGAGAAAGACCAGTGACACATCATCCCAGTACTTGTAGATGTTGGTAGCTCAGTTGAAGTGATGGATTACATTAGAATCATGTTCATAACCTAATTACACTCTAAGATATCAC
>OZ024789.1:1711001-1956244 GCA_964017065.1 Haliclona indistincta
CCGGAACAGCACCAGACATAACAAGATTATCATTACACTATACACAACCAAACGTTATAGATAAACTCCACCTACCATGGGATACAGGATTGGATTGGAACTGAGTGTGTGGACGGTAGTGGGTTATAGACTTGGACAGCAAATTAAATTAGCAAGAAACAGTCATGTTTGATGATAGTCACCATAAATGCATCTCCATAACTAACTTGTCATATACACAACTTATATTCAACATACAAGTTACCATTAGCAACAAAATCATTAAAATCTACCTCTACATTACTGGTCAGCATGACCATTAACTAGTACATGTAAGACCAAATATGACAAACTTAACCATAATTTATGAAAATGCATATGCAAATTAAATTAAGCTGTCAAAACTGTACAGCAATATGTTTAATACTATATTGGTTGCTGTTTAGACAGGCACAATGTAAGCTCGTGTCATAAATCATAGAACCTATAAAACTGACAATGTCCATGATCATAACTACTACTGCTACAACAGATAGGTCCTTTGAATTACAAAGGACCTATCTAGAACTTATCATGCAGGACCTATATCATGCACTACAATGGAAGGACCCAGTAGTTAGGACCTTGGATAGGTGCTAACTACTGCTACACAACGGATAGGTCCTTTGCATTACATCGCAATCATTCACATTAATTTAGTATAATTATCCGTGCCCTATAGCTGAACTTTAAATCAAAACAACCTTTTACCATGAGTACATCAAATTAGCATGACTAATAAGATAACATATCACTAACTAATGATAGTAACATAGTTTAGCATCTCAACTGAGTCAACTATGAGACTCATAATGTGATGTTACATGAGCACACTAGTCATCAAACAAGTTACCACTACCAACAAAATCATCCTCTACAATGCATAAATAGAGCTCCACATGAACAGTACGACCAAACATGATCAACAAACCAAGGCATCCACGTGTAATAGCATGCAAACCCATCTCATATTCTTGCTAATTAAAGTCATTCTGGGATTTCTTACAACGACCATCTTTATTTACTGGTTGCTAGAACACACTGCCAGACTTTCTTCCGTGGACTACACACTTCAACAGTGTGGGTGGGGCTCGTTAAACCACACCTACTTCATGGCGATGGAGGCAAGCTGCAGCAGTAGCACTACTAGCGAGGAGGAGAGACTGTGGAGAGAGTGTCTGAAGAACTGCTTCGGTAGATCTGCTGCCAGGAAAGCAGCTCAATTACACGACGACATCACGTGCTTGTCACTCGGTCTCAAGCCGGCTCTCCTGCTAGACTACATCAGACCTGACTCGACAGCTCTGCAGCTGTTCCTACGAACACTTCGCCGCCATAACGTAGCCCTCCCTGAGCTAACAATACTGGTAGTGAACGAAGACATCTTCCTGATCCACTTACCAACACTGCAGCAGAGTTACAATAGAGCAGTGGAGTTTATAGACATCACCAGAACTGATGAAATATCAGTATTGAGCCGAGACCAGTCACTAGCTGTTAGACTACAAATCAGAGAATGGGTCAATGAAGCGATATCCACTTCACTAGCTGAAGGACCGTATCCTGTGATTACTGATCTGAGAGTGTGTCCCGGCCGAGGGGCTGGGTTCAGTCTGTGTTCAGTGTATGGTTGGTTAGTAGGTTATCCAGTAGTGTACTGGACTAGTGAAGACTGCCAGCTACACCACACTACTACTATCAGTAGTATGGAGTGTGTGCCAGCAGCACTGCAGGAACTGAGTGTGTGGACGGTAGTGGTCACTAACAAGCTAGTGAGCTGCACTGAACAACAACCACTGAGTGCAGTGGACCAGCTGCTGTGGAGAAATGTGAGTACATCATGTATAGACCAGTTTCATCATGTGATCCTGCTGTAGTGATACACACAGCAATGTATTAGAGAGAGAGACACTCTATTGAGATTACTGTGCAGCTATGCAATAAGCTAGTCCCACATCATAATTATGACGTGCACCAATGCAGTCTCATAGTAAAGTACACAATAATGCTGACTGTGATCATGTAATGTGAGTCGTGATGCGGGATTGTTATTATGAAGCAGCTCTCATGGTGGGGCAGTCGACCTATGCCGGCATCATGAGATGATGCTGTATCACTGTGTCCTCTCCATACACTAGCAGAGTGCTGTTAGTGAGTATGTATAACTCACACAACATGATGAATGCAGATCTGTACATGCAAATCTTGATCAGTGGACTATCTTCTTACATAGCTACACAGTAATCTCAATAGAGTGTCTTTCTCTCTAATACATTGCTGTGTATTAAATGATCACTGTATCTTGTGTAGTGGTTGGATCACATGATGAAACTGGTCTAATAGTGTTCCACAGCAGGAGCTGCTAGTGTAGTGATACTATTTGTTGTGTGATCTGATCACTGTAGGATCATGTTCTCTACTCATTCTCTATCCCTCACTGCTGCTGTGCGGTGGGCTCATCATTTGACTGCTCCCAGCAGCAGCAGCTGACAGGTCATGTGAGGGACTGGTTCCAGCAACTACACACCACTAGCACCTCAACTACAGCACTCACTATAAGCAATAGAACAGTGTCATCTCCACTACATGTTATTATAATGTAGCTGTATTGCAGTGAATCAATATTTATAGCTATATCTTGCAAATAAAATCACGATTATTTACATGACGTCACTGATGTTAATAGTTTGTGGTTAATGGTGGGAGTATGCATGCTTTACATGCTTGCAGTTGAATTTTGTAGTTCAAGGCAGCGAGGTTACAGCCTCGCACTCACTATAAAAAATAGCACTGAGTAGCTACACTGCTGTTAGGAGTGAATCAAAGTCTCACTTGTTAATAATATTCATGAACGAGCTGCACGTGACATTGACAGGAAGTTTACAGTCATGGTCAAAGTCAAGGCTCGAGTCAAGATAAGCGATCTTGTCTCATGATCTCTATAGAGTTATGGCGTGCCCGTATAGGGCAGTTTAACGGCAAATGCCGATCTAGATCGAGCCTTTACTTCTGGTTTTCGTTTCTATTCGACCCGTACTCTCGTTGTCGCAAGAATGACGTCTCCTCACAAGACCCGGACCCCAGCTCCCTGACCACAGCAGTCGCTAGCGAAGACTCTACTAAACGATTGTCTCCCTCGATTTCATCGCCAGTTTCATCATCAATTTCTAGTAGTTCTTCTGATCTCTCTCAACTGTCAACTACAAGCCACATCTCCTCGTGTTCCTTTAGCTCAGGCTCGTGTTCCATCAAGAGTACTCTTGGTTCCAGCTCGTGGCTCAGTGTGTTATTCTCGTTCTTACCTAGCTGCTCTTTCTCCTACTATAGTGGTGTGTGTCGCTCAGTATTACGAGAGACACCTCTCATTATTCTACTGATAGCCGGCATCATTTCTCATCAGTTGATCATCTGTGCAGGTGATGTAGAGACTAATCCAGGACCTATAGCATGTGAGTCATAATACTATTATAGTGTGTTTACTATCCACTGTTCCTTTCTACGATATAGCTGACAGACCCAAGCAACATGAACTCATTAAAATCAAGAATTCAGATGGGACTAAGCTTGAAGTCATACAGTGGATCACATCACATGAGCAGTGGAGATGTATAGACTTTGCTGACATGTTGCTCAAAGAAGATGCTCTAGTCAGGAGATATAAGAATAGCAACATGGGAAAAGATGAGTTTGTTAGAACAGTGTTGAGAAATTGGTTATCACGTGATGATGATGACTCTACTGATTCAGCTGTTCCACGCACTTGGTCAGCTCTTGCTGAGTGTGTCAGTGATGCTGGTCTAGATGGAGCACTAGTTAAAGCCATCAGAGATACTTGCCCTTCACCAGGTATGTGACATGTTCTAATTTCCGAATATGCATATGCATGAGCTACGTAATATATAAACCATGGCTTGGAGGTGTGTATGCCGAATATACCACCCGAGGTCGAGGTCAGAGGAAGTTTGCAGCCGAGATAAACCCCGAGCGAAGCGAGGGGTTTATCGAGGCTGCAAACTTCCGATGACCGAGACCGAGGGTGGTATATTCGGCATACACACCGACAAGCCATGGTTCATATGTTATATACTTTAGTGTGTGGGCGTCGCTTCTTGCTCGCGTTCGCGTGGATCTCGTTTTAGCGGTGAGTCACGGGCCGAGAGGAGGCCCCAAGTGTGTACGCGTACCTGAGTAGAGTGTGTGGCAAAGACTTGGACAGCTTTGTGCTTCTAGAGCGAAAGAGCGATCGCCAAGTTTTACAAATTGTTCTTGCAATATTGAACATGACTTGGGCGGGGTTTGTCACATGCTTGCCAATTTAATACCCACTAGTGTCAGGATGATTGTACACTATAAATCTCAGCCACTTCTGCGCATCTTCGCCTTGCAACTGGGTGCTGCTTGTTGCAAGGCGAATAACTTTCCGAGGATGCCGTCGTGCAACCTCAACCTGGTCACGTGACCAGGGCACACCTCTTGGTTAACCCACTGAAGAGTGAATTTCTCATATACCTCCATGGAGGTATATATCGCATAATCTCCATGGTGGATTATGCGATATATACCACCATGGAGGTATATGAGAAATTCACTCTTCAGTGGGTTAACTGAGGTGTGCACTATGGTGGGGAATATGAGAAATATACCACCTGTGCCTTGTATGGGGACGCCCACACACTATGGTATATGTTCATCTATACCCTATATGTATTATAATGGTTTTTGGACAAGTTCAAGTTGAACAAAATGATATTTATAATATGTTAATTATGTAGCTACAGGGCAGAGACAGTACAAAGCTGGTATTAGTGTGCGACTTACTAAATCACAAACATCACAACTAGACACTAGTGAAGGTGAGAGTCATATAACATTGTGAGTTAATAATTTAATTGCCATTACTCTCAGGTCAAGCACAGCAGTCTGATGTCACTAATTCACCACCACCACACCCCTTCACCACCTACCAGCAGTATCTGAAAGACCTGTACAGTGCAGAGTATCCTGAATACTCAAAGCAACAGTTCACCGTCAATCGTCCGAAGCAGATTGTCAATCTAGTCCTGGTTCACAGGGAAAAAAATGAAGGAGACAAGTTACAGCGAGAGTGCCTCCTCTACCAGTTGCATGGTAATATAGACCTGCTACAACAGAAGAAGACTCCTCTCACTAAGGATCAGATCACAGTACTAGCTAGTGGGGCTACAGCTCGTAGAGTATTGATAGAGGGTGCACCAGGCATTGGCAAGACCACCTTGCTGTGGCAGCTCTGCCACCAGTGGGCAAATGGTGAGCTGCTACAGCAGTGGGAGCTAGTAATCCTGGTGCAGCTGAGAGACGAGACAACGCGAACTGCCCAGTGCCTCTCTGATCTCCTCTACCATCCTGACGATAATATCAGCAAGGCTGTTTGCCATATCGTGGAGCGACGAGAGGGAGAGAATATACTGTTTATTTTCGATGGGTATGATGAGTTATCTGATGACCAGCGAACAGACTCTCTCTTCATAAGATTGCTACGACGAGAATGTCGTGAACTTCGTAAAGCCACTGTTGTGGTGTCCAGTCGTCCCTTTGCTACCAAAACACTGCCACACCAGTTCAAGAACAGCTTAGATCAACATGTGGAGATTGTTGGTTTCAATGAGCAGGACATTGAGACCTACCTGACCTCAGCATGTGAGAACAGCCCTGAAATGCTGAGGGACCTAAACTCCTACATCTCCACTCAAGCATTCATTTCATCTGTACTCTACAATCCTCTTCACTGCACCATTGTGACAGAGCTTTACCTGCAATACTGGCAGAGAGGAGAGAAGGGCTTTGCTCCCAACACCCTGACCCAGCTGTACGAGGCTTTTGTACTGAATCTATTGCGGCGTCATCTTTGCTTAGACAATACACCATCATGGACAGATCTACCATCAGATGTCAGCCATCAGCTGAACCAGCTTGGTAAACTTGCTGCCAGGGGAATAGAGCAGAGAAAGTGCATCTTTGATAACGTTCCCAGTGACACACTCAGTTTAATGCACTCAGTGAAGCCACTTCATGAGTATCGACCAAATCATCCGATATCTCACACTTTTACTCACCTAACCCTTCAGGAATTTTTGGCCGGTCATTACTGGTCCCAGCTTCCTCCCCAACAGCTAACAGAAGTACTACAGCGACACGATCTGTTTCCGATACAGCAGTATATATCAAGGGAATGCACCGCAGCTGGAGGATGAGCCGTGTAGAGGATGAGGAGTCTCTCCGAGTGACTCATTGGCCTGTGTTACTATTCCTGGCTGGTCTCACTACCATCCCTACTCAACTAATCACTCCATGGACTGATCAGCCGTATTCATCTTTGGCAGACTCGGAATCATGTGAAGGTCATTAATTTTAGTCAAGTTAGCTACACCTTAAAACACAGATGTTAAGCTTTATCTAGCCTGTTACTGCTTTGTTTTTATGAACATAAAAGATCCATCATATGCTGTGTATAGAGCTCCAGTAAATTGTTAGACTGATGTGTGAGTGCTTCTCGTTCCTATACTCAGTACTCACTCTCATAATGCATTAACGATACTTCATTAATTTTTATTTTCTTACTGTTGTATTAGCTATTAGAAAGAAATGCAACTTTTTATAGCTTTCAACTAATAGGTGTTGATCTGGTCAAGCCCCACCCCTCTCTGTGTCTGCTGCTGTTTGAGTCTCAGTCTCCTCTGCTTGTATCCACTGTGTTCAGTGGGAGGAGGGTTCGGCCTGACGATGACGAGATGGCCTCTCCACTAGACTGGTTTACAACAGGATACTGTATCACTCACAGTGACACTACCACCTCATGGAGTATGTTGTTCGACAACCCACAGTGTCTTACAGCATTCTCATCTGGTCTCCACTACTCATCCACCACCACACACAGGAGTGAGGGAACTGGATCACTGACTAAACTGATTCTTTGCACACATAATAATCCTAATATCTCTCCATTACTGGAGATCTTTCCCTCTCTATTCCCATACTCACAGGCTATCACAGTAATGCACTTGTATGGTGACCTGTGCTCTGATGATAGAGGTGTCCCTGTGCTGCGACAACTCTCCCACTACTGCCCACAATTGAGAGAACTGTACCTCCCTAGATTCCACCCACCATACTTGTCATTAGTACCTCAACTCCCTCAGCATACACTGGTCAAACTCTACCTCACTCTACCCCTCATGAAGGATGACAGTGTTCTTGGTCATCATCTTCAGCAGTGCCTAGCACTAAAACACCTCTCCCTCAGTTCAAGCGAGCTCATCCTCCTGCCAGACCGGTGAGTCTATACTATAACGATAGTTCAGAGAGAACAATGTGAGAAAGAGAAGGCAATGTGTTGCTTTGTTCAGACTGCAATAAAAACAAGTAATAAAAACATTTTAACAAAAATGAAAGAGATTTAGGGTTGGTACATTAGATTTAGGCAGCACAGTTCAGAGAAATTGTGTAAGCAAGCTATGGAAGCTCATGGTATGCGTGTGACTGCTGACTGCTGTTGTATGCGTGTGACTGCTGTAGACACGCCCAATTTAATTGTGGTTAGCACTGATTGGCTTCTTATTGCAGCACTGCCTTGTGATTCCTGTACAGAAATCCTGTATACATGCATCTGCAGTTGCTGTGTTTGTGGAATGGTGGATAGCTAGTTGTGTTTGTGGATATAGTGTCATTCCACCGAGGCATCTGCACCTTAGGTGCTTCATTACAACATTTAGTACAACATTTTGACCTAAAATGTTTCATTTTTAATTGCATAGATACCCTGATATCACTCCCTTCCTGACCGGTATCTCACCTTTTCTTGCTGGACAAATAGAGCACCTTCAACTATTCAATGTCTCGATCACCAGTGGAGTATGTGCTGAGGTGCTAGTACACTCACTGACATCCCCTCACTCCTCTCTACACAAGCTGGAGCTGCATCGCTGCGCCATCTCCAGCAGTGACTACCATCACCTGACCACAGCCATTGCCACCAGTAACCTGACACACTTTACTATCAACAACTATCACCATATTGATGTCACAGCAGCCAAGGGTCTAGCCACAGCACTAAATCGCAGCAAGACACTGGAGGAGTTTGAGGTGGTGGAGGACACCAAGATCAACAATGATGTGGCAGTAATCCTAGCAGAGGCTATGAACCACAGTAGTGTGAAGAAACTTTCAATAGGAATATTTAGTGAAGGTACTGTATTAGACTGTAACTACCCAAAGGACAGAGTACACTTTATTAGAGATGCATTTGTACCTTGACATGTTCGTTTTGTTTTCACTTTCAAGTTTTCAAATCAACAAACAATGAGTACAATGTGTCACTGTATAGTATAATAGTATAGTAACTGGGTAGTAGATCATTATATCAAGTGATAATAGGTCGATGCTGCTGCAGGGAGTAGCTCCCAGCTCAGTATAATAATGATGATTGAATTGGTTCAACTATATTGGATTTGGATAATAGTACATTTGTCACTGGAGCAACACTATAGCAATGACTGATCTTGAGTTGTGCCTTGCGTCTGTTCATTGTAGGAGTCCGAGGCATAGAGTGGTCCAGAGGAATGGCTAGTCTACGTACAGGGACTGGTACCTGTACTGCTAGGAAGAGTACTGGACTGTGGCTGGGAGTAGCTGAGACTGGAGAGAGGATGGTCGGAGGACTAGGAGTGCTGGGAGGACGAGGAAAGGCAGAGGGTCGCTGGTGGTGAGAGAGATCACGAGATAGAGGAGGAGAGAAGCTGGGAGCAACAGCAGCACGATGCAGGGAGGAGGAGGAGGGCTTCTGAGATCGGGCGCTGGTGGAGGACATCTTCATCCATGGGTGGTTGATGATCTGGTGTAGACTGGGTCTGTCCTGAGGAGTGATGGACAGCATCCAACGAATGAGAGACTGTGCCTCTGTAGAGAAACACTAGTAACAACAGCTCACCAAACCATCGCTCACTCTCTCTTACCGTGTGATATGGGTACTTGGAAGCCGATCTCAGCTCGGATAATCTCGTGGTCCTCTTCAAAGGGGATGTCTCCCTGGAGCATATCAAACAGCAGTATACCCAGTGACCAGACAGTGGCTGGGACAGCATGGTAGCAGTGTTGGGACAACCACTCAGGTGGACTATACACTCGACGTGTACCTGAGATGAGAAAGAGACACATCATCCCAGTACTTGTAGATGTTGGTAGCTCAGTTGAAGTGATGGATTACATTAGAATCATGTTCATAACCTAATTACACTCTAAGATATCACATGTTGATTTCATCACAACAGCCCTAGCTCACAACACCACCAGTGGAGCTAGCTCACAGCACAGGTGTGTGTCACAGGTGCAGTGATGACTAAGGGTTTCTATAACCAATGCAATATGCTGACCAGGCTTCACACGATAAGCTACCATAACAGTATGTTATGGTAAGCTCTTACATGCTTTACTAAGGTACGTGTGGCCACCCGACCATGCAGGTACATGTGCAGTAATGTCAGCTAACCCACATTCATACGTCCAAGCATTATAGCTCATTCACCTTCATATTCAGTGAACAGTTCTTCACTGTAGAAAGTCCCTGATCCAAAGTCTATCAGCTTGATGTGGTGATTCTGTAGGTCTATCAGTATATATTCTCATCCCTGATGTCTCTATGGACCACGCCCATTGCATGACAGTACTGGATTGAGTCTAGTATTTGACGGAACAGGAAGCGGGCTGATCGCTCACTGACCACGCCCTTCTGAGTGATGTAGTCGAATAGGTCAATGTATTTTTCTGGTTTCTCCATTACGATATAGAAGTGAGTCTTGTCCTCGAAATAGTCTAACATACGAATAATGAACTTGTGACGAAGCTTGTGCAGTATAGCTACTTCCCTGGGTACAACCTGACCATTAATCTGAGAGAGAGAGAGAGATAGAGAGAAATGAGTGTTATTCATGTTTAGTTCATTGGTTGCTAAAACAATATTTAGTTTAGACTAGAGCCCATATCATAGCAGTACTAACCAGCATCACACAGTATGCCTCATTGCACTGGACCAACACAAGACATAAAAGAAAATTAAAAAGATTTCTATCGAAATCAAAAGGATGTAGGGTTGTGAAATCTACCACTGGTCCACAATGTAAACTAACAAGGAACAAGCATGGAATGGTAACACGATTGACTTGCTAACAGACCATAGATCCCTACATCAGTGGCTGCTGTAGTTGACTATAGCTAGTTTAGTTCAGCTTGTTGCTGTTGACTGACACCTGACGTGCATTCAGTTTGTGACAGCTTATGTACAGCCACTGATGTAGGGATCTATGGTCTGTTAGCAAGTCAATCGTGTTACCATTCCATGCTTGTTCCTTGTTAGTTTACATTGTGGACCAGTGGTAGATTTCACAACCCTACATCCTTTTGATTTCGAAAGAAATCTTTTTAATTTTCTTTACATTGCTGGTCAGCATGATTCCATTAACTTAACCATTCCTAGTGAGACCAAACATGACAAACCAAACCATAATGTATGCATCTGCAAAGCTGTCAAAACTGTACAGCAGTGTTTAACACTATATTGGTTGCTGTTTAGACAGGCACAATGTAAGCTTGTGTCATGAATCATGGAACCTATGAAGCTGACAAACCATGATCATGTAACTACTGCTACACAACAGATAGGTCCTTTGCATTACACCGCAATCATTCACATTAATTTGGTATAATTATCCGTGTCCTATAGCTTGTCTGGAGGCCCGGTAACTGAATGGTAGGTTCTATTGTGATCCACCAAACGGCAAGCACAGAAAGATTAACTTTATATTTTAATTTAAACATTTTGTACCATGAATACATCAGATTAGCATGACTAATAAGATAACATATTTCACTAATGATAGTAACATAGTTTAGCCTCTCAACTGAGTCAACTATGAGACTCATAATGTGATGTTGCATGAGCACACTAGTCATCAAACCAGTTACCACTACCAACAATATCATCCTCTACAATGCATAAATAGAGCTCTACATGAACAGTACTACCAAACATGATCAACAAACCAAAGTATGCACGTGCAATAGCATGCAATACCATCACATAAATTGTTATCATTGCTGATCGGCAATGATATGTCGAATTATCCCTACACGTTTTAGTTTTTTATTAAAACTTTTTACTTTACTTTTCTTGCTAAAGTCATTCTGGGATTTCTTACCACGACCATCTTTATTTACTGGTTGCTAGAACACACTGCCAGACTTTTTTTCGGTGGACTCCTAAGCCTCCTAACTCGCGTGAGAGACACACGTGTACAGGGGATAGTACCTGTTTGCCTACTCCCACTTCGCCTACTCCCATTTTGCCTACTTACAGCCCCAAAGGGACGTTTTGCCTATAGTCACGTGCGCAAGCCGCCTTCGGCGGCTTATATTATCTACGCACGCGCGTACAGAATCACTATAATGGCTTGTTTATAGCACTGGTCGGTCAGCTGGTTCCGGTGGCGCAGCGGTTTAGTGCGGTGGCTTGTTGTGCATAAGTTTTTTTTAACTAAGTCGATCGTCGGGACAGCTTGCAGATCCAGTGAAGGACGAAGGCCCTGTTTAGGACGACCCTCTCGACGATCTTTAGCCAGGGCCGAAGGCCCGGTTTAGGACGACCCTCCCGACGATCCTTAGGCTTACCAAGGGCCGAAGGCCCGGTTTAGGACACCCTCCCGACTTTGCACAGTTAGGAGAAGGTTTTTAGGGTTCAGGGTTTAGGGTTTAGTTTTGCTTACTTCTAGTAGGCAAAACGTCCCTTTGGGGCTGTAAGTAGGCAAAATGGGAGTAGGCGAAGTGGGAGTAGGCGAACAGGTACCAAATCGTGTACAGTGTGGGTGGGGCTCGTTAAACCACACCTACTCCATGTTGATGGAGGCAAGCTGCAGCAGTAGGACTACTAGCGAGGAGGAGAGACTGTGGAGAGAGTGTCTGAAGAACTTCTTCGGTAGATTTGCAGCCAGGAAAGTAGTTACGTACTCTTGAATTGTCCAAGTCATTCTAATGATATTCATGAACTAGTTGCACGTGACACTGACAGGAAGTTTACTTCTCGTTGTTGGGCGTTAGTTCAAGCAGCGTAGCTCCAGCTAGCTCGGTAATCATGATCTCCATAGACTTATGGCGTGCCCGGATAGGGCAGTTTAACTCAAAGTGCAGCTTTGGATCGAGTCTTTACTTCTACTTATCGCTTCTATTCGACCCGTACCGTGGCTCTCGATTGAATCGCAAAAAGGATCCCTACCGAAAAGACGAAGTCTCTTCACCATCCACAGCAGCTTCTACCTTAACTCAATCGCCTACAAAGCATATACTTCCGCACCTACAAGCCCCGCCTCCTTCTCTTCTGCGTCAATCACCTCGTGTTCCATCAAGAGTACTCTTAGTTCCAGCTCATGGCTCAGTGTGTTATTCTCGTTCTTACCTAGCTGCTCTCTCTCCTACTATACTGGTGTGTGTCGCTCAGTATTACGAGAGACACCTCTCATTATTCTACTGATAGCCGGCATCATTTCTCATCAGTTGATCATCTTTGCAGGTGATGTAGAGACTAACCCGGGACCTATAGCATGTGAGTCATAATACTATTATAGTGTGTTTGCTATCCACTGCTCTTTTCTACGATACAGCTGACAGACCCAAGCAACATGAACTCATTTTAATCAAGAATGCAGATGGGAATAAGCTTGAAGTCATAGAGTGGATCACATCACATGAGCAGTGGAGATGTGTAGACTTTGCTGACATGTTGCTTAAAGATGATGTTCTAATCAGGAGATATCAGAATAGCAACATGGGGAAAGATGAGTTTGTTCGAGCAGTGTTGAGAGACTGGTTATCACGTGATGATGGTGACTCTACTGATTCAGCTGTTCCACGCACTTGGTCAGCTCTTGCTGGGTGTGTCAGTGATGCTGGTCTAGATGGAGCACTAGCTAAAGCCATCAGAGACACTTACCCTTCACCAGGTATGTGACATGTTCTAATTTCTGAATGTGAATATGCATGAGCTACGTTCATCTATACCCTGCATGTATTATAATGGTTTTTGTACAAGTTGAACAAACACAAGTTTTTATAGCTACAGGGCAGAGACAGTACAAAGATGGTATTGGTGTGCAACTTACTAAATCACAAACATCACAACTAGACACTAGTGAAGGTGAGAGTCATATAACATTGTGAGTTAATAATTTAATTGCATTACTCTCAGGTCAAACACAGCAGTCTGATGTCACTCATTCACCATCACACACCACGCCATCTTCTGATCCAGGTAAATGATGTTCAATGAAAAGTTTTAATGATCTCATTCATTTTTGCTCACCAGCTGGTCCCGCCCACTCCACACCACACCCCCTCACCACCTACCAGCAGTATCTGAAGGACCTGTACAGTGCAGAGTATCCTGACTACTCAAAGCAACAGTTCACTGGCAGCCGTCCCAAGCAGATTGTCAATCTGGTCTTGGTCCACAAAGAAAGATACGAGGAAGACAAGTTACAGCGAGAGTGCCTCCTCTACCAGTTGCATGGTAATATAGACCTGATCCAACAGAAGAAGACTCCTCTCACTAAGGACCAGATAACAGTACTAGCTAGTGGCGCTACAGCTCGTAGGGTACTGATAGAGGGTGCACCGGGCATTGGCAAGACCACCTTGCTGTGGCAGCTCTGCCACCAGTGGGCAGATGGTGAGCTACTACAGCAGTGGGAGCTAGTAATCCTGGTGCAGCTGAGAGACAAGGCAACACGAACTGCCCAGTGCCTCTCTAATCTCCTCTTCCATCCTGACGACGGCATCAGCAAGGCTGTTTGCCATATTGTGGAGCGACGAGAGGGACAGAATATACTGCTTATTTTCGATGGGTACGATGAGTTATCTGATGACCAGCGAACAGACTCTCTCTTCATAAGGTTACTACGACGAGAATGTCGTGAGCTTCGTAAAGCCACTGTTGTGGTGTCCAGTCGTCCCTTTGCTACCAAAACACTGCCACACCGATTCAAGAACGGCTTAGATCAACATGTGGAGATTGTTGGTTTCAATGAGCAGGACATTGAGACCTACCTGACCTCAGCTTGTGTGAACAACCCTGGAATGCTGAGGGATCTGAAATCCTACATCTCCGCTCAAGCATTCATTTCATCAGTACTCTACAATCCTCTTCACTGCACCATTGTGACCGAGCTTTACCTGCAATACTGGCAGAGAGGAGAGAAGGGCTTTGCTCCCAGCACTTTGACCCAGCTGTACGAGGTTCTTGTACTGAATCTATTGCGACGTCATCTTTGCTTAGACAATACACCATCGTGGAAAGATCTACCATCATATGTCAGCCATCAGTTGAACCAGCTTGATAAGCTTGCTGCCAGGGGAATAGAGCAGAGGAAGTACATCTTTGATAGCGTTCCCAGTGACACTCTCGGTTTAATGCACTCAGTGAAGCCTCTTCACGACTATCGACCAAATCATCCGATATCTCACACTTTCACTCACCTAACCCTTCAGGAATTTTTTGCCGGTCGTTACTGGTCCCAGCTTCCGGCTCCCCAACAGCTAACAGAACTACTACAGAGACACGACCTGTTTCCAATACAACAGTACCTCATGGGAATGCACCGTGTGGAGGATGAGGAGTCTCTCCGAGTGACTCATTGGCCTGTGTTACTATTCCTGGCTGGTCTCACTACCATCCCTACTGAACTAATCGCTCCATGGACTGATCAGCAGTATTCATCATTGGCTGACTTAAAATCATGTAAAGGTAGTGAAGTTAGCTACACCTTAAAACACCGATGTTAAGCTTTATCTAGTCTATCGCTGCTTTGTTTTCATAAACAATGACAATCATAAAAGATCCATCAAGTGGTGTATATAGAGCTCCAGTAAATTGTTAGACTGATGTGCTTGTGCTTCTCATTCCAATTCAGTACTCACTCTCACAATGCATTAACGATAATTATTTCATTTTATTTTCTCTCTGTTGTATTATTCAGTTTATTAGAAACATGTACAACTTTTATATCTGTCTACTAATATAGATGTTGATCTGATCAAGCCCCACCCCTCTCTGTGTCAGCTGCTGTTTGAGTCTCAGTCTCCTCAGCTAGTATCCACTGTATTCAGTGGGAGGAGGGTTCAGGCTGACTACTACAGGTCGACCTCTCCACTAGACTGGTTCACAACAGGATACTGCATCACTCACAGTGACACTACCACCTCATGGAGTGTGCTATTCGGCAACCAAAACTCTGCTCCCTCTCCTCAGTGTCTTCAAGCATTCTCCTCTGGTCTCCACTACTCATCCACCACCACACACAGGACTGAGGGAACTGGATCATTGACTGAACTGATTCTTTATACAGATTTCCTTTATCCTGTTTCTTATCATCTTGATATCTTTCCCTCTCTATTCCCATTCTCACAGGCTATCACAGAAATGTGGTTACGTGGTAACCTGTGCTCTGATGATAGAGGTGTCCCTGTGCTGCAACAACTCTCCCACTATTGCCCACAATTGAGAAAACTGCGCCTCCCTACACTCCACCCACCATACTTGTCATTAGTACCTCAACTCCCTCAGCGCACACTGGACACACTCCACCTCACTCTACCCCTCATGAAGGATGACAGTGTTCTTCGTCATCATCTCCAGCAGTGCCTAGCGTTAAAGCACCTCATCCTCGCATCAGACATGTGAGTCCGTACTACAACAATAGTTCATAATTATATTTATAAAGAGAAAACAATGTGATGCTTTGGTCAATCTGCAATAAAAATCCATGTTTTAAACAAATATTATAGTTCATGATTGTAGAAATGTTCACAGTGTGCTACACACAATGTGCTATAGTCTGTAGAGTCATCTTGATATTGCGCAATAGTAATTTTGACTTCGTGTTAGTGAACCATACAACAATTCACTATTAGTACAACATTTGGTACAACATTATGACATAAAATGATTGATTTCTAATTGCACAGAAACCTTGACATCGCTCCCTTCCTGACCAGTACCTCACCTCTTCTTGCTGGACAAATAGAGCACCTAAACCTATTCAATGTCTCAATCACCAGTGGAGCATGTGTAGGGGTACTAGTACACTCACTGACGTCCCCTCACTCCTCTCTACACAAGCTGGAGCTGTATCATTGCACCATCTCCAGTAGTGACTACCATCACCTGACCTCAGCCATAGCCACCAGTAACCTGACAAACTTTACTACCTACCATAGTCTCCACAACGATGTCACAGCAGCCAAGGGACTAGCCACAGCACTAACACACAGCAAGACACTGGAGGAGGTTGAGGTGAAGGAGGGTCCCGAGATGAACAATGAAGTGGCGGTAATCCTAGCAGAGGCTATGAACCACAGTAGTGTGAAGAAACTGACAATAGGACCACTTACCAAAGGTACTGTATTAGACTGTAACTACCCAAAGGACAGAGTACACCTTAGTGATTCATATTTCATTTGACATGTTCGTTTTGTTTTTCACTTTCAAGTTTTCAAACAATGATTACAATGTGTCACTGTATAGTATAATAGTATAGTAACTGGGTAGTAGATCATTATATCAAGTGATAATAGGTCGATGCTGCTGCAGGGAGTAGCTCCCAGCTCAGTATAATAATGATGATTGAATTGGTTCAACTATATTGGATTTGGATAATAGTACATTTGTCACTGGAGCAACACTAGCAATGACTGATCTTGAGTTGTGCCTTGCGTCTGTTCATTGTAGGAGTCCGAGGCATAGAGTGGTCCAGGGGTATGGCTAGTCTACGTACAGGGACTGGTGCCTGTACTGCTAGGGAGAGTACTGGACTATGGCTGGGAGTAGCTGAGACTGGAGAGAGGATGGTCGGAGGACTAGGAGTGCTGGGAGGACGAGGGGAGGCAGAGGGTCGCTGGTGGTGAGAGAGATCACGAGATAGAGGAGGAGAGAAGCTGGGAGCAACAGCAGCACGATGCAGGGAGGAGGAGGAGGGCTTCTGAGATCGGGCACTGGTGGAGGACATCTTCATCCATGGGTGGTTGATGATCTGGTGTAGACTGGGTCTGTCCTGAGGAGTGATGGACAGCATCCAACGAATGAGAGACTGTGCCTCTGTAGAGAAACACTAGTAACAACAGCTCACCAAATCATCTCTCTCTCTCTTACCGTGTGATATGGGTACTTGGAAGCCGATCTCAGCTCGGATGATCTCGTGGTCCTCTTCAAAGGGGATGTCTCCCTGGAGCATATCAAACAGCAGTATACCCAGTGACCAGACAGTGGCTGGGACAGCATGGTAGCAGTGTTGGGACAACCACTCAGGTGGACTATACACTCGTGTACCTGAGATGAGAAAGAGACACATCATCCCAGTACTTGTAGATGTTGGTAGCTCAGTTGAAGTGATGGATTACATTAGAATCATGTTCATAACCTAATTACACTCTAAGATATCACATGTTGATTTCATCACAACAGCCCTAGCTCACAACACCACCAGTGGAGCTAGCTCACAGCACAGGTGTGTGTCACAGGTGCAGTGATGACTAAGGGTTTCTACTAACCAATGCAATATACTGACCAGGCTTCATACGATAAGCTACATGTACCATAACATCATGCTACCACTTGAGCTGCAATATGACCAATGCATAGCACTCTCACATGCTTTACTAAGGTACGTGTGGCCACCCGACCAGGTACAGTAATGTCAGCTAACCCACAACAAGAGAATTCATGCGTCCAAGCATTATAGCTCATTCACCTTCATATTCAGTGAACAGTTCTTCACTGTAGAAAGTCCCTGATCCAAAGTCTATCAGCTTGATGTGGTGATTCTGTAGGTCTATCAGTATATTCTCATCCTTGATGTCTCTATGGACCACGCCCATTGCATGGCAGTACTGGATTGAGTCTAGTATTTGACGGAACAGGAACCTGGCTGATCGCTCACTGACCACACCCTTCTGAGTGATGTAGTCGAATAGGTCAATGTATTTTTCTGGTTTCTCCATTACGATATAGAAGTGAGTCTTGTCCTCGAAATAGTCTAACATACGAATAATGAACTTGTGACGAAGCTTGTGCAGTAGAGCTACTTCCCTGGGTACAACCTGACCATTAATCTGAGAGAGAGAGAGAGAGAGAGAGAGAGGGGGGAGTGTTATTCATGTTTCGTTCATTGGTTGCTAAAACAATATTTAGTTTAGACTAGAGCCCATATCATAGCAGTACTAACCAGCATCACACAGTATGCCTCATTGCACTGGACCAACACAAGACATAACAAGATTACCATAACACTATACACAGAAGCAATACATCTACCACACACACTCACTCACTTGGAGTAAAGGATGAACATACAGTATCTTACATGAACACACACACTCACTAAAGGTCACCACATGTACGTACGGCTTGACCTGGTATGGTCATGTCTGTCATTGCACTGCAATCATAAGGTTGACTAGCTGTACTGTACTCATGCTAACATGTGTTCACTAGTCACACCCACCCACCCACCCATCCTACACTGCCAAGGTCCACAGATGGAGGAGACCTGACCACAACAACAGATGACAACACTACTAGACCCAGTGAACCAGACAGAACCAACTACTCCTACACAACAAGTTTGACCTGATACAAGGAACAAGCTCTTTCAAGTAATCATTCTTCTCTCCCCCCCTCTCCTCCTTCGCTCTCCCCTCCCTTCTCTCTCTCCCATTTCCTCAAGCATTCCCTACTCATTCGCACTCTCTTTCACCTGCCCACTCACTCATTTCATTCACCCACTTGGGGCACTTTCCCTTCAGCATAATTCAAATGGTGCCAGGACACAACACACTCTATCATGAATCCAACATACCATTATTGTACAAGTGCCATTACACTATGGGGGTATGAATGATTAAAATATTATCAGACTAAACAGCATTAGCAAACCAAGTAAGCGGAAAATTATCAAACAAAATGAACATGCAAACGTGAGCGAATTACATAATACATGAGAAACAGCAGTCACGCTTATGTACATGTGTAGTATCACTCACTACAGGATAAGGAAGAGTGATAAGGAGATGAAGTAATATCCTCAAACTAGCTGTCAACAACACTAGTATAGTAGTGTATACCTCACTATAACACAATATGCATGTATCATAATCACTTGCGCTATCCAAATTAAGAGGATGTAACCAAGTGAGGAGCTGGCACACCCTACTCTAAGATGGTTGTTGCTATACACAACTCCATGTTCTGTTTGCTGACAAGACCACTACTAGTATGGCTCTTATCATCTCAGATATGAAGCTACTAATATAGACTAGCTAAAAGAGATATGTACTTTAATAACTGAATTAGGGCTGTGATCATGTGTGTGTGAACACAATAGAATAGTCCTTTAGAAAACCAAATTTTAGAATAGACTTGTATTACTCTATATTGTGGTTTAAAGCTGAATTGAAGTGACTGTGACACTTTCGAAGAATAGATTTTTAGGCGACTTTCATCTTTTAAGCTGCTGCAGTTTGTACTCATTAGTGGTTTCAGCACTCTTTTGATTAGTTGCTAAAATGCTGTTAATCTTAGGGCAACTCACTCCACTCTACAGAAGCCGTTCTCGTGCTAACCACAGCCAGTGAATGGGTTGTATTACTTGTTCAACAAAGCCCAGGTTGTTCCCACGATAGGCTACACATGTTGTTACTATGACAACAATATATAGCTGGGATATAGGAGTGTAGTGGAGTAGCCAGTGGTACAGTGATATTGTATTACACTATCATACCATCGTGACACTGTTAGTGAGTGCATTAGCTACTCAACTAGACTGATGTCATTAGGAACAATTAGAGTGCTCTAGTGAACAACTAATTATTCCCAGCCACTTGGCTCGATACCAGTTTAGCACATGAACACAATGGCGTCATACATGTACCAGTACAACTATAATACAGTGTTAGCTCGGTTTAGACAAGTACATTTCACTAATGTAAGCTTGTTTCACGATCACAATATTTCTCAAATTAAATAACTCTGTATTAGCTGTCTTTTAGATAGATACATTATTTTCTCAATGTAAGCTTGTTCCATACATACCAATATCTTGTCATAATAATTATGAATAAAAATTTTTTTCTGAAATCTACAAATACATGTATCACTACCAGATGGTGTTATGCTAGCAGAGCCTATGGTCCATAACATGTGCTCTGTATGAGGTGCCCAATGGTCTGTTGGACTAATGACGCATAACGTTATTCATGAGCATAATATTCATAGACAGATTCTAACAGCTGAGGAACTCCAAGAGCTCCAAAGACAAGATAACAAGCAAGGTAATGATATTCATAGCTAGTTAATAACCACAGTTGTTAAAAACAGCCAATTATCAGTTAGGAGGTGAATACATAACTTTGATGTCTTCTATCTTAGAAATTCACAATGTCCAGGGGTCACTGGATTATTACCAAGAAGAGGATATGGTGTCACAGTGACCTGGTACCGTAATGGCGCTGTTTACCAGTTGCTATAGCAACTAAACCCAACAGTTTCACATTACATAATGGTTTATTTCACTCTGATGTGCATTTTCAAAACAGTGGTTATCTCATCGGTTGAAAGATGGAAAGTTTTGAAAACACACAAACAAAAAACTTTTTATGATGAAAGGCAAGCCGATTATTATTGTTAAATCACCGAACATGAAAGTGACCACAACACGATTGTGTCTATGCTGGTTTACTGTTTATAGATAAAATCATGAGTTTGGAAAAAAACATATCCACACCAACTGTCAGTTTACTCTATCTCACTAAGCATGGACGATAAGCCGTGCTACACGAGGCAGAACTGACTGCCGTATTTGTGACTAGGGTGAATCACCAGGCAGGCAATGGGTTAGACAAGAATGGAACAGATAGATAGCACGAACAAGGGAAATGATCTGCTAACAAAGACAACTAGTACTAATGGGCAAGTGACAACAACTCACACGTAAGGAAAGATTTGCTCACACACACTCACTCCCTCTCTCTCTCTCTCTCACGGAGAGTATGGTACCTGTTCTATGACGATAAGCATGAATACCGATTGACTATCACGAGACATAACAAACGCTGAGTTTAGAGTTTGTGGGGCACAGATTAACCCAGTTTCCGTGTGACCAGGTCAGGCGACGAAATGCAAACAACCATGCCGACCAATAAACCACACACACAGAACACAGAGAATGCTCATTCGTCACAAAACACGTTCTATTCAACCATATCCAATAGCCTAATATATTGACATTGTATAGTAAATCACATTGCTCTTAAGTCAACACTTCATCACGCACACACTGACACAAACTGCCTACAACATGCGGAAGCTTTGCTAATCTGTGTACAATAGAAATATTTCAAAGGTACCCTATAATAACACAATGGAACATCTCACTCACTCACTATCAAATACCACCATTTTTTCTAAAGTTTCTCGGAAGCGGTATCACTGCACAGCAACAAATGAGCTCAGAGCACAGCCACACACTAATCCCATTATCAAACAACATTAAACCTTAGACAGGAATCCTTAAGAAAAATTAACCAACGACAGCAGCCAAGGAACTATCCAATTTCAACACACACAAATCATGACTTATAGCAGACAGATCACTGCAAAGCTATGAGAAGGAATCAGAATCGAAACTGATACTATCATCGCAAGATAGTGATTCAAGTTGAAACGCAACATTGAAATATTCCAAACTTTATACATTTTGTTATGTACATGTTTCCCTTTGCAGTTTGTTGACTTTTGAGATGATTAGTTAGTTTTAGAAAGGTTAGTTTACTAGTGATGTGTTGAGATTCTCACCTTAGACCAACCAAACACTTTCGACTTTGGTATGATTTTGATAGCGACCTGGAGAAGGAGAGAGAGAGAGGGTGAGTGAGTGGGTGAGTGAGTGAGTCAGTGAGTGAGTGTGAGTGAGCACTACAAGGAAGCTCATTGTGTCAAAGGATGCTGAGATCCAATTATCAATGATCTAATAATGGTTACATTAATTCCTTCATCTCCCATACAATGACCACCACAACATTATAACATAATGCTCACATTATCTCCTGTTGCTAGCGATCTTCCACTATAGACCGATCCGAAACCACCATTCCCAAGGACTAGTCCGATTTCGTAATAGTCCTCTAGTCTGCGCTGTACCACTGGCGTGTGTGCTGTGAGGAAATTGCAACATGAGTCATTTAATATAAAATTTAAGAAGTATGTTAATATCTTGTATCGAACAAGTATGACTTAACTACAAACATGTGTTTGGTTTCCTTATAGACTCGGAAGGGCAGACTGGAAGGGCAGACATGAGTTGAAAGACCAAAGCAACAAAACATGTTCAAATCTTACACAATCTTGTCAGACCCTTTACAAGCACTTGTTACACTGTGCACTTTGAAGTTGTGCTAGCTAGCAGTTGGGACAATGGTTTAGTGATTGTGACTAGGATAAAAAATTATGAAGTCACATGGCTGACCTGAACATTGTTCATTATCTGATACAAAGTACTTTACCTCTTTATCATACTACAAGCTTGCTGACTCGCTCACTCACTCACCCAGTCACTCGCTCGGACACCCACTCACTCACTCCCTCCCTCACCCACTCCCTCCCTCACTCACTCACCCACTCACTCCCTCCCTCACTCACCATGTGTACTGTTCGATTCCTCCATACTTGCTCGACGTTGTAGCAACTCTCTTCTAATCAAAGTGCAAGCTGGTGCCGTGGCTCGTATAGTATCTACCTGTACTGGACTGACGTGACACTTGGTAGATAGGTCATGGGATAGCACGTTGATTCTCTGAGTGAGCATCATTTTTACAAGTGGGCCTGCAAATAGTGGGAGGGAAAGGTGAGGTTGGAAAGGTGAAGAAACAATGCATCAGTGATCAGCTGACAGAGGTCATAGAGGATAGAGTTACACAGCTCTCTCACAAAAAGTTTGAAATCTTTTTTCCAGCTAATAGCAGGTGTATATGGCGATGCTGGGAGTTGACAGGTACGGATTAGCCGGTCAAAATGGACTACAGTGCACCACGTGTTCTCCGTGCAGCGTAAACAGAGTCCGTAGGACGAAATCACTGCTGTACTAGACAAACTGCTCGACATGCGCTAAGCTGTACTCTGACCCAGCCACTAAAAACGAGACACCGACTGCTAAACAAACTCGGAAGAGGAACAAACATCATGCACGAGGTAGCCGCATAGCAGAGAAACGTTTTGCAGCGCTGCAACCGCGCACAGACAAGGGACAAAACACTTACCATGGCTGCCATTTCTCCCCAGACCAGCCCGACAAAGTGTCTCTAAATCGCACTTCTTTAAATACAATAGTAGGCGTGAGTTATTTTTACCACTCGTTTCTGCAAGGCGCTAATCATGCAAGCGGCAATCTTCTGCACTGCACAGTGCTCGTGTGCAGCCGTAAACTAGCCGTTGAACTAATTCTACATACTTACTTACCTATCCGATTGCTGCTAATGGGTAGGATATCTTAGCTGGGTAGCTTTCTTTATTCGTTCTCTATCGCTGCTGGGACGATCATAATATAAATCTGAGCTCGATTCGTTGGGTTTCGGTTGAAATACGACTCCCAGTTGCTATGATAACTGGCGGTTTCAGACCATGAATATCATTACCGCTTTCCCACACTTCCTCTCCCGCGAATGTTTTTGTCAGTCACCTCTGGAGGTCTAAAACTACATAGTGCTGGTCAATAATATTCATTTTGTCACTGATAAGAGCAGATTTGAGATTGTCTTTACATGAATGATTTTAGTTTTTTGTCCTGAAGAAGTTGACCGTTAGGTTGAGAGGTGCCTGGTGGCAGAAGAGCGAGATAGACTGGTGTTTCAGCTCCTGAAGAGAATGGAGAGTGAGTGAGTGAGTGAGTGAGTGCGTGGGTGAGTGAGTGGGTAAGTGAGTGCCGGAGTGAGTGAGTGCCAGAGTGAGTGCCAGAGTGAGTGAGTGAGTGAGTGAGTGAGTGAGTGAGTGAGTGAGTGAGTGAGTGAGTGAGTGAGTGAGTGAGTGAGTGAGTGAGTGGGTAAGTGAGTGAGTGGGTAAGTGAGTGAGTGAGTGCCAGAGTGAGTGAGTGAGTGGGTGCCAGAGTGAGTGAGTGAGTGAGTGAGTGAGTGAGTGAGTGAGTGAGTGAGTGAGTGAGTGAGTGAGTGAGTGAGTGAGTGAGTGAGTGGGTAAGTGAGTGTCGGAGTGAGTGAGTGCTAGAGTGAGTGAGTTAGTGAGTGGGTAAGTGAGTGAGTGAGTGAGTTAGTGAGTGGGTAAGTGAGTGAGTGGGTGCCAGAGTGAGTGAGTGAGTGAGTGAGTGAGTGAGTGAGTGAGTGAGTGAGTGAGTGAGTGAGTGAGTGAGTGAGTGAGTGACAGTGAGTGCCGGAGTGAGTGAGTGAGTTACGATTTGCCTACCTTTCTCCACACTCCTTGATGCGCTGGCTCCGCCCATGTTTGTCCTCACCCACCCTGGGCAGCACTGTGGAAACACAAGCCCTGGTTACCAAAGCTACCAGCATAGCAAAACAAAACAGCAATAACAATTCTTTGGTATTGTTGATTATACAGAGGATTGAGAAACTAATGAGGCACGGAAAATTACCATAGCATTAAACCACCCGAACAAAAACACAGAACACACAAGCTCATGCACATATTCACTCACCCACCCTGCCCATTCACCCACTCACTAACTTGCTCACTCACCCACACAGTCTCTCGCACACACAAACACACACTCACTCACTCACCGCTGGAGGGAGATCACTCGCTCACTTGCTTGCTCGTACACTCACCCACCCCATCTACACACTCATACACTCACTCACTCAACCACTCGCTCACTTGCTTGCTCGTACACTCACTCACTCATTCACTCACTCACTCGGCTGCCTACCCTCCTTCCCTCTCTTAGTAACAAAACGTGCTGTTGTTCTAAGCTACGAAACCCTAACTCATGTCTAGACAATGAAGCACTCACGTACATTGAAAACAGAATAAAGCTGTTAGCAAGGAGGAAGAAAGCATCACTGCTCGTCTATGTAACTGCTGTTGTTGTCGTTGCAATCGAAAGTTCAAGCAGTTCAGTGGACCAACACTACACATCCTAATAATGAAACATCAAAGGATGTGTATAGGCAATGACAAGCATGTCCTATGCACCGTGACCATTAAGAAAATGCATATTTTGCATAATATGGATAAACAAGGCAGGCAAAATTGTTGTGTAAATCAAATTTCTAGCTTTCAAGGTGGGCAATCCAGAAACGAATTTGGAGATCTATTCAATTAGCAGGTTGATGAAAGGCCTTAATTGGTCACTGTTAATTATGTTGTGTTCGCCTGACAGGAATAGAATGCAATATTTACAGCTAGGGGTGCAGAGGGAATGGATTGAGATATTGAGCAATACTGTGCAGATAGCACCAGGTGGTATTTAGAGACACTTGTACTGGATGTGTACACACTGTTATATGCTGCCAAGAGTGCAAAATAACTTATTATAACAAATGGATTTGGCTGTTTGCTTAAAACTATTCATACAGGAAAGGTTATAGGAGTGTATTTACCAACATCACCAAAATACCCTGTCATGGAAATTTCCATCTTATGCTGAGTTTACACAGGAAATTTCAGAAAGTGCCAGCCCAGTTTAGGTATGTTCTTAGGCAAAAATTAGTGTTATCGTTGGTGCCCCGAAAGCCGTCATCATGCACACAAGCGTGGGTTTGAAAATTGAGCCTTCTTGTTAGGTCTAGAGTATTGTTATTCGAAATGTGCTTTTGGGGCGTAGTTAACAGTCTAATCAAACAGAAATAACATCCTATTCCGGCAATGTAGACTATGCTGTATTATTGTGAACTCGGCTTAAACACAACAACAACACTTTTAGACAATTCGCACAAAAATAATGTTCAAATACTCACGGCATTGACTAGAATCCCTTGACGAGGGTCGCTGGCAGCGAGGGCACCTTGGAGTCCTGTCAACCTGCTCACACCAATCTTAGACACACGATAACCTGTGAGCAACGACCAAGACACACTTGAATCAACAATGGACTGATAAAAATATTTTAGTTGACAAAGAACACTCTTTAGATCGGCTAATGAAAGCAATGTAACCACCATTCAAAGGGCTTGAGTCATATTACCATGATTATGTGCTAACTCTCAGTGGGATTAGCATATTGTTACTAAAGAGTGTTCCCTGATACCTTGTGAGGCAGCCAACCATTGGACATACGCCCACTCTATCTTCCATGTACTACACACTATTGGAGAAACAAGCATTACCTTACATGATAAAACCAACCTTGCTTGCATAGCACTTACTGCACAACTACGTAAAAATATAACATTACCCAAATACGGCTGTCATCTTGCAATGCTAATGTAGAGTGTCACCTTCGTGCACTAATGTGTTCAGTCTCTGTAGTCACTGTTGTCATTATTCACACGATGGAGGATGATCAGAGACTGAACACATTAGTGCATGAAGGTGACACTCTACACTTTTCCCTTCAGCATTGCAAGAATGTGTTCAGTCTCTGTAGTCACTGTTGTCGTTATTCACATGATGGAGGATGATCAGAGACTGAACACATTAGTGCATGAAGGTGACACTCTACACTTTTCCCTTCAGCATTGCAAGAATCCCTCTAAATACATGACGTACTCTAGACTATACATAACTGAAAATGGAATGAGTGCATGCTAACATAAGCTTTGATGTTTCTGTATTATGACAATAAAGTTCAACTTTATAAACGTACATGTGCACCGATGACTCACTCTCAGCGGATTGATCTTCTGCAATCCAGCCCTTTGAGTCATAATCAGGAGTGCCCGCATCGCTATGGAAACAATAACATTACATAACCATTACATCACATGCTTCCTTGTAGGAACACTGAAAAATACAAATTTTTGTTGCCCCCAAAACAGTTTCACAATAGAATTATGTAATGTATGTTAAACAAATCCATACAGAACCATGTAATCTCATGACTGAATAATTTCCCCTTCAATTCTGGTTCTCGCATTGAGTGGGAGTGTCTCTGTGCTGCTGACAAGGTGCCTGACAGATTCTGCTCTTACTCAGAGGCGACTACAATCCAGTCTACCAACTGTCAAGCTACAATAGGTGGTACAGTGCAACCTCGATTTTCCGGACCGCTTTGGACGGCGAAAATTTCTGAGTGTCCGGATAAGCGAAAAAGTCCGGATAACGAAAATCAAACATTTAATGGCGGCCGTTGACAAGCATTCAAACTATGTGAATACAGAATCGTTATGATCACGCTATCATGGATATGCAAACATTGTTTCCTGCTGTGGGGAGGTGAACAAACCAGACAGCTTGGCTACAGAACTGTGGATGGAAAACACTGAGCAAACAACAGCATGGTCGTTTTAATTATAATAATTCATAACTTGTAAAGCAGCACCAGATAATTATATTCATAGAATTATGTACATACCAAAATTAAGTCTAATTATCTGAAAACAGGCTTCTCCGGCTAATCCGGATAAATGAGGTTGCAATGTAATGAGCTATCTACCACATGATCTTTTAAGCAGTAAATTTTGATCAAAATTTTTAATGTCAAATTTTTAAAACTTAAAAAAATTGGTATTAAGATAAAAATTTAATGATTATAGCTCAATTTTTAACACTTGACTTACATGACAAACTGGTCCATGATGGATGATAGCTGCTGTATGGTGAGATCAGGTGACCGTACCTTCTCCCTCCATGATGCTCCCAGCTTGTTCAGATTACCCATCAATGACGACAAGTGAACAACTCTAAATTAAAGATATTCAATAAAATAATACTCACAAAAAGTACTCAATAAAAGTATATAATTTCTCAGAGCACGGAAAAGCTCACTACCAAAGAAGGAGATAGTGTTGGGCTCCAATAATAATATATCTGAAAACAAATTAACATATTGAGGGAATGATTTTGTGGTAAGCAACGGTTTATGATGACGTCCACCAGTTTCACAAGAAGCCGTTCGATATCGCTGTGTACAGCTGTTTAACAAAGTACCATGTTTATCGGAAAAGATTCTGAATTCTCTAGAGTCAATGTACTGGAAAAGGGATTCTCAAGAAAATTTACTAGAAAGGTATGTGGGTTCTTCATAGAAAAACACTTTTTTTGGGTCCATCACATTGAGCACACATGTTGTCCTAAGAAGGCCTAGTACGAGTTTTACAGACATTCTGACTAGCTAGCTTATCCTGAAAATATTCACAACATATTCTCTCATACATGTCATGTCGCTGTCCAAACAGTGTTTCTACTCGAGGTTTGCTTAGCAACATTGTTGGTACTCGGTTGTCAGGCCCTTTTGAGTAAAATGTCTTTGGTCACATGATCACATTAATGAGTTGAGTTGTTTTATATGCTACCTTTTCTTTTTAATAAACATAAAGCAGAGACTAACAGTCCTTTTATGGTGATTGCATTATATCGTTGGTTCACTATGTACCTGCTGTTGGGCTGGAGGAGGGGCCAGAATGCACTAGTGACATTCAGCAAGCCGTGGTAGTTGACAGCTATGGTCTGTCTAGCTCTCTCATCAAGAGGTACTCCAGATGATCTCTATAGGGAGAACAATGATAATAACAATCTGACAACTTTGGTAATTCATGAACACATTCGTCACTTCCCATGCTGCACTGTAAAACTGTCATACAGGGTTTTGCAGGTCACTTGTCACTGTGAAAACGACACTTCGACGAGGCCACGCCCACTTATCCAGCACCACAGAAAGACGCTAAAAAGAAACGCTTGTATTATCGAGTAAGGTAGAGCGCCTTGCCGTTATTGTTTTCAATCACCAAGTATAGTCAATGCTTTGACTGCAACGGTCAAGGTTCACTCAGCAAAAGCAGCGTACATGATACTACAAGCGTTTCTTTTGGGCAACTTTCTGTGGGGACTGGATAAGCAGGCGTGGCCTCGTCGAATTGTCGTTTTCACAGCGACAAGTGACCTGCAAAACCCTGTACGAGGAGTCAAAACTAGAGATGATAATTTTTAAAGTCACTATTACAGCTTCTGAGATTATGCTTGAACCCAGACTAGTTTCATCTAGATATCTAGAACATGTTTCATAACAGCATCGATGTGAAGTGCAACCCAGTCTTCACCAACCACTGAAGTAGTATCAGGAGCCCATGGTAGTATCAATAAACGGATCTACCTAAATATTTGCCACCCCCTTAGGCTTATCAAGGGCCGAAGGCCCGGTTTAGGATGAGCCTCCCGACGATCCATAGGCTTACCAAGGGCTGAAGGCCCGGGTTAGGACGACCCTTCCGACTCTGCGCAGTTAGGAAAAGGTTTTTTAGGGTTCAGGGTTAGGGTTTAGTTAGTTGTCGTCCATAGACTAGTTATCATGTGATTGCTAGGTGGCGAATATTTAGGTTGATCCCAATAACCCTGATCTCAGTCAGTGACTACCACTCACTGGTATAAGCACTCCTGCATTGTTGACAAGCACGTCCAGGCGACCATACTTGCTCTCCACCTCGTGTCTAGCTGTCTCGATGCTCTCCTTGCTACCCACGTCTAGCTGTATGAATACAGGATGCAGCCCACCTTTCTCCAGCTGCCTGACAGCTTCCTGTCCCCTCTCAACACTGCGTGCTGATCAAAAAAAAACCAGAGATCTGTTAGTACAGACTTCAGTCATAGATCACTGAAGATCGATCGACTGACCAGCAAGAACAACTTGTCCATCAAACTGCTTGCATAGTTGTCTCACGATCTCTAGCCCGATCCCTTGATTGCCTCCAGTCACCTGCAGCGAGGCATTGATAGGATCACGACTAAAAGACGAGAAGCAACTTACAAGAGCGATCCGATTAGCTGCCATTTTCTACAAGTCACGCCTATCAATTAATGAAGATTTTTGGCGCGATTTTTAAATGAGAACAAATCAGTGACGTCTGTTTATTAGGTTCACAGGTGGTAGAGAGAGTAGTGAGTTGTTTCTTCAGTAGCATTGTTGTAATCAAAAAATAATTCACACTATTGACACTTCAAAGTACATTTATTTTAGATTGACGGTACACTATCCACATGTGAGAAGTTACCTTTTGCCACCAAGAACAATGATAAACTTTAAGCTCTAGAGCTAGTGTTGTTGAATTGCTTGCTGGGCATGGCTCGTAATCCTGGAAGGCTGTTGTTGTAAACAAGTCATTAACGTCGTTCCTGTTGCTGCTATTTGCCGGTTGTGTTTGCAGTCATTATGTGAGTGGAAATGTTTATTTTAGACTCATTGTTTAATAGTTCTTGTAAGCACTCACTCTTATATTATCTTAATTATGCATAATTATTCATTGTATAGCTGGTCCCACTGTAGACTCCACTATGACACCGCGGACAGGGAGTGGCTATCATCCTGTGACTATACACACCATAGCTAAGGACCTAGGAATATAGACTAGAACCCTTTCATTATATACAGTCTCATTATTGTTATTATTTTTAGAACGGAATCAATGTTTAAATAGTAGACAAATAATACAAGTAGAGACAGGGTGACCAGCACGAATACAATACCATGTGATACACTACAATATCAAAAATAATTTGTGTTTGTTCAGAGTTCATGATAATTACATAAGTTACTTTTTGTTGTAAATAATGTCAATGCAGCTACATTATGTACAATATGAAATTATATAAAATGTGTTATGACATCGTGCATGTGTATTGACTGAAGGCCTGCAAGAATCTTCTTAGCTATTGAGGCAAAAAATTACTTGCAATGGTGCATGAATATACCTATAGTCACTGTGGCTGTTGCTGTGACAACATCCTTGTCAATTCTTCGATCTTTTTTTGTTGCTCCTGAATGACTTCCTTCTCATGTTCCAACTACATGTAATAATAATAATAATAAAAACTATAATAATTATACAGTTGAGTCATAATTAGTATACATGCATTGTATTGTGCACTAACAGACCTCCTTTTGTTGCTCCTGAACGACTTCCTTCTCATGTTCCAACTACATGTAATAATAATAATAATAAAAACTATAATAATTATACAGTTGAGTCATATTATTATACAAGCATTGTATTGTGCACTAACAGACCTCCTTTTGTTGCTCCTGAATGACTTCCTTCTCATGTTCCAACTACATGTAATAATAATAATAATAAATAATTATACAGTTGAGTCATATTATTATACAAGCATTGTATTGTGCACTAACAGACCTCCTTTCGTTGCTCCTGAATGACTTCCTTCTCATGTTCCAACTACATGTAATAATAATAATAATAAAAACTATAATAATTATACAGTTGAGTCATATTAGTATACATGCATTGTATTGTGCACTAACAGACCTCCTTTTGTTGCTCCTGAATGACTTCCTTCTCATGTTCCAACTACATGTAATAATAAAAACTATAATAATTATACAGTTGAGTCATATTAGTATACAAGCATTGTATTGTGCACTAACAGACCTTCTTTTTAAGTCGCCAAGTTTCGTCCACCAATTGTAACAACTTTTTTTCTGGCGAAGGATCCCCTCCGTGTCCATCAGCGGTGCTTATATTTGCACTGTGTCTCAACAATAATTCAATAGCCCTATTATTATTTCCATGATTTAATATTGCTTGTGTGAGAATATTTCCTTCAGACAGCTTTGTACCGTCACTTATTAGAGCTAGCGTCAAAGGAATGTTTCCACCACTCAGCAGATTTTTAATAAAACTTAGTCCTTGTAATTCCTTCTCCAGTTTTTCCTTTTCTTTCGTCAACTCAAGACACTTTTGTTGGCACCTAGCTGGTCTGGTGGCACCATTATCAGGTCTTTTTCTAGCCTGCTCTTCATTTGATGAGCCTGTTGCTGCATGCTATCATAATGTTTGTCATGACAAATTCTGTTT
Organism: Haliclona indistincta; assembly: GCA_964017065.1. NCBI lineage: Eukaryota > Metazoa > Porifera > Demospongiae > Haplosclerida > Chalinidae > Haliclona > Haliclona indistincta. The sequence continues at coordinate 1,743,069 of OZ024789.1, forward strand.
AACTTTAACTACTCAACTAGCTGATCTTGATGAGCATCAATTATTGCGGGTCTTCCATTTCTACTGTCATCATGTTCATCTCTTACTATTATCATTGAAATTATAATGTGCATGTGTGTATGTCAGAATATCGCGGTTCTCGAGGATACATCGTGCTTTCATCTAAACCAAGCACAAAATACTGTTTTGTTCAGTTTATTCTTACAAAAGCTGATGCATGCGATAGCGAGCTTTTGTGCCAAAATACGAATTGGCAAGGGCAGCACCATTAGAATGCGGTTAGCTGAGTGTACAGTTGCTATTGATTGTGGTTTAGAATCTAATTATTGGACTGTGACTATAATAGCACGTTGCAAAACTCAGGACCTGGTTTCTCAGTGACGTAGCTAAACCTGCATGCCTACAGGGCCTGGCGTAAGTTGACCAAGTTAATTGAGGCCACAAGCCTTAGGCTGTTTTACTGCTGAAAAACACGAATTCTAATCTGAAAGTTGTCTCCACTCTGAGATAATAACCAGCCACGCCTATAAATTTATTAGCCACGCCCACAGGCCTGATCATCATTTTGATCTCAGCTACGTCACTGGGCATTCTACATTCCCGTGACCATTACACACTGACAGATGTGAAGGGGCAGGCTAGGGCTGCTTGAGCACAACCAGAAAGTTACTACGCGGCCAAATAAATCAACCTCAACAACTCGGAAATCAAATTGGAGTTCTAATGAACACATGCCCATGCGCTGAGCTAAGATCTACATAGTTAGTACAGTATTACTGCTACAGCTAGTCTATAGACAGCTCCAGATAAATTGATGATAGGATATAGCTACCGCATACATGCACTAAAAGCCTCTCGCTGCCTATTACAGGTCACGCGTTCCTGGACAAGCCAGGGCACCTGTGCACTAAGCAGGTACGATCGATGTGCCGGTGCTATGAGCACTCATGGAGCCCGGGCAAGGAGCTCGCAGGAGGTACCAACTATGCCTCCCACTGCCGGTGTGGGCACCGTATGTCCCACAACTACCATTAGCGGACAATGAGACACAGCCAGTGTGCTTTGCTCCCCCAGTACAAGACCAGGTACCCGTTTTACAGATGGGTGGGCTGGTGGGCAGGAGTACTTGTGCTGTTCTTTTTGTTTTTTTCCTCCTGCTCTGGGATTCGAACCAGTGTCCTCTTGGGTATAAACCCAAGACTCTACAAATTGAACCACCAGGGCACCCACACACATGCACTAGCCCACCCACATACATGCACTAACAGACTAACAATTGATCGGCACATCACAGCCTGAAGGCCTCAAGAAAGACTGATACCCTATGATCAAAGGCCTCAAGAAGTTTAAAGATGGCTTTGACGCATATGGTGCACGTGAGACTGAGTGCAGGCCATGACGTTGATATGGATAGGGGGTTGGGTGACACACTCACAATGCCGTAAATTGCTGCTACAAGGACATGTAGCTTTAGAAAGCCACGGATTTATCATTAGCCCCTCAAGTAAGGCTTGCCAGCAAAGAAAACGTCTTCATAATGACTATATAAATTCGGTGAAGAAGCTGCAGAGAGTGTTTTCGTGGAGATTTTCGATCGGTAAGATGCAAGCAGGCGTGTTTTTGACGACACACATATTACATACCATGAGGGTGTATGGAAAAGCAGCCGGGAAACTGAAACAGGAAATGGCGCTATTATTGTTATGCACAGGCGTGGTCTTCGCCTAACTTGCCCAGTATGGACCTAAAAACGTGCCCAGTATGCCAGGCTAACCGTGACGTGGCCCACGTAATGCGAATAATGGGCGCCGTTAGGTCCTTGTACTGTATTATCCGATGATACTGGACAAGTTAGGCGAATACTGGACGCCGTACGCGTTAGGTCCATACTGCATGGGCACGTTAGGCGAAGATTTTTAGGGTTTAGTTCTTAGTGCGAGAGTTTAGGGTTTAGTTTGTAGTGCGAGACCCGGCACACCTGCTGTGCATACTCGTTTGTTCGAACAGCGTGGAATTTTCGTGGTCGCCGTGGAGAGCAACATTTTCTTTTTATTTTACAGATAACACCACGAAATAGTTGGCCAGCTTCTAGAGAAAGGTTTAGTGATGTCAGAATTCGAATAATCAGCACATTTAGCCAGCAACGCGACCACGGAAAATTCTAGCCACGCTGTTCGAACAAACGTGAAATCAACAGTAACAATAGAGAATTTTAGTTTGCCGTTTCCGGTAAACGTGGTAACGTGTAGGGCATCACGTGATCCCATCCATACGTGTCTTGCTTGACGTTGACACGGGTGGATCAGCACTGTTGATACGCGGGCAGTGCAGTGGAAGTGCACAGCTGATAACGGGCATGATGCAGTGCAGTCACACTTTTCTATTCCAAATCTTTCGCCTTTCTCTTTTGTAGAACCAAATGCAGATAGAAAGTATAGCATCTCTAGATATTCTGCTTCACTATCCTAAGACACGTTCTCGACCAGCATAGCCAAGGATCTCTAACACGTCGTCTGAATCGCGCCTAACATAAAGCACAGTTAAGCTGCACAGTCAGTAACAGCAACTTACTTGGATCCAGTCGACATATTCGTCACTAAAGCAATCGAAGCCGAGCTATCTAGGCCAGCCGTTCGTTGTGTATGAACTAAAATTCTCTTCGCGTGAATTCGTCACGTGTGGGAGTTACCCGTTTCCCCGCATCCCGGAAACGCCAAACTAAAATTCTCTATATTACATGTATCCGCCGTCCCGTTTCAGTTTCCTCTATGGACTAGCTATAATGTATGCGTGCGTGTATAGACTGACGGACACAAACGCATAACCCTGGCGCATACTGCGCACGGGTAATAAACACTAGGCATACTAGGCATGATACCTTCTTCATCTGAAGAGCTGCTAGTCTCTGCTAATAGTTGCTTGACTAGGTAAACAAGATCAGCTCTCTTACACTCAGTCTCAAATACTCGACACAGTCTCCTGTACGTGCCCTTTCCTCCTTGTTTTTCCTTCCATTTTCTCAACATCGCGATCTTTTGCGCAGATACAGAATGAGGAATTGACTCTAGTATTTCCCTTTCTTCAGCTTCTGTCAATCCCAGATGAGGAGAGACCGCTCGCCAATCAGCAATTTTTTCCGAAATGGAGGCAAGATGACTCTCTGTACAAGGCTTGTTCCAACCAGCTGGCTGCTGCGCCGTGTACGTGGCACCTGACGATAATGCGACAAAATTCGCCATTCCCAGGTCGGCCTTTCAAGTTACAATTTGAAACCTGATATTAATTAATGTGCAGGAATACTAATCATAATTTTCATTAAAAATTATTAATTATAACGTAATGGTCACGTGCGCTCCGTTACTGACGTAGGCATCTTTTCAAGTCTGCTGCATCTTTGAGGCAATTTGGCTGGTACGTTTGTTGCTAAATGAATAGCACTGATGAAGAGCTTTTGTTTGCAGTACAGAAAGGTGAAGATAGAGAATTGGTTGGGAAAATAATCACCCAATTAAGAAAGCATTCACCATCGTGATCAAAACAACATTGTTATCATTCTTGATCAGCAAGAGTAACCAAGAGTATCGAACGTTAATAGTGGTTTTCCAAAACTACGTCATCTACAACTGGTGCTGGTCAATAATAATTATTCATTTTGTCACTGATAAGAGCAGATTTGAGATTGTCTTTACATGAATGATTTTAGTTTTTTGTCTTGAAGAAGTTGACCGTTAGGTTGAGAGGTGCCTGGTGGTAGAAGAGCGAGATAGACTGGTGTTTCAGCTCCTGAAGAGAATGGACGACGAGTGAGTGAGTGAGTGAGTGAGTGAGTGAGTGAGTGAGTGAGTGAGTGAGTGAGTGAGTGAGTGAGTGAGTGAGTAAGTGAGTGAGTGAGTGGGTGAATGAGTGAGTGAGTGAGTGCCGGAGTGAGTGAGTGGGTGCCGGAGTGAGTGGGTGAGTGAGTGAGTGAGTGAGTGAGTGAGTGAGTGAGTGAGTGAGTGAGTGAGTGAGTGAGTGAGTGAGTGAGTGAGTGAGTGAGTGAGTGAGTGAGTGAGTGAGTGGGTAAGTGAGTGAGTGGGTGAGTGAGTGAGTTAGTGCCGGAGTGAGTTACGATTTGCCTACCTTTCTCCACGCTCCTTGATGCGCTGCCCCCGCCCATGTTTGTCCTCACCCACCCTGGGCAGCACTGTGGAAACACAACCCCATGGTTACCAAAGCTACTGCATAGCAAAACAAAACAGCAATAACAATTCTTTGGTATTGTTGATTATACAGAGGATTGAGAAACTAATGCGGCACGGAAAATTACCATAGCATTAAACCAGCCCAACCAAAACACAGAACACACAAGCTCATGCTCATATTCACTCACCCACCCACCCTGCCCATTCACCCACTCACAAACTTGCTCACTCACCCACACAGTCACCCACACACACACAAACACACACTCACTCACCGCTGGAGGGAGATCACTCGCTCACTTGCTTGCTCGTACACTCACCCACCCCATCTACACACTCATACACTCACTCACTCATCCACTCGCTCACTTGCTTGCTCGTACACTCGTTCACTCACTCACTCGGCTGCCTACCCTCCTTCCCTCTCTTATTAACAAAACGTGCTGTTGTTCTAAGCTACGAAACCCTAACTCATGTCTAGACAATGAAGCACTCGCGTACACTGAAAACAGAATAAAGCTGTTAGCAAGGAGGAAGAAAGCATCACTGCTCGTCTATGTAACTGCTGTTGTTGTTGTTGCAACCGAAAGTTCAAGCAGTTCAGTGGACCAACACTACACATCCTAATAATGAAACATCAAAGGTTGCGTATAGGCAATGACAAGCATGTCCTATGCACCGTGACCAGCAGGAAAATGCATATTTTGCATAATATGAATAAACAAGGCAGGCAAAATTGTTGTGTAAATCAAATTTTGAGCTTTCAAGGCGGGCAATCCAGAAACAAATTTGGAGATCTATTCAATTAGCAGGTTGATGAAAGGCCTTAATTGGTCACTGTTAATTATGTTGTGTTCACCTGACAGGAATAGAATGCAATATTTACAGCTAGGGGTGCAGAGGGAAGGGATTGAGATATTGAGCAATACTGTGCGGATAGCACCAGGTGGTATCATAGACTTTAGAGTACAGGGACTGGAAACGCCCGGGATTACGAGAAACTACCCGCGTTTCGCTTTCAGTATACTTCCGTAAAATTATTGCTACTCGAGCGGCAAGCATGGATAGTCGAGTGGTTGCTACTGAAAGGCTATGCCGCGCTATAGCAGCTATTCCAAAAGATCCCGACTTCTCCTTGGCCACCCCGCGAATGGTTCTTGCAAAGGAAACGAGCACAGCAGTTACTGGACGCAAGTCTGAATGTTGATGACTCACAAAGAGAACTTGTTTATAGTTTTGCTTTCAGAATTTCTGTTTGAGGATGTACAAGACACGAGAGAACATAGTAAAGACGAGATTATTGATGAAGTTGCTTGTGACGGTGGTGTACTAGCTTGGTCAACCATTACAGCAGACCTAGACGAAGATGCAACAAAACGCTTTTAGTGGATCGAAGTTGTAAAACTTTACCTAGTAACAATAGTTAACATCAGCTGGGGAATTCGTAGAGCAATATAAGCAGACTGTGAAGAAGTCGACCAAGAAGACAACAGGTTTACGTGAATTAAGGATTGAAGCTGAAAGTTTGTTTATTATGACTGATGACGAAGAACAATTTGAGCTAGATAAGATGCTTAATAGTATTCTTTAAATTGATTATGTTGGCATGCATACATGTAACTATAATGCTGAGTTGAGCTCATCTTATTCATACTGAGAATGGTAAAAAAAATAAAAAGTTAAAAACAACACATTAATATTTCATGATCTGATTATCTGTGTTTAGGGAGTGGAGTGTCATCTACAGTCACCATCTGATGCTGTGAACTATGCCCTCTGTTTGTGTTACCCCTAGCATAGGCTTCAATGCAGTAGACCCTTGAACCCGCAGTGATTGTGCACCTTATAGGAAACTAGACGTTAGGATTTTCACAGTATCCCCTTTCATTCGCTGCTTTCCGAAAAACGATTCCAATTTGTCTTGGGAAAGTTTTGTACTTAAGACACAATGAACACCTGACTGCTTCAGAAGAAATCTTGTTAATTCCACAAAAGACTTTGCTAAATCAAAATCACATATTAAACCATTATTATAGTGATGATTTACTGATGTGATAACAATGAAGCTGTAGGCATTACCAACTACTCAGTAGTAAATAAAATACACTTAAACTACATCCCAATAGTTATATTATAAGATATATTTATAAAATTGTATATAGCTTTTTGAACCGAAGAGAAAAAAGAACACAAAAACATTAATATATAGCTGTAAAATGTATGTTGTGAACCCCTTTACACAAAGTATCAAGTTATTAGGGCAAAATAAACTGGACTAGGCTATAGACAGTGGTTCTTAAATTGTTATTCAACTTAAAGCGAACAAATGGACAGCTTATCCTTTTCAGAAAAAGAACACAAACACTCAAAACACGTCGTCTCTGTGTATGAGAACAACTGGAACGGTATAAACGAGCGTTTGAACGAGTATAGGCTAGTACACGTAGACGAGTGACTGTAGACTAACTACTGACATCAACAGAAACTTGCCAAAGCCTTTTGTCGGCGCGCTATTGATCGTCAAAACTGAGTGTAGAAGAAGACCATGAAGGCGTGGCAGCTAGAAAAGCGAAACGCGGGTGCATACGCGAGTGTGACGTCACGTAATATGTTTTGATTTAGCGTTTCCAGTCCCTGTACTCTAAAGTCTATGGTGGTATTTAGAGACACTTGTATCTGGATGTGTACACACTGTAATATGCTGCCAAGAGTGCAAAATAACTTATTATAACAAATGGATTTGGATGTTTGCTTAAAACTATTCATACAGGAAAGGTTATAGGAGTGTATTTACCAACATCACCAAAATTCCCTATAATGGAAATTTCCATCTTATGCTGAGTTTACACAGGAAATTTTAGAAAGTGCCAGCCCAGTTTAGGTATGTTCTTAGGCAAAAATTAGTGTTAGCGGGGTGCCCCGAAAGCCGTCATCATGCACACAAACGTGGGTTTGAAAATTGAGCCTTCTTGTTAGGTCTAGAGTATTGTTATTCGAAATGTGCTTTTGGGGCGTAGTTATCAGTCTAATCAAACACAAATAACATCCTATTCCGGCACTGTAGACTCTACTGTACTATTGTGAACTGAGCTTAAACACAACAACACTTTTAGACAATTCACACAAAAATAATGTTCAAATACTCACGGCGTTGACTAAAATTCCTTGACGAGGGTCGCTGGCAGCGAGGGCGCCTTGGAGTCCTGTCAACCTGCTCACACCAATCTTAGACACACGGTAACCTGTGAACAACGACCAAGACACATTTGAATCAACTATGAACTGATAAAAATATTTTTAGTTGACAAAGAACACTCTTTAGATCGGCTAATGGAAGCTATGTAACCACCATTCAAAGGGCTTGAGTCATATTACCATGATTATGTGTTAACTCTCAGTGGGATTAGCATTATTGTTACTGAAGAGTCTTCCCTAATGCCTTGTGAGGCAGCCAACCAGTGGACGTACACCCACTCTATCTTTCATGTACACACTATTGGAGAACAAGCATTACCTTACATGATAAAACCAATCTTGCTTGCATAGCACTTGCTGCCCAACTACGTAAAAATATTACATTACCCAAATACGGCTGTCTTCTTGCAGTGCTAATGTAGAGTGTCACCTTCATGCACTAATGTGTTCAGTCTCTGTAGTCACTGTTGTCTTTATTCACACGATGGAGGATGATCAGAGACTGAACACATTAGTGCATGAAGGTGACACTCTACACTTTTCCCTTCGGCATAGCAAGAAACCCTAAATACATGACGTACTTTAGACTATACATAACTGAAAATGGAATGAGTGCATGCTAACACGAGCTTTGATGTTTCTGTATTATGACAATAAAGTTCAACATTTACTAACGTACATGTGCATCAATGACTCACACTCAGCGGATTGATCCTCTGCAATCCAGCCCTTTGAGTCATAGTCAGGAGTGCCCGCATCGCTATGGAAACAATAACATTACATAACCATTACATCACATGTTTCCTTGTAGGAACACTGAAAAATACAAATTTTTGTTGCCCCCAAAACAGTTTCACAATAGAATTATGTAATGTATGTTAAACAAATCCATACAGAACTAGGCAATCTCATGACTGAATAATTTCCCCTTCAATTCTGGTTCTCGCATTGAGTGGGAGTGTCTCTGTGCTGCTGACAAGGTGCCTGACAGATTCTGCTCTTACTCAGAGGCGACTACAATCCAGTCTACCAACTGTCAAGCTACAATAGGTGGTACAGTGCAACCTCGATTATCCGGACCACCACTTTGGACGGGGAAAGTTCTGAGTGTCCGGATAAGCGAAAAAGTCGGGATAACGAAAATCAAAAATTTAGTGACGGCCATTGACAAGCATTCAAACTATGTCAATACAGAATCGTTAAGATCACGCTATCATGGATATGCAAACATTGTTTCCTACTGTGGGGAGGTGAACAAACCAGACAGCTTGGCTACAGAACTGTGGATGGAAAACAACGAGCAAACAACAGCATGGCCGTTAATTATATTCATAACTTGTAAAGCAGTGCCATTATAATTATATTCATAGAATTATGTACATACCAAAATTAAGTCTAATTATCTGAAAACAGGCTTCTCCAGCTAATCCGGATAAAACGAGGTGGTCCGGATAAACGAGGTGGTTCCGGGATAAACGAGGTTGCAATGCAACATGTAACACAACCAATGAGCTATCTACCACATGATTTTTTTAAGCAGGAATAAAATTATTTTGATCAAAAATTTTTAATGTCAAATTTTTAAAACTTAAAAATTGGTATTAAGAAAAAAAAATGATTATAGTTCAATTTTTAACACTTGACTTACATCACAAACTGGTCCATGATGGATGATAGTTGCTGTATGGTGAGGTCAGGTGAGCGTACCTTCTCCCTCCATGATGCCCCCAGCTTGTTCAGATTACCCATCAATGACGACAAGTGAACAACTCTAAATTAAAGATATTCAGTAAAATAATACTCTCAAAAAGTACTCAATAAAAGTATATAATTTTTCAGAGCAAGGAAAAGCTCACTACCAAAGAAGGAGATAGTATTGGGCTCCAATAATAACGCATCTGAAAAAATTAACATATTGAGGGAACGATTTTGTGGTAAGCATTGGTTTATGATGACGTTCACCAGTTTCACGAGAAGCTGTTCGGTATCGCTGTGTACAGCTGTTTAACAAAGTACCATGTTTATCGGAAAAGAATCTGAATTCTCTAGAGTCAATGTACTGGAAAAGGGATTCTCAAGAAAATTTACTAGAAGGTATGTGGGTTCTTCATAGAAATTAGAAAAACACTTAATTTTTGGGTCCATCACATTGAGCACACATGTTGTCCAAAAAAGGGCTAGTACAAGTTTTATAGACATTCTGACTAGCTAGCTTATCGTGAAAATATTCACAACATATTCTCTCATACATGTCACGTCGTTGTGTAAACAGTGTTTCTACGTGAGGTTTACTTAGCAACATCAGTTGTCAGGACCTTTGAGTAAAATGTCTTTGGTCACATGATCACATTAATGAGTTGATGTTTTATTATGCTACCTTTTCTTTTTAATAAACATAAAGCAGAGACTAACAGTCCTTTTATGGTGAGTGCGTTATATCGTTGGTTCACTATGTACCTGCTGTTGGGTTGGAGGAGGGGCCAGAATGCACTAGTGACATTCAGCAAGCCGTGGTAGTTGACAGCAATGGTCTGCCTAGCTCTCTCATCAAGAGGTACACCAGATGATCTCTATAGTGAGAACAATTATAACAATTATCTTTATAACAGACAACTTTGGTAATTCATGAACACATTCGTCACTTTTCATGCTGCACTGTAAAACTGTCATACGAGCAGTCAAAACTAGAGATCATAAAAGTCACTATTACAGCTTCTGAGATTATGCTAGAACCCAGACTAGTTTCATCTAGATGTCTGGAACATGTCTCATGTCTCGACGTGAAGTGCAACACACAGTCTTAACCAACCACTGAAGTAGTATCAGGAGTCCATGGTAGTATCAATAAACGGATCAACCTAACTATTCATCACCCCCTTAGGCCTTAGGCTTATCAAGGGCCGAAGGCCCGGTTTAGGACGAGCCTCCCGACGATCCTTAGGCTTACCAAGGGCTGAAGGCCCGGGTTAGGACAACCCTTCCGACTCTGCGCAGTTAGGAAAAGGTTTTTTAGGGTTCACGGTTTAGGGTTTAGTTCGTTGTCGTCCATAGACTAGTTATCACGTGATTGCTAGGTGGCGAATATTTAGGTTGATCCCAATAACCCTGATCTCAGTCAGTGACTACCACTCACTGGTATAAGCACTCCTGCATTGTTGACCAGCACGTCCAGGCGACCATACTTGCTCTCCACCTCGTGTCTAGCTGTCTCGATGCTCTCCTTGCTACCCACGTCTAGCTGTATGAATACAGGATGCAGCCCACCTTTCTCCAGCTGCCTGAAAGCCTCCTGTCCCCTCTCAACACTGCGTGCTGATCAAAAACAGAGCGTCGCAGTACAGACTTCAGTCATAGATCACTGAGGATCGATCGACTGACCAGCAAGGAGTACTTGTCCATCAAACTGCTTGCATAGTTGCCTCACGATCTCTAGCCCGATCCCTTGATTGCCTCCAGTCACCTGCAGCGAGGCATTGGTAGGATCACGACTAAAAAGACGAGAACCAACTTACAAGAGCGACCCGACTAGTTGCCATTTTCTGCAAGCCACGCCTATCAATTAATTTATTTTGGCGCGATTTTTAAATGAGAACAATCAGACAATAGCTCATTCTAAACCAAACTATTTTGTTTTAAGCACTTAATTCTTTTGATATTGCTTCTTCGTACATTTTTCCAAAGTTGATCATGTTGGTTCTGATCCTCTTCCAGGTGAGCTCCTCGTGATTGCTGTCAATCAACTTACCATTGAATTCCGTCTGATCCGGAGGAATGGTTGCTGCAAACACAGGCAGCAGAGCACCTGATAGAAGGACTAGAGCAATGAACACTAAGATCTTCACACACTCACCCTCCTCAGGTGTGGTAGGGGCATATGGTCCTCCTATTTCAGTAGACACCCAACCAGGTGACACCTTGATTGTGGTGAAAAAGTTAACAACATCAAAACTGGATAATTTTTACGCAAGACGAAATAATTATTACTACGTGAAAATACTATTAACTTTACTATGTATTTGCATACTGGTAAGCCACATCAATTTACATGTTTAATTGTCGTTTTAATAATTATTATCCAGTAATTTTAAGATCAGCACTTTGCTACCATGCATATCTATACTTACACATATGAATTGAATGTCCTTGTCATTCTTGTATTCATTAGCAAGAAGTCTGTTGAGAATTATTCTACCCAATCCTGAAATAGCATAACCTGTAATATTGAAAATGACTCAGTAGCATTAACTAAAAAGAGGTATCTTCTCACTGTCTTCAGAATCATCCGGCCAGCCCTTGTCCTCTGGATGACCTGCCAAACAGTCCCTTCGAAAAGAAAATCATGAAAGTGCTATAGCTTATAATACTAGAGTATGTACCTCACGTATTGATCCATCAATCCAGACAGGCTCTCTATTGTCATATTTTTTGAAGTGAAAACCTGTTGCATTTCAAGGCTCAGTATTTCAAGTAAATTTGCATTCTCAGTTCCAAGTGAAACCACTCTGTAATGTATCATGAGCTCGATCAGACCAACAGTACAGTCTCATTTATTAACTTATTGTGCATTACCTTGCATGAGGTTGGAGCAATGGTAGGAATGCTCTTGTAGTCTTCAGAGTACCATAATAGGTTGTGATTACTGATACTTTAGCTCTGTATGCTAGAGAATAGCCTTCCTCTCCCTGTAACCAATAAAATATTAATAGAAGCTTGTTAATATCACCGCATGCTTACTGCTAGGAGGATTCCAGCACAATGAACCAGCACATCCAAGCGACCATACTTCTCCTCCACTTCCTTCTTAGCTGCTTCTATGCTCTCAATGGATGCTACATCAAGGTGAAGGAACTGTGGATCCAGGCCTTCCTTATTCAACTGCTCTACAGCCTGTCTGCCTTTAGCTATATTGCGAGCTGTCAGTGTGAGATACATCTTCATCTACCAAACCAATACAGAGCTGCTTTGTCTCACCAGTAAGGATCACCACACCATCAAACACTTTACACAGCTTTCTGACAGTCTCATAACCCAACCCTTTATTACCACCAGTGACCTGTACAATAAACATGGTACAAAATTACTTAATTGGTCTACTTGTTGCTTACCAGTGCAACTCTCTGGCTTGCTACTGTAGAAGACATTTTTCACAACGATCGATTAAGGCAGCATTCAACTGTGCAGCAGTATATCCAAGTGTCTGAATAATAGTACTACATGCATTCAGCTGTACAGGAACTGTACATTACATCCTGTATCTGAAAGACTAACAGATTGTGACAGTCAGACTGAATTCCTCAACAGATGGTGACAGTCAGAATTCCTCAATTTATACGTTACCCATTGAAATATCAAACACTCAGTTTCTCTCAGCACAATTATTCACAACTTTTCTTTATTGACTATTAATTTTTGACTATAATTATACGGAAATATTACAAAATTATTATTATTATTATTATTAATAATAATAATAATAATTGCGAGATATTACAGGTTACAACACTAAGATTTTTGACTGTTTCTAACACAAACGTTTAAGATATGTAAATAGAAGATTTTTCTTTAATAGAAGTTTTCTCTCTCATAGCTGTGCCTTAGCGAGCTGGTATTGATCATGGCGATGATTGATCCTCTCCCATGTTATGAAGACCTTCTCCTTGCTGACAAACCTCCCATGGAACCGAGACCGACCAGGAGCCAGAACAGCAGCAAATACAGATGAAGCGGCACCTGTTGGGAGAAAAGTGATCAAGTGCTGAAAAGCATTGTTTAAAATTTCTCACCTCCTGGAAGAGAATCATTTGCTTCAGGTCCACCCATTTCTGTACGAACCCAACCTGGAGAACCTGAAAATTTTATTGTAAAAAAATTGTGTGGTCACTTTGTTTACAAAAATTTTATCGGTAATAAAAATAATCTCAAATTTATTGGAAAACCAAATCAAGCAGACAAAATTAATAAAACGATTACTATTGTACGTTCAAAAATTTTATTGTTTAGACGGTTGTCGTTCAAAATAACAAGTAATTCTGCGTACTAACGAAAATTCTGCGTACTAACGAACGCTTATCCAGTGGCACGTGATCATCACTTGTATGCGTACAGAGATGTGAGCGCTAGAGGCATGCTTGCAGCTAGCCAGCCAATAATAAGAAATGTTGAAATAGCTAGCAGCCGCAGCTAGCTAATTTGCGTGTGATGTATTGGCAGCAAGCGAGCGCAAACATATTTTGCGTGTAAACGATCGTTCTTACAATATGCGTGTGATCACGACAGTTCGTTTGTAGTTTTTTAACAACGCGTATTTATAAAAACGGTTATAAAACGCAGACAAAAAGGAAGTTTATTTAGAGGTCTACTGTGTATCATTGCAGAGCCGGCGGAAGCTCAAAGCCATTGGTTAAGGCATCTAATTAATATTCATTATAATTAAATAGCCACACCTACAAAAATTAATTGTATATTGATCAATCAAACACACTCAGTCGGTGCCTACGAAGTCCTCGGCTATATCACGCAAGTCCAGTTTGTCGAGTAGCTCTTTGTAGATGCTGAGTATCATTACGTATGATTAATTATGAATTATTAATCAGCTTTGCCGAAATGTTGGTCCGGCGGTTGCCGGGTCTGCCGGGCCTGTTCCGCCGGCCCTGCATTGTAGTATGTACCACTATGTACCTGCTGTTGGGTTGGAGGAGGGGCCAGAATGCACTAGTGACATTCAGCAAGCCACGACAGTTGACAGCTATAGTCTGCCTAGCTCGCTCATCAAGAGGTACTCCTGATGATCTCTATAGGGAGAACAATGATAACAACAATCCATATAACAGACAACTTTGGTAATTCATGTAACATATTTTGTCAATTTTCATGCTGCACTGTAAAACTGTCATACGAGCAGTCAAAACTAGAGATGATAATTTTTTAAGTCACTATTACAGCCTCTGAGATTATGCTTGAATCCAGACTAGTTTCATCTAGACATCTCGAACATAATAAGGACCTAGACTAGTTTTTTAAAAGCATCGACGTGATGTGCAACCCACAGCTCTTTTTACCAACCACTAGGCTAGCTGAAGTAGTATGAGGAGCCCATGCCACATGGTAGTATCAAACTATCAATAACCTTGACCTCAGTCAGTGACTACCACTCACTCGTATGAGCACTCCTGCATTGTTAACCAGCACGTCCAGGCGACCATACTTGCTCTCCACTTCCTGTCTAGCCGCCTCGATGCTCTCCTTACTACCCACGTACGTCTAGCTGTATGAATACAGGATGCAGCCCACCTTTCTCCAGCTGCCTGACATCCTCCTGTCCCCTCTCAACACTGCGTGCTGATCAAAAACAGAGATCTGTAAGTGTTCAGCGTCACAGTACAGATTTCAGTCATAGATCACTGAAGATCGATCGACTGCAGCAAGAAGGACTTGTCCATCAAACTGCCTGCTTTAGCTGGGTCACGATCTCTAGCCCGATCCCTTGATTGCCTCCAGTCACCTGCAGCGAGGCATTGGTAGGCCGGATCACTACTAAAAAGACGAAAACCAACTTACAAGAGCGACCCGACTAGCTACAAGCCACGCCAATCAATTATTAATTAAGATTTTAGGCGCGATTTTTAAATGAGAGTATAATCATTTCACTCTATTGGCAACAATAAAACTACACTATATGATCTTACTTTCCTGTCAGCATAATCTGTTTATTATTAGGTTCACAGGTGGTAGAAGAGGGAGAAGTGAGTTCTTCTTGTTATGCCTCGGTGGGCGGAGCCACGAGGCATACAGTAATCGTGCGTGTCTGTCTGTCTGTCTGTCTGTCTGTATGTCTGTCCGCTCTAGTTCTGAAAGACGGCGAAGAATCAGCTGGTGGTAATTGCAATATCGACATAACACGTTAAGAGCTCGAACTTGATGGTCTTAGATTTTTGAATTAAAGCTTTGTTCGTGAGTTATGGCGTGGTTTGCTTACTTTGTTTACCGTTGCTGGCGATCTGGACTTCTCCGAAGTTGAATGTGTCCATGGTTAACTGGCTAGTATATTGTAGGTTTGATCTGGACTACAGGATAGCGTGGCGGGTCCGAATAACATTCAGCAAAACCGAAAAAAGCTAGCTGCTACAAGCATGGCTGCTTTGTGCACGCCCAGCTAACTATTACACTGTGGTAGCATACTATTGGCTTCTGTTATTTTTGCCAGCTTGTATGACCATTGTACTTTATAAATCTGTTATAATCATCATCTGCTGATGGATTAGCTGTATGTACGTAGTTGCTGTGTGTTGACGGTCAAAGCCTCATGTCCAGTGTGCAGTATGCATGCAATTCCACCGAGGCATCTGCACCATGGTGCTTCATTTCTTCAGTAGCATCGTTGTACCAATCAAAAAAATTAATGCTTCACACTATTGACACTTCGAAGTACAACGTATTTTAGATTGATGGACAACGAGGAACAAGCATGGAGCAACTCACAGCTCACATACATACTTAATTGATAACTTGCAGTTATGGGATCACATAATATGCATGGCCCATAACAGCTGTGCACTCTCGGAGTCCAGGTCCTGCTTGCCTGCATGCATGCCATGCGATACATGCATGCTTGCACACCTCCTTTGTTTCCTGCAGTTATTATTATATATAATAAGTGTGGCCTGGCCCACTTATGTCTCACATACAACACTGTTATTATAAGCTGTTAACTACACATCCATTGAAATAATATTATGCCATTTTCAGAGAAATAACTTTCAACTGTACATGTATTGTCTACTTATTAACTTGTAGCTTGCTTGTATGGGTACTGAAGTTACCTGGTCTATTATCAAGTTATTTTAGATCTGCTCAAACAAAATCATGCTATAGGAAAAAACTAGAATTGCATCATAACTAGGTAAATCAGCAATGGACATATTTAACTGAGATAATACTGTGATTCACCCTGATTGCACTATACACTGGATGCCAGTGTGTTCACTATGTCACACTAGTACGCAATACACTATACTGCTGCATGCAATAAACAGACCAAATGTGACTGCAAAAGTATAATCATAGGTTGTAGAGGTTGTAATGATGGTGTAGGAAGACAAAATGGAAGTGTGCATAAGATTAAAATAAAATTATTTAGTTGGTATCTATGACTGAAGTAATGGAATTTACTGATTCAATCGAGATCGGAACAAAAATATGTGAGTGTGACAGGAATGAATATTTCGATTCTTTTCGGATCGGCCCTCTGCAATGGCAGCGACTTCCCCTGCAGCATGAGTAGCAGCCCTAAAGGTTAGAGGTGGCAAAAGTATCAGAGCAGGTGGCATCCCACTTTTTTATCCCAATTATTTTTTGCCAGTTTGATAACTTTTTATCTACTTACTGACCTACTTTAGCTTTTGTGCTGTTTTATTGTTCGTTTGTGTGATTTAGTTGTATAGCTTAGTTGTTGCTTTTTCTTCTCAGTGTAGTATTTATTTTTATCAAATGCACAAAACACACAAATTTGCCCAAACTTTGAAAAATGCTGCCTGAAATTAGGCACTTAATAATGTACTCTAAATCAGTGTCTAAAGTGACCTAATTTTAGATCAAAACTGACTTATGAAGCACCTAAATTTAAGCATGTTAGAATTTAGAGTACTTGTAGTAGAGTATACTCTCTGAAATTTTAGGTGATAGTGTATAAATTAATTTTAGGCAGCGACATGTCTAAATTTAGGCGAAGGAGACTGTATTAATTAATTTTATTTATTGCTAAAAATTAATGGCTAAATTCAGATAAAATTATTAGGCGTGATATGTCTACCAGTTTTAGGTTATAAATAGCTTTTGATCAATTTTAACCAATTTTCTTAGACATGCGCTAAGGATTATCCAGTTTGGGTATCCATTAGTTCACAACAGTCGAACTACAGATGTATTACGTCACTGGCAGGAAGCACGTGGCATGCCCGTTCATGAAAAAGGGCGAAACAGGAAACAAAATTAAGAAGAAAAAAAGTTATGTTCAGGTTCTGTTCAGGTTTTGCTAAATTTCAATCTGTTACTCTTTCACATGGCCGTTCATGTGTTTTAAAATGTAAAATCACTATAAAAACTCCTTCCAAGCTTCAGGTCTCAGGGCAGTGAGTATATAGGTGGTGTACTGAGCAGTGCGGTGTGCTAGAGTCTGTTCCATGAATTGTTGTTTTTTTTCAACTAGGCGTGGTTAGGTCTATTTATAAATATTGTTGTTAGGTATAAAGCGAGCCTGTACGTAACAAGGCTGCGTTAAACTTATAAGGAAGTTAAAATTCCCGTCGTATTATAGTACTAAAGAATAACAGTAACTCCTTGTTTTGCGTCTCACTGAACTACGGACTTTTACCTCAAAATGCAGAATCAAGATGAGAACAGCAGAATACGAACTTGGAGAGAAGTCGTCATTCGTTTGAAATACACCAATGAGAGCCAGCCGGCCGTCTCTTTGACTGCAGGAGGGATATACTTCGATTCTGGAACAACTGACTTTTCCTTGCCGCACCAAATTCAATCCGGAGAAACCATTGTATGGAATGGCAGAAAAGTTCAGGGTCCTGTTCCCACTGGAAGTGTCGGCGTACTTACGTACAAGACTAGTGATGGAAATACCCTCGCTGTGATGTGGAGCGTACCATTCCTTCTTCTCGGGATTTTTGATATTTTCAAAAACAGATGGTATGTTAGGGTTTTTGACGGAGCAAGAAGAGCTGACCAAGCGTTGTTCGTTGAAATGGAACGTGTGGCGAACAACGGAGACGACAATTGGTTTGGCCCCGAAGATATTGGCCAAGGCTACCGAATGTCAGGGTCAATGGCTTCCTCTACTAGGCCAATCCTAGATATTCATGTAACCAAAACCCCAGCGCTCCAGAACAATCGTGAAAACTGATAATTGAGACAGCCATGGATCCATCCATCTTGCATGATTGTTGTTACGTATAGTTATAATTTGCTGTCAAAGTGACTAGCCAATTTTTTGTTTGATTGTAGAATTTCACGACTGTTCGTGGGTGTTTTGGTCTCGGCACCGCTCGCGTAAAGGCGCTAGGCGAGTTGTAGAAAGAAAGAAGAAGAAGACCAAGATCATGACGAAACTCGATTTTCACAGTTTCCAGGTTCGTCACTTTAGCAACAATTTCGAGCAATCTCATTGCTGCTGTAAGATGGGGTAACGCCAGAGAGCAGATCTAAGTTTCTTTGGACGTACAAAATTCATCACCATGCGAAATATCAGCGTTTGAACGTTTAATACATTGTACTGTAGCCGCCATCTTGTTTTTCCGTTCAACCCTACATAGGGAGGCACTACCGTGCCTCCTTAACGATTTTTCACCATACTGAGCTAGAGGGTATGTATGTATTTTAGGCTCTGTTTGTGACACTGTCTGATTTTTACTTATTATTACACTAATGATGTTGCCAGTGACATGCATAGCTCAGTACAGTCAACATGCAACGGTACAGTCAACATGCAGGACTACATACATAGCAAAGCAGGCAAGCCCTCGTGCCCTCAGAAGTGGAATGATGGTCAAACATCAACTTATGCATGTTGCTAGGAGTATGCATGATGCATGTTGCAGGATTAGCAGTGACACCAACGAGTATATTCTCAGTGCACTAGTATCTACTAAGAAGAAACATTTCACAGTTCACAAGACTTGTTGATCAGTAATCTAACTCAACAATATAGAGTACAGATTAATTAATTACAAACCAAAACAAAGAAGAGGAGGATAACTGCATGAATTGAAACACACATGCACTCTCTAAATACTCAACTAAAAATGTGCATCTAAACTGTTCTACATGTACAGACCATAAACAAAACCACGCCTATAATTATAGACTAATAATTATTACAAACTGTTAAACAGCTAAGATATAAACTATTAAAAAACCACAAAGCTGATTAATTATAATGGATGTGCATGTATTTTAGCAGTACTATCGAGTTGCACAATATTATCATTCCACAGCTTGAAATCAGTATAATAGTTAATTCTAAAACAAACATTATTTTGTTATAATTATTCATTGTTAACAAAATAATGTTTGTTTTAGAATTAACTATTATACTGATTTCAAGCTGTGGAATGATAATATTGTGCAACTCGATAGTGCTGCTAAAATACATGCACATCCATTATAATTAATCAGCTTTGTGGTTTTTTAATAGTTTTAATTATCTTAGCTGCTTAACAGTTTATAATAATTCTTTTTTTTATTATTCATTGTTAAAGTTTAGATATTGCTTCTTCGTAGATTTTTCCAAAGTTGATCATGTTGGTTCTGATCCTCTTCCAGGTGAGCTCCTCGTGATTGCTGTCAATCAACTTACCATTGAATTCCGTCTGATCTGGAGGAATGGTTGCTGCAAACACAGGCAGCAGAGCACCTGATAGAAGGACCAGAGCAATGAACACAAAGATCTTCAACCACTCACCCTCCTCAGGTGTAGTAGGGGCATATGGTCCTCCAATATCAGTAGACACCCAACCAGGTGACACCTTGATTGTGGTGAAATAAGACCAAAACTAAACTTCATGAAAATGCTATTAACTTTACTATGCATTTACATACTGATAAACTACATCAAAATTACATGTATAATTATCATTCTAATATTATGTGCTATCCAGTAATTTTAAGTTCGGCTCTTTGCTACCATGCATATCCCACTTACACATATGAACTGAATGTCCTTGTCATTCTTGTATTCATTAGCAAGAAGTCTGTTGAGAATTATTCTACCCAATCCTGAAACAGCATAACCTGTAATATCGTGAATGATTCTGTAGAATTAACTAAAAGAGGTATCTTCTCACTGTCTTCGGAATCATCCGGCCAGCCCTTGTCCTCTGGATGACCTGCCAAACAGTCCCTTTGAAAAGTATATTATCATGAAAGTGCTATAGCTTATAATGCTACAGTATGGGCAGTCCCATACCTCACGTATTGATCCATCAATCCAGACAGGCTCTCTATTGTCATATTTTTTGAAGTGAAAACCTGTTGCATTTCAAGGCTCAGTATTTCTAGTAAATTTCCGTTCTCAGTTCCAAGTGAAACCACTCTGTAATGTATCATGAACAAAAGCTTGAACAGACCAACAGCACATTATATTACCTTGCATGAGGTTGGAGCAATGGTAGGAATGCTCTTGTAGTATTCAGAGTACCATAATAAGTTGTGATTACTGATACTTTAGCTCTGTATGCTTGAGAATAGCCTTCCTCTCCCTGAAACCACTAAATAGAAGCTTGTTAATATCACCGCATGCTTACTGCTAGGAGGAGTCCAGCACAATGAACCAGCACATCCAAGCGACCATACTTCTTCTCCACTTCCTTCTTGGCTGCTTCTATGCTCTCAATGGATGCTACATCAAGGTGAAGGAACTGAGGATCCAGCCCTTCCTTATTCAACTGCTCTACAGCCTGTCTGCCTTTAGCAATATTGCGAGCTGTGTGAGACACATTTTCATCTATTACAATAATACAGAGCTGATTTGTCTCACCAGTAAGGATCACCACACCATCAAACACTTTACACAGCTTTCTGACAGTCTCATAACCCAACCCTCTGTTACCACCAGTGACCTGTACAATAATCATGGCACAAAATTACTGAAGGTGGTCTACTTGTTGCTTACCAGTGCAACTCTCTGGCTTGCTACTGGAGAAGACATTTTTCACAGCGATCGATCAAGCTAGGCAGCAATCAACTGTGCAGTGTCTGAATACCTGAGCTATAGTACTATACATGCATTCAGCTGTACAGGAACTGTACTAACATCCTGTATCTGAAAGACTATTACTATCAACAGATTGTGACAGTCATAATTCCTCAAATTATACTTTACCCTTTAAATTGTCAAATGTTTGGTTTCCCTCGGTACAATTATTCATGTATATACAATTTTTCTTCATTTGACTATTTTTGACAGTTTCTAATACAAAAAAATTTAATAATTTCATATGATTTTCTTTAATAGAAGTTTTCTCTCTCATAGCTGAGCCTTGGTGAGCTGGTATTGATCGTGGCGATGCTTGATCCTCTCCCACGTTATGAACACCTTCTCCTTGCTGACAAACCTCCCGTGGAACCGAGAGCGACCAGGAGGCAGCAAAGCAGCAAACACAGATGAAGCGGCACCTGTTGTGAGAAAAGTGATCTAGTGCTGAACAGCATTGTTTAAAAGTTATCACCAGCTGGAAGAGAATCATTTGCTTCAGGTCCACCCATTTCTGTACGAACCCAACCTGGAACAACCTGAAAAATTTTATTGTAAAAATTTATATGGTAAAAAAATTTTATCGGTAATAATCTCAAATTTATTGGAAAACCAAATCGTGCAAATAAATTTCACTTACACCAACTATATCCAAGTTGTTTGTTGGGTCACTTGCACACTCTTTCGCTAGCAACTCCGTGAACAGAATTCTTCCTATCTCCGCAATGCAGTAGCCTGATAGTAAAAAAAATATTTTATTTAAAATTCATTGAGTATTTTTTGTATCTTACTATCATCATTGACATCAGGTGCCGGCCATCCTCTGCTCACAGTGTCACCAGCTTTAGCAGCACTGCATGTAACAATGATTAAAGATTATCATTGCTACTATCGCTTGCGCTTACTCTACATAGTCATCCATTAGTTGAGAGAGCTCCTCGAATGTGAGCTCAGGCGATTGGAACTTAATTTGCAACTCTTGTGACACTATCCCCAGCATGTGAGCGCTTTCAGAGCCCATAATAGCAATACTATAGCAACAATAGACATAGCAACCAAAGTGTTGATATTATTTAGTAAGTTCTTTACCGTCCATTTGGTTTCATGAGTGGTAGAAAGGCTCTAGTGGAGTTGATTATTCCGTAATAGTTTGTCTGCATGTTAGCGACTGCCCTCTCAGGTAGCGGAATACCCATATCGCTCTGTGTCGTACCACATGTGGAAGAGAAAGAGTCAACAGAGTTTAGAATGAAGGATGTAACAACCACATGCACTCACACAAACACTCATGCACTTATACACTCACTCACTCACTCACTCACTCACTTACTCATTTACCGTGAGGCAAAGTCCAGCATTATTGATAAGCACATCCAGGTGACCATAGTTAGCCAGCAGATAAGCTCTGGCAGCTTCAATACTCTCTGAGCTAGTGATGTCTAGCTGTAGAAACTTGGGAGTGAGTCCCTCTGATTCAAGCTGCTTCATAGCCTCCATTCCTCTCTGTACATTTCGAGCTGTGCAAACAAACAAGGAAAAATTAAAGCTATGATAGTTGACAAGCAAGCTGCATGCTGTATAGGCTGACCTGTTAGTATAACATCGCCATCAAACAACCAACAGAGCTCTCTTACTATCTCCAAACCAATGCCCTTGTTTGAGCCAGTCACCTAAACTCAGCATGAGCTCTACAACCATGACACTTGAATGACAGAAGTTCCACTCACCAGTACAACTTTTGTGTGTGTGCTCATCTCAAGCAGTGGTTTCAGTACAGGCAGCTGCTGGGTATAGACTATATCGAGAGTAGTACGAGAACGTAAACCGTATGTAACTGTCACAGTAGTTCCTAGTTCCTGTAATCTTGCCTTTGTTTTTTGTCAGTGCTATGGACTGCCTTTGATACAATAGTAACTGCACTTGAATTGTCTGAATAGTGTTGACTACAGGAACTGACTTATACATAGCCTGTTCATTTCCTATACATAGCTAGTAAGAATTCTGTACTACTTTTCACTGTGCTTTTTTAACTCATGTTGTAGACACACCAGAATGCATGCACACACCTAAACATGAATATCTGATACAGTAAGCATTGATTTAATTTTGCACAAAGTTTACAAAATACGTACAGAAGTGTGTACAGTTTATCTAAGCTGCCGTGCCATTTCGTGCTTTGGTTTCACGAACATATGCCTCATAGTTCTCTTTCATCTTGTCCCAGTCGAGAAAGTCCTTCTCCTTATTGATCATCTTTCCATGATAACGAGACCTGCCAGGAGGCAGTAGAGTAACAAGCACTGATGAAACAGCTCCTGTTTTATCAGTGCGTGTGCAAGAGATAAGACAAGTTGGTAAGGAAATAGAGCTTTGAACTAACCCAATTCAGGTGGATCAGGAGCTTTCTCTGAACCCATCTCAGTTCTGACCCATCCAGGAACAACCTGAAAATAAGAGATTAGACGACCAGTGAAATAACGAAGTTTCTAGAAGTGAAATGACTTACAGAAACAACATCAATCTTGTTGTTAGGATCACTTGCACACTGTTTTGCGAACACCTGGAACAGCACTATCTTGCCCACCTCAGCAATACTGTAGCCTATGTGCAGTGGCGTAGTGTTGGAGTCAATACTGAGTGATGTGTAATGTATTGTACTAACTGTCATCATCAGCATCAGGACTGGGCCATCCCTTGCTCTCCAACTTGTCAGCATTTCCAGTCTTGGTAGTCCTGGAGAAGCACGTAATTCTCAATCACTCTACCACTGCTAAATAACTAATTCACTCACTCACTCGTTCACTCACTCACTCACTCACTCACTCACTCACTCACTCACTCACTCACCCACCCACTCACTCACTCACTCACCCACCCACTCACTCATTCACTCACTCACTCACTCACTCACTCACTCACTCACCCACTCACTCACTCACTCACTCACTCACTCACTCTAAATAATCCTCCATGAGCTCTATAAGCCTCTTCATGGTGATATCAGGATTACTGAACTCCTTCTGCAGCTGTGGTCCGACCAGAAGATACATGTTAGCACTCTCAGAACACATCGCCACAATCCTACAAATAACCACATTCATGTATTATTTTGTGCATACATGATATGAAGAATAATGCTGACCTTCCATTTGGTTTCATTATGGGCAAAAATGCTTCGGTCAAATTTTTTGACCCGTAAAAGTTTGCGTTCAAGTTCAGCACTGCTCTTTCTCCAACAGAAGAACATGTAGTAGTCTGTAAGAAAAAAATCCGTAAACGTGATCATAGAGATAAAAATTGTCACAAGCTAACATTAAAGCAAACTCCTGCATTGTTGATTAGCACATCCAGTTGACCGTATTTTGACACAACTTCTTTTTTAGCTGCTTCAATGCTATCAAAACTAGTGATGTCCAGTTGAATGAACACTGGATCGAGTCCTTCAGCTTGCAGAGATTTCACAGCTTCACGACCTTTCTTCTCACTGCGAGCTGGGGAGAGAGAGAGAGAGAGAGAGAGAGAGAGAGAGAGAGAGAGAGAGAAACAGAGCAGTTTGAATCAGTTCTTAGATTGTACAGTACCTGTCAGAATGACATCTCCTTTAAACACTGAACACAACTGCTTCACAATCTCATACCCTATTCCTCTGTTGGCTCCAGTCACCTAAGCATAACAAGTTGGTAAGCATTGGACAAGAGCTCACTACTCACCAGTACAGCTCTCCTGTCAGACATAGCTCAATATTGCACTAAAGTAATACAAGCTAGCTGACTGGTCGATATTTAAGCTCAGTTTCTTCCTGTGAGCTGTATTGAGTGAATATCACATGGTAGGCATAGAAACCACATGTGATTGTTGATAGACAGGAAGAATCTATTGTCACTGCATAGGATGCTTCTTGCTCAAAATTTAACAGTAACTCACCTACTATTGTAGTCTTAGGCTAGCTGCCAGAGCTTTGCAAATCAAGCAGCCATAGACTATGGACTACACCAAGCTCCGTGGTACATGCGAAGATCAACTGCGTCAGAAACACTTCATCATCAACGTAACAACATGCAACTTCAAAAAAAATAAATAATTTATTAACAATATAATCATAACTAGTTGAAAAATTCCTTGTGTATTGCTGCGTGTTCTGAGCAGGTGTGGTTTCTCCAGTAGAGGAAGATGACGACAGCACAATGGTGCGTCCATATAAACGCCAGCAGCACAAGAGCATGCCACCACTGATGGCTGGATCCAATGTAGTCCACCTTACCAGGGAATCTGCTCTCGGGAAATCGCGAGGCATAGAACGTTCCACCAAGAACAGCAAGCACATAAATTATGAATATCCGAGGAAGAAACATCACGACAACAGGCGCCTGGAATCCGCCATTATTAACAATCCAATGAACCACTGGAACGACACCGGCAAAGACGAGAGCAGAGTAGAGGAACAGACGACGAAGGTGCCATTTTGCCGACAGGAACTCGGGATGTAGCTGAGTGAACATGCTGACCAAAGCAAGCATTGCTAACAGCATCATGTAGAATACCTGCCAGTGCCTCTCACAGTAAAATGCATAGTACGCTCCTGGGAAATAACATCCACACAGACCAACCGCTACTCCACCTAAATCAAGATGCAGCCATTTCTTCAACACAGTCTCTGACATACAGTTGAAGAGATGATAACCGGTAGAACAGACCATGCAGATCTGGAAGCAAAGAGTGAGGCAAGTGAAGGTAAGATGGTCGCCAAACTCCCCCTTATGTTCAGGTAGGAAAGCAAAATTGTCCTCTAGAATGAGAAATGTGAAGTATACAATTCCGATCAAGTGTGTCCATATGTTGATCGACTCGTTGCTCCACACTAACAAACTTCTCAGGCACAAGTCCACAGGCAACCCAGCTCTGTAGCCCTCTTTGATGCCGGGGTTCCATTTCAGAAAGGAGGGGATCTCGTGGTACGTGTATAGTGGTATTCCAAAAGCTCCTCGAGCGTAGGGCACTGGGTCAGGTGCATTCTCCTGCGAGCTAGCTCCTCTGACGATTGCTTGGTTGGGAGGAGAGTCATCTTCCATTATAGTGGGTGTGGCTGTAATTAATTTTGATTGCGTGTGAAGTTTGCGCATGCGTACAGTTGAGGCGGAAGTTTTGAATTAGAATTTACAGGACACCGCGCGTTGTCTTGGTGCTTTGATCTGATTGGTCAGTTGCCATGTTCGCACCTTCCATATCCATACAGAGAGCATTATATGGGAAAGAGCGCGCTTTTTGAGCAAAAGACACAAAGCACTAGCAACTAGCTGCTCTGGAGGTGACTTGGAGATACTTGGTACTGCTACTAAAGAACGAGAAAATCTCTCTGGACTTTGGGAAAGAGTTAGAACATCTTTGAAAAGAGTTGTGAGAACATGAAGAATTCAAAACCACCGTGAGTGCTGTTGCTTCAGCCTTGTCTGTAAATCAGCTGAGCTGCCAGCTACTAGCTACATTTACCTGGTATCTTTGTTGCTTTTCCATACAGTCAAACTTATTTCCCAACTTGTTGTACTACCATACTACTTATCCCGTGGCCCGTGCTAACTGCTGCTGTGACTTGTGAGCGGCTACAACTGTCTACTACTGACCGAACAATGGCGCAGCAATGACCGCTAACCCATGTACAATGGTGCTTACTCAACAACCACTGTTACGGTCATACGGTATCTACAACAACCGCTGTGCCTAGTGACAATAACGGTGAGTGCCCCTTCACGTGTACTAGCGTTCTTACTCAACTCCTCTATCTACTGTAGCTTCATATAAGCAGCATTCTAAGACCAGAACAATCTAGCTTCACTCTTGCTACTGCCCCTGTCTTCTACTGTTGCTAATGTGTTATCTACCTAAGATCTTACGGTACCAGTAATAGTAGTTTTGCTAAGGGTTATAATGATGCTAAGAAGTATAGTAACCATGGATGCTACACTTTCTATGGCACAAGAGAGTTACCATCTGTGGTTTTAGCAATGCTAGGCTGTATGGTAGCAATGTTAGAATGTATTTGCATGCCAGCATGGTAGCGTGTGTTGTGACTTCATGGATAATAACAAGGTCAGTGAGTGTTTGTATGTATCTGCTAGCGCGGCATGACAGTGAGTGAGTCAGTGAGAGTGTATAATTATTATGAATCATCTTTAATAATGTTGCATGTGATATTGCTGTGATATTTCATTGATACATTGATGTATGTTAGCAGAGCCTTAGAATGAACATTGTGTAGTACATAGGTAGTGTAGTGAACACCTTAGCCAGCCAGGTAGATAGCTAGGTAGTGTAGTCAAAGCATCAGGTAGATAGCTATGAACATGAAGAGGAGCAGATCCAGTGACCGGACAAGAGCACCATCAACCCATCCAAGATCTCATGGGATCAGTTATCAACTCATTCATGTTCGGTTCCAGTTTCGTACCTCCATTGCTCGGTGAAGTTCTCATACTATTGATGTGTTCACAATGTGGTTTGTTCTGTAGGGAAGCAGCTGTGGATGCCAGAACAAGATGTTGTATTTTGCTAATTATTACGCCGTTTTATTTTACTCAGATAATCAACTAGAATCACATAAAGACAGGAAAGAAAATCATATCCTTCACTTGCATTGTACTGTCTATGTACTACCCCTCTTGTCCAATGTACTACCCCTCTGGTCCAATGTACTACCCCTCTGGTCCAATGTACTACCCCTCTGGTCCGATGTACTATCCCTCTGGTTCAAGTACTACCCCTCTGGTCCAATGTACTTCCCCTCTGGTCCAATGTACTACCCCTCTTGTCCAATGTACTACCCCTCTGGTATCAATGTCCTATCTCCAATGTAGTACTATCCTATAATATCGTACTATTATTCAGGTTGTTAGTATTCCCTTTGGTCCAATGTACCACTTCTCAGGTAAAATTATAATAATTTCTCCATTCATCGACTCATCGATCACTCCAATCATCGACCCATCGATCACTCCATCATCGACCCATCGATCACTCCAATCATCGACCCATCGATCACTCCAATCATCGACTCATCGATCACTCCAATCATCGACCCATCGATCACTCCAATCATCGACCCATCGATCACTCCAATCATCGACCCATCGATCACTCCAATCATCGACCCATCGATCACTCCAACCATCGACCCATCGATCACTCCAATCATCGACCCATCGATCACTCCAATCATCGACCCATCGATCACTCCAATCATCGACCCATCGATCACTCCAATCATCGACCCATCGATCACTCCAATCATCGACCCATCGATCACTCCAATCATCGACCCATCGATCACTCCAATCATCGACCCATCGATCACTCCAATCATCGACCCATCGATCACTCCAATCATCGACCCATCGATCACTCCAATCATCGACCCATCGATCACTCCAACCATCGACTCATCGATCACTCCAATCATTGACCCATCGATCACTCCAATCATCGACCCATCGATCACTCCAATCGATCGCCTCTTCAAGCAAGCAATCAAGATTCAAGAAGTAGACTATTGGACATGTATGTGTAGTTTGTTGTTGAGCTGTTGTTCTGCACATGGTTTTTCCCAGCAAAGGGTTTTCTCCTGGTAAGAAACTAGGTTTTACCTTGCTGGTTTTTCCATTGAATGATGTTGGGTCTCATCATTCATAAATATAGGCATTATCTTATATTCGTCAGACCCCAGCTCACACCAGTGCTGTGTCGACATGTGTTGTCTGTGGTTGTAATTATTGTCGTGATTATTTTAATTTTGATTTTATTATCGAACTGGTATGCAAAACTCCTAAAATTTAAAAAAAATAAATAAAAATGTTTGCTGTGTCTAGTTCTTTAGTGCTGGGTGCAACACGTTTGGCTCAAACCATGTAGCAGTAGTCAGTGGTTAGTTAGAGCTAGCTAGTTTAGATAGATACGCCACTAGCTAGGTTTGTGGTTAGACGCCTGGTTTTATGCTAAGAGTGTAGCACCTTGCACTGGAGAATAGACACAGCTTTAAAACAAATTTCAGTCAATATGCATGTGATGGGATTAATAGTACAAAAGTTGAGGGAATTACTAATTCAACATACTAGTCTTGCACAAGATGCTGTTTACGTGCCTTCAGTATTCAGGTACATTGTAGCTAGATGGGTATAAATTTATGGTTAGATACCGCACGTATGCAGCATGTTTTTGAGAAAAAAAGTGGCTCTTGTAACATAGCAAAGTTAGTTGGGCTGAGTAAAGCCTAACCTATCCAGAAGAAGCATAGAAGAAGCTGACAATGCAGAAGAAGCTTCGTTTATTGCAAAAATAGAGCTTAGGGAACTAAATTGTAGAACAGAATTCGAAGCTCACATTATTAATCTTATACAGAGAATAACTTGCTGACTTCAAGTCTAAATGTTTCAATGGAAACCTTGTCACTATAGTTGGTCATTAATATTTTTCAATTGGTTAATTCGGAAATTAACCTTATTCATGAGTCTAGAGTAGCTAGTGGACTGCTCATACAGTAGGTATGAATAGGAATAATTATACAAAATTGCGCAAATATAGACTGTGGTCTTTGACCCAAGGTTTATTAAGACGACAGTACAGCAGAAACAACATTACAGGAACTGACAAGTGAAAGGAACACACGCTTTTTATTACACATCATGGACAGCCCTAGATACCTGTGACTAGCACAATGCAACATAAGTACAACAACGAATACCACAAAATAACACTTTATGTACAAACACAAACAAATAAGTCCAGTAGTCACAACATAGACTAATGCAACCATCCATGGTGCAAGATAGTACAGCCTATAATAATCATGTGTTGCCATGCTGCCAGTATTATCAGATTATCAAAAAATAAATTATTATTATTTGGCTTCTGTTGTGGTCAAAACTTGTATTTTGGCTACTGATATCATGATTGCACACTTTAATTAGTATCAGCTTAGAAAAAAATCACATCATAGAAACAGTTATCAATGAGCACAAGGGTCCACCTCGAGTTGTATGGAAAACATTTTCAATGGCCCAGCCATTTGTAGAGAAGAGTATCTCCCATTCTGCCAAGGTTCTCTCCTTGCCTCCTGCTATCACACCCATGTAGGCATTAAAATGCTTTTGAGTACGGGTAGTTGCATTGTCAGGCCCCACCCCTGGCATGATGGCATCAACAACAACTAGCTTAGCATGCACAGGAAGAGCCTTGTGAAGAGAAGAGAGGATTTTAGAACAATCGTCATCAGACCAATCGTGGAAGATGTGCTTCAAGAATGCAACGTCACAGTTTGGGATAGTCTTGTGATCAAAAAAATTTCCCTTCACTAACTCTACTCCTTCTGGAGCATCTTTGATTGCATCGATGACCTCAGGAAGATCAAAACTCAGTGTTGTAATATCTGAATAATTTGCCTTGAGGGCAGCCATAGTTGGTCCAAAGTTCCCTCCTATGTCACAGACAGTCTTGCCTTTGAAAGGAGTCCAGTCATACTCATTAACTATGGCTGGAATCTCAATGGCTGATAATACTCCCATTAATTCGTTAAAGGGTTTAGCAGAAACAGGGTTGGATTTGAAGTAATCAAATAGTGGTAACCCATTGGCTGCATGGAATGGCACATCACCTCCTGCAAATATAGATTCTGGGAGCTTGGACCAAGCAGCCCACATTGGAGGCTCACAATATACTTTAACTCCGCAAGCAATACTCGGTTGAGGGGCACCTGTCTGAAGCAATTTTCCCATGGTAGTGAGGCTGTACATGAACTCTCCTCGTTCACCAGCAGTCTCTGTCAGGACTCCCTCAACAGCAGCCACCCGGAGCTGTCTCAACAGTAAGTCTTCATTCACGGGGCACCCTAGAGAGCTGACGATCTCGGACACAGACAATGTTCCAGAGCCAATGACGTCTGGCACACCGAGAACAACCACTGTATACAAGCACTGAGAGGTGAAGTGTGCCTGGCTTAGAGCCATTAGTGCAGGAATGGCCGTTTCCATCTCCTTGGGAGTCACTAGAGCCTTCTCTGCAGCAGGTTTGAGTGGTGACGGGAAAGTTACTGTCCTGTTTGGTGAGGCCATGATTCTACCAAGAAGTCTCTTTACCGGTTAACCTGAGGTAATGGGTACGTACGTCCTCCTGACTCGAGTTTTGATTGTTTTGAACCCGTCGACGGGTTTTGTACTGAATCTCTGGAATGCATTCATGCTATTATAAGTCTTATAATAAGTCTTATAAGCGGAGACTCCCCAACGTATTGGGAACATGATCAACCTCAGCTCGCGCATCGTGTTCTGCTGCTTTCTCTGCAGCAAGTTTGAGTGACGCCTCGGTGCATGCAGTGCTCAGCATCGCCTTCGGATATCTTTGCCAGGAGCTCCGGAGGAGCTCTCATATAAAATTAATGTAGTAACTAATTACTACATCAGAGAAAGAATATTCTTACTCTGGTAGTTTTAGTAGCTCGGGACCGGTACTGTATTAGATATGCACAATTTGATATCCAGGAAAAATTCTCAATATTTTTCATCAGTGCACGTGTGACTGCAAAATTAGATTGTATTTTTCAGCATAAAACTATACTTAACATGCAATAATGTTTTTTTTATTAATAACCCACTTGATGATTAACCAATTCATTTGAAGCACTGATACTGGCACCAATGCTCTGATGCACTGATGCACTGATACACTGATGCAGTGATACATCTGATACACTGATACACTGATGCAGTGGTACACCTGATACATCTGATACACTGATGCAGTGATACATCTGATACACTGATACACTGATGCACTGATGCAGTGGTACATCTAATACATCTGATACACTGATACACTGATGCACTGATGCAGTGGTACACCTGATACATCTGATACACTGATGCAGTGGTACATCTGATGCACTGATACACTGATGCACTGATGCAGTGGTACATCTGATACACTGATACACTGATGCACTGATGCAGTGGCACATCTGATACATCTGATACACTGATGCAGTGATACATCTGATACACTGATACACTGATGCACTGATGCAGTGGTACATCTGATACATCTGATACACTGATGCAGTGGTACATCTGATGCACTGATGCAGTGGTACACCTGATGCAATCATGAATGAACTATGTGTAGTACATGGGTAGTGTAGTGAACACCTTAGCCAGCCAGGTTGATAGCTAGGTAGTGTAGTCAAAGCATCAGGTAGATAGCTATCAAGAGATAACGAAGAGTGCCTGGACAAGATCACCATCAACCCATCCAACTGTTATCACTCGTACTTTGATTTGTCCGGTGATGATGGCTCCAGTCTCCTACCATCATTGCTCGATGATGTTCTCATACTATTGATGTGTTCACAATGCGGTTTGTTCTGTAGGAAAGCAGCTGTGGATACCAGAACATGAAGATTTTGGATTATGCTGATTATTATGCCGTTTTCGTTTACTCAGATAATAAACTAGAATCACATAAAGATAGGAAAGAAATCATATCCTTCACTTGCATTGTATACTACCCTGGCCCTCTGGTCCAATGTACCATCTCTCTGGTTCAATGTACTACCCATCTGGTCCAATGTACTACCCCTTTGGTATCAATGTGCTACCTCCAATGTAGTACTATCCTATAATATCGTACTATTATTCAGGTCCACAATCCCATGGGTTAAATGTTAGTATTCCCTTTCGTCCAATGTACCACTTCTCAGGTACAATGTAGCACATTACAATAATTTCTCTAATCATCGACCCATCGATCACTCCAATCATCGACCCATCGATCACTCCAATCATCGACTCATCGATCACTCCAATCAGCGACCCATCGATCGCTCCAACCAACCTATGGATTGATCAATCCAATCTTCGACTCTTCGATCACTCCAATCACCGCCTCTTCCAGCAAGCAAGCAGGATTCAAGAAGTAGACTATTGGACGTGTATGTGTAGTTTGTTCTGCACATGTTTTTTCCCAGCAAAGGGTTTTCTCCTGGTAAGAAATTGGGAATTTATTGGGAATTTTTCGGAAACAATTCAAGATGCTTCTATTCTTTCCAATATAGATCTCGCCCTAGAGTTTATCCTTAAGAAGCGTTTGGTGAGTAGTTCGCTTCTTGCCTTAGCACGCTCGTCAAGAAATTTGGCGTAGAAAAACCGAGTTTTATAGCGATCGGCTTTGGCGCAATTCCGGCTTATTCTACCGCAGCAGTTGTTTCTTTCATCTGCAGCTCGTGACAGAGCAACGCTAGCACCGTGAAACTCGCTCTGATGCATCAATGAGTGTGTCTCAATGTATAATGCAGCTTGAAACGTTGTACAATATTCTACACCAAGGAATAATTTAGGAATAATGGACATCGTACGGATACGCATTTTTCTAGCCAAAAATCTCTCCTGGCTAACCGTGCAGCAAAGGTTACCAGCTGAAATTCGACTCTTATAAACCATTTCTAGGTGCTGTCGAAGAGTTTTCTGCATTTAATTTTTCTGATTTTAAGAAAAACACTTTTACATCCTAAATCATGGCTGATTTTGCAGTGACGTCCATGTTTGTTGATGCATAGAACAGCTACGTTCAGCGTGGGTCAACAAAACTCTTCACAGCACCTAGAAATGGTTTATAAGAGTCGAATTTCAGCTGGTAACCTTTGCTGCACGGTTAGCCAGGAGAGATTTTTGGCTAGAAAAATGCGTATCCGTACGATGTCCATTATTCCCAAATTATTCCTTGGTGTAGAATATTGTGCAACGTTTCAAGCTGCATTATACATTGAGACACACTCATTGATGCATCAGAGCGAGTTTCACGGTGCTAGCGTTGCTCTATCACGAGCTGCAGATAGAAGAAAGTCGCTCATTAATATTCATAAAAACCGGTATACCGCCACCTTAATTAAGGGTGCACGCTACTAGCAACAGTGCGGCTGCTATGAATATAATTATAGTGTGGTTGCTGACATAGCAACTGTTTACACGACAAACCACAGCCAATAGCAACTGTATACTCAGCTAGCATTCCAATGGCGCTGCCCTAGCCAACAGGCATTTTGGCATAAAACTTCGCCATCGCACGCTGGAACTAGACGTCTTTTAGCTCTACGCGATCGCCAACACGTGGGCTATACCGTAACAGAACGATTTTTCTAAATAAACGCCACACTGCCGGGAAAATCTATGCTGCTCGAAGAGCAACGGTACTTTCTAGGCGCGCTAGCGAAAAAATCGCTCTGTTACTAGATTGTTGCTTTGTTGAAACTTGCATTTCTGGAATCTTGAGTTCATTCAAGTCTTCACTGGTGAGTTTTATGAATAAACACGTCGATGATAGACCACGTCTCTCCGTGTTCTTGCGAGAAAGCCAGCCAGTTAAATTCCATGATACGAGAAGCTATCCAGACGCACTAGCTATACTGCTAATATCGCTCTATCTGCTGCTTTAGTTTTCCAGAAACACTGACCATAGCAACGCGCAGCGCCGTGAATATTAATTAGTTGCGTGCACGTGTTGCCATGCTGGCAGTATTATGTGGCTTCTGTTGTGGTCAAAACTTCTGATCATGAATGCACACTTAATTAATTATAAGTATCAGCTTAGAAAAAATTATCACATCATAGAAACAGTTATCAATGAGCACAAGGGTCCACCTTGAGTTGTATGGAGAACATTTTCAATGGCCCAGCCATTTGTAGAGAAGAGTATCTCCCACTCTGCCAAGGTTCGCTCTTTGCCTCCGATCACACCCATGAAGGTGTTAAAATGCTTTTGAGTTCGGGTAGTTGCATTGTCAGGCCCCACCCCTGGCATGATGGCATCAGCAACAACTAGCTTAGCATGCACAGGAAGAGCCTTGTGAAGAGAACAGAGGATTTTAGAACAATCGTCATCAGACCAGTCGTGGAAGATGTGCTTCAAGAATGCAACGTCACAGTTTGGGATAGTCTTCTGATCAAAAAAATTTCCCTTCACTAACTCTACTCCTTCTGGAGCATCTTTGATTGCATCGATGACTTGAGGAAGATCAAAACTCAGTGTTGTAATATCTGGATATTTTGCCTTGAGGGCAGCCATAGTTGGTCCAAAGTTCCCTCCTATGTCACAGACAGTCTTGCCTTTGAAAGGAGTCCAGTCATACTCATTAACTATGGCTGGAATCTCAATGGCTGATAGTACTCCCATTAATTCATTAAAGGGCTTGGCAGAAACAGGGTTGGCCTTGTAGTAGTCAAATAGTTGTAACCCATTGGCTGCAGTGAATGGGACATCACCTCCTGCAAATGTTGCTTCTGGGAGCTTGGACCAAGCGACCCACTTTGGAGGCTCGCAAAATGCTTCAACAGCTGAACCAATGCTTGGTTGAGATGTACCTGTCTGAAGCAATTTTCCCATGGTAGTGAGGCTGTACATGAACTCTCCTCGTTCACCAGCAGTCTCTGTCAGGACTCCTTCAGCAGCAACCACTCGGAGCTGTCTCAACAGTAGGTCTTCATTCACAGGGCACCCTAGAGAGCTGACGATCTCGGACACAGACAATGTTCCAGAGCCAATGACGTCTGGCACACCGAGGACAACCACTGTATACAAGCACTGAGAGGTGAAGTGTGCCCGGCTTAGAGCCATTAGTGCAGGAATGGCCGTTTCCATCTCCGTGGGAGTCAAAAGAGCCTTCTCTGCAGCAGGTTTGAGTGGTGACGGGCAAGCTACAGTCCGGTTTAATGAGGCCATAATTCTAGAAAGGATAGAAGAATTTTACTGTTAATATTGTTGCTAGCCAAGGTGTGGTCAAGAATTTTGACCGGCCTGTCACCGTTAATTTGGTCCGTACAAAATTGGCGAAGATGCATGTACATTGTAAAATGCGGATGATATGACGCTATACGTAATTACGTATAGCTTAGCTTAGAACATGGCTTTATCGTGAATACACGAAGCAATAACCAATAATAAAACAGAGGGCATAGCCCGAGGGTTTATTGCTGAGTGTATTCACGATAAATCACGACGTGGGCATGTTCTTGGCAATTTGTATCATAGCAACACGAATGATGTAGTTAGCACATTTTATGTTACTCGAGTCTTCTAATACTAATGGGTCCTGTGATTAACACAATAATTATTCATTCTGTTAATCACAGGACCCATTAGTATTAGAAGACTCGAGTAACATAAAAGAAGTGTGTGATTGCGCAAGCATTAAGCTTTCTGGTAGGGTTGGCTTTCAACTTGTACCTGTCCTCCTTTTGTAACTTCATGGAGGGTTACCCATGTGGGTCATGTGACTTTACTATGTAGAGCACATGACTTCCTGGAAAATATGCGATATTCCCTAGGGATTTCTCATATTGGACAGGAAATCTTATCACATGGCTTTTTTGCATATTGCCCTGGAGTCACATGATCTCCAGGGCAATATGCTCTATAAACTGTGAGCGGTGCCTTTGATCTAAAGGCCTGCTATGATACAATGCAAAATAAACTCTCATGCTGACTTCGCTGCTCTTCAGAATGATGTTGATTGCTTGTGTGTCTGGTCTGATTACCTCGTCTAGCTGAGTTTGTCTTTGCAGAATTGCTTGGCGGCAAATTGGTTTTCTGTCAGTACAGATCACTCTACAGTTATGCTGGTTGCAATACTAGTGAATTTCTTGAGACTCTACCTGTCTCATGTTCGACCTCACTGTAAGCAAATGTTCAAAAATTAGCTCTCAAGGCTGCTACAAAACAATAGAAGGCCAACTACTCGTGAGTGTGCCAAGTGCCTTCTCTTGCTCAGAGACGTCAGTATCTAAAGTTGATCACTCTTTTCAAGATTAAGAAAGGTCTTATAATTATGAGTGATGCGCCTGTCCATGCTAGATAGAATCCTAAGAAATTCCAGTCAGTTACTGACCAGGCCCACTGCTAATTCTACTTCCTATGTCTCCTCCTTCTTTCCGCCATGTGGAACAATCTATCTGTGGACATTCGAGAGAGTAATTCTTTTTCGAAAATCTGTCTTATTTAATTTCTAACTTAGGGTACTATTCATGATTAAGCATTTTTGCTATTGAATTTTTTGTATCCTTGCTACATGTACATGCAAAATTAGGAATAGGAAGAGCCAACAAATGCTTCTATGAGAAGAAGGTGAAAAGTATTTTGAATCTTGAGTAACGAAAACGAATTTTCTTATTCTTCTACAGATTTTGCCAAGTTAACACAACAGTATTGTGTAATATTGTGTTTACTATGTTGTTGTAATCTATGATGCTGGTACTGTGAGACTTGCACTGTGTACTGAGACTTGCATAGTTAGCAACTAACTATGCAAGTTAGCAACCATTGAGTGAGACTAGAAGCAAGTAGCTTAGCCAGGTAAATAGCTAGTCTAAACCTTAGGTAGATAGCTATCTAGAGAGAGCATGAAGTGGAGCAGATCCAGTGCAGCAGTTGATGATGAAGTGATGAATTTTGTCCCCTCACTCCACTCAATTGTTTGTCTCTATATAATGCTTGTTGTGCAACCACTTGACAAGCTGTCAGGTGGATACAGAAATGAAGATCTCTCAAGTAAACTGTTATGAAAAGCTACCTAGTCTAATGCTGAGATATAAGAGATGGATATCTACTTCAGTGGAACAGAGTACTTGCACGTGCCTTATATAGCTATACTCACTGCATTTATAGAATCATTGATTGTTACAATCAAAATTGAAACAATACATAATGATTGATTATGATGTTCAACTATAGCTAACATCAATTCAGTAGAATCATACTTGTACACACAGCCCTGCATGTATTAGCCCAGCTCTAAGCTCAGCTTCTACCTGCTCTTCTCCTTGGGCTTCGTCACTATGTAGCGCTGGTAGAAGAAGTTGCAGAACAGTGCACCACACGTAGAATAGTTGATCATTCCAAGCACGAACTCAACGTAGGTGAAATGACAGTCTGCTCCTCTCAGAAGAGCAAGGAGTGCGACGATGTTGAAAGCTACTCCAGCAACGTTTTGAAGAATCTGCAAAGCAGTGATGACCATAGAGAACTTCGGCGGCAGACTACAATTGAAGTGTTTAGCGATGATGAAGGCAGTGTAGTAGCAATACACGATGCTGTGCATGGTGGTGTTTAGAGCGATCATGATCATCGCTGAGCCTGAGCCGTGAGACACAGCGTACCAGCCGTAGACCATGTAAGTGACATGGTAGTACCAGTGGAGGAAGTTGAGAGGGGTCTTGCGAAGGACGATCAGGGCAGTGTCACCTAGCTCGACCACTTTCACGATAGCAAAAAGGACCACCCATGACAGCAATTCTTGGTTGTCTGAGCTAATGGTGCGACAGGATACTGCTTCAAGACCTTCTGTGAGCACTTGACCGGCTACCCCGAGGGCGCCAACTTTCCAGAACAACGCTATAGTGATGATCGACATGACCACGTTCCATGCGATCATCACGACGCGAGGGATGTTAAACGGGGTCTTCTCGGACAGCCAGTTCTTGCCCGTGTGGACGAGGACCACGTACACGACAGCGCTCACCCATGGGATGTACCAGTACTGGCTCAGCCAGCTCAATGAGAGTACATCTGTAGCCATGAGCTGTAGTGTCTTTGGAACAAGCTAAGAGCGAGCCTGGAAAGGATTATTATCTTTGTTCGAATCAACACGAGGTCATGAAGACGACCGGGGCAGTGACCTTCTGAGTTTCTTGGAAGTTTGCTTTAGGGAAATGTCCAAACCAGAAACTCGTGGTTGCAGCGCAGCTGTGACGTCATCCAGCCCCGCCTTGTGTGTGAACTGGAGTCTCAGTTGCTGTTATCAACGAACCTATCCAAAACGTTTTATGTCTGCGCATGCAGCTTTTATAATTATCTTATGCATCATCTTACCTGCACTGATAACAGCTTGTGGCTGTTAAAAGTGCCTCATCCGAGTCAGCATCTGTTGCATCTAATAATTATGACGGCTCCCAATGGTCGGTTCTAGATCCATTGCGATCAAATTAATACACATTAAGTTGTTAACTGTTTGGATACACATGTGTTTAGTATATGGAAAGGACCAGGATCAGCACAGCACAGCGTTGAGGTCATTTCAGCCCCGCCCTTTGTGAAAATTAGAAGTTTCAGTGTCATAATTAACAAAATGAACTAAAAGCTAAGAGAGTCATAAAAAAGATTACTTGTGCACTACAATTTTGGGCAGTCTAAACACGAGACAGTCATTCTTTAGGTACTGCTTTGATGCTGTGGAGACCTCCACTTCAGCATGAGAAAGAAAGCAGTGGTATCCCCTTCCCATACTGGATATTTTCTCATATGTGGGATTAGAAACACCGCTAGCTGCTGCAGACTCATCAAAGCTTATTGTAGCTTTGTGATGACCTCGATTTTCCTTTTGGTTCACCAATTGTACAGTAATTTCACCAAGGAAAGGCCACAATAACTCATGATCGTATTCTCCTTTCATTATGTGAAGAAACACTGACAGATGAGTGCCTGCACCAGTGCCTGCACCGCTGGGAACTATTCTTAGACACATTTGGTATCGTTGGTCTAGCTTTATATAGAATGGTGAGGTGTAGCAATCTTGTCTCTTCCTCTTGTGTTCCCAATACCCAAGCATCACTAACTGAAGAGCAGGTTCATCACAGGAACAAAAACCTGTTCAAGATAATGATATTCATCTTTATTACAACTACTCACTATTCCTTTCATTCTCAATCTCTGTCACTTTCATTTTAACTGTCTTCAATTCTTCTTTGCTGGCAAATTCACCCTGTGAGAACATGGTCTTGTCAACGCATGACATACAGCTGTAGTTGTACAAACCATTACCTCTATTTTCCACATAAACCTCATCACTGAAGCCTTTAGCTCATTCATTTCAGCATTGTAAAACTTCTCTTTGCTAGTGACTTCTCTCCTGTGGCTTTCCCTCTCATCATGGAGGATCTTAGCGAACTCTTTCCTCACAGTAGCAATCTCTTCCTTGTGATTTTCCTTCATTCGGTTGATCTCTGTTGACAGTCTAGCCTCCATCGTCTTCATCAAGCTTTCCATTTTAGCATCCGTTGATCGTTTCGGACAGTCCTCCCGTTCGTGTTCTGCCAGCATACAGTGAGGTACACGTTCACCACAAGAGTATCGGCACTCCACCAACAGATACTCACACTCGTCAGTCTCGTGCTCGTGCAAAAGGCTTAGCTCACCCTTCCATTGGCAACCATTCCTTTTCATTGAGCAATAGACTACTAATCGTAAAATTTTCTTTTGAATACTTCTGTCGAGCATCGATACAAACTCTTCGTTACATAGAGGACACTGTTGCTCAGCTGCATTGGCTCGATCGAGGCATGGCTCACAATACTTGGCGCCACAGCAGCTGACCAGGTGGGGATCACGGAGTGGGAGAAGACAGACTGGGCAGGATAGACTTTCAGGAACTGGCTCTGCAAACTCGCACCGATATCCTTTAGCCAATTCCGAGCATAGAACCGAACCAACTTTGCTATTCAACTCAGCCATTATTATTTCGGCACGCCCATGGGCTACCGGTACATGCTACACACCGGTTTACCACTAACCATTGACTAAAACGCATGTGCGAATTCTATTCATGCCACGCCCTAACCACACCTACTAATTATGTAATTGACGCCAGAGAAAGAAGCTAGCTAGAACCAGTTTGGTCCTGATAGAGAACAAGCGTGTCTACAGCACTGACAACAGCACACAGTAAGCACACTCACACACTGCTAGTACGATGAGCCTATCCACCACTACCCTATTCTAGTTCTGGACTGCTCGCACTCGCGTGGTCGAGAGGAACCGAAGTATTAATAGGAAAGAATCATCAGGCGCAGATCCTCTGGAACACCATCTGTGATACAGAAAGGTCATCTCTCAGTTAGATACATGACTCTACATACCAGATATCTCTTATCAACAATTTTACATGATCACATGGCATGTACAATGCTCACACATAACTGTACACGTAGCTTTTCAAGCCCTTTGTTACCAGCTCTCCTCGTGTAGATGACTATTCTGCCTAAGAAGAAGTCCACAAAGGAGAAGTCAGGTTCTCACGGTGACAGTAGCTCTGAGAGTGACCACGAGGGAGCCCACAGTGACCCCGTGGCTGCTGGTGGCTGCTCTCCCCCGCCCGATGAAGCTGAGGGGGGAGGCGGTGTGGAGCAAGGAGTAGAGGAAGAGGAACAACCATCTAGCTATCACCATCACTACTGCAACCCACCCGATTACTATCAGAGGTACGAGAGAGAGAGAGAAGGAGGGAGAGAGAGAGAGGGAGAGAGAGAGAGAGAGAGAGAGAGAGAATGAGAGAGAGAGACTAGCATCACTGGTTCTCTTCTCTCAGGCATTACTCTAGTAGCAGTGGTGAGTCCTCTCCGGAACTGCCGGTTCTCAGCAAGTCTCGAGGAGGGTACCGCCCACCTGGGGCTCAGGCTAGACCCAAGGCCCCGCCTCCTTCCTCTCCACCGGACGGTGACAGTGCCTACTATGCCGGCTACAACAGCTCAGAGGAGTACGATGGGGAGGGAGGCGGTGCTTATTTTGATAAAGCGGTGAGTAACACGTACAGCTTCTAATGAGTAGCAAAACATTGGAAAGTGGGGATTCCGTGATTTGCAACAAGTCTGTTGTCAACTTTTGCGTAGTTTTTCCATCAAGACGCATGCGCATTGACCAAATGTAAATAGCTTTGTACAGTCAAACGCGCATGCGTAGCGTGCTATGGTTGTGAGCTTGAGACAACGGATTTGCAAACTACGGTAGTATTCTTACAGTGACCATGTGTTACTACACGTCTAGATCGACTAGTGTATACCATTCTCTAGACAGTGTAAAAAGTACAGTACTGCTCACGAGCAAGTTTACACTCACACGCGAGTCTGAACCAAGCAGCTCTCGAGCGACTCGTAATTCGCCTGCGCGTACACATACTCGTGATTGCGAGTGCAAATAGAGCAACTGCGTGTCGCATGCGCAGTTTTAAACTTGCTCATAATCAGTACTGTATGTAAGATAGGGTAACAGGGTCGGTAGTTGTCTTCCAATATCATGCACAGCATAGATTCTTGATCCCACCCACAGCTCACCTCTGACCTGTCACTATGCAGCAGCTAGTGTGCATGTACTTGTAATAATGTACTATTATCCTATATTGGGTTAATACATGTCACACTCACTGTGTCATTGTAATAATATTATTATCTGACTAACTTACATGTGTTAGTCATGTGTTCTCCCAGAATAGTGATGTTGTACAGTTACATGCATTGATAAGGTAAACTTGCATGTACATGTAGAAGTCACACTTGCAAGTTGCATGATTCTTGTATACTGCTGTCAAGAGTTTATAATAAGAAGAGTGTCGAATGTAGGCTATAGCATACCTGCAAAATCTGTTTGTAAAGTAACGTGACACGCACGTGAGCTATTGATGTTAAATCCTGCTGCTCCATAGGCGCGGATCGATGGCTGATGTACTCGTTTGACTAACACGGGCTCAGCGATAACGTCTGATGCTTGCCCACGCCCCCTGCAAACATAGCGGATGACAATATGCTAACAAATTCGGACACATTTTATGACGATTTCTCACGTGTGTGTCACGTTACTTTCCACACAGATTTTGTACGTGGGTATGCTACATTCAACACTCTTCTTATTATAATACTCTTGCTGCTATTAGACTTACATTTGTACACTGCACTTCATTCACACAAGAAAAGTCTGAACCTTCATTGACACAAATTTGTGTTAAAATTAAACTCGGACCATACATGTATTGGATAAATTATTGTAAAGTATGTACATGTACGAGGATTTTTGAACATGCAATGATTGATTCCCACATGTGTGTGTGCAATAGCCTGCCTCAGTTGTGATGTGTGGTACAGTATAACGCTATGTATGGTGACGTTTGCTTCTTCGGAGTAGAGGATGGGCCTTGGTCACAGAGCATGCTACTGTAGGTGGTGTTTGTGGTGCAGTAGTGAGGATCAGTAAATATCCATTATTGTGCAAAGATTTCTGTTTAGTGATGAGTTATAGAGCTGTGTTCAGTCTCTGTAGTCACACGATGTAGTATGATCAGAGGCTGAACTCACCACTTTCACTTCAGTATTGCAAGAAGACAGAACGTGTCTGTGTACTGATGTCAGCATGTTGGGGGTAGTCTGCATTGAATGAATGTAGTTATGTTGCCCAGAATATGCGGTAATGGTATTCACGATGCATAAATTGTTTTTGTTGATAATATTCATATCACAAATCTACAAATAGCGGTTTTTATATCATAACAAGGGATAGTGTTGTGGTCTAGATGTGTTTGCAGGATAGCTGTTGGGAGAGATCTTACTTTTACTAAAAAAAATTCAAATTTAAAACTTTGTTTTGACAATGATACATAATGTCATTCAATCAATAGTACTATGTACCATACTAGCCTCGTACCCAGGCATCATACTAGCCTCGTACCCAGGCCTATAATATCTGGTACACACTGTAGTAGGCACATGAGCGTAATTGCAAGTGCTAAAGTAAAGATCATGAATGTATAGGCCTTTTCCAAAACCACGCCTACTACGGGACTTTCCCTAAGCCGCCATTTTGATTGGGGCCACTTTCTATACGTTTCTATACTACACGATGCCACACAACTGCTGTGTTCCGTTGTGCAGCAAGAAAGGATATCGTACGGTGACTATTGCGGGCAAGCAAGCCAAGGTGACCTACCACAGCTTCCCATCAGAAAGTAATCGCGCAAAAAGGAAGCAGTGGATCCATGCTATTAGAAGAGACGTCGGAAAGCATTTCAAGCCAGGCAAGTGGACCAAGATCTGTTCGTTGCACTTCAAGGAGACAGATTTTTACAATTTCTGGGGTAGCTATCGGACTCTCAGGGAAGATTCTATCCCATCTATCTTTGATTTCGACAGCGGGAGAAGCAGTGCTCAGACGGTCAGCCGACGAACACTTGTTCGACATTCTGTAAGTGAAGTTGTCGATGAATCAGGTGCAAGAGAAGACGAAGACAGATCAGATGCAAGTGCAACTATTGATGGATCAGGCGTTGGTGAAGATGGAGACAGATCAGAGGCAAGTCAAGATGGAGATAGATTACATGGCACATTTGTAAGTGACCAGTTACTTTCTCCATCTTTACTTGCCTCTGATCAGTCTCCATCTTCACTTACGCCTGATCCATCAACATTTTCACTTGCATCTGATCTGTCTTCGTCTTCACTTACGCCTGATTCATCGACAACTTCACTTGCACATCAGTCACCTTCGCCTGTACTGGAGTTATCAAGTTCTTTGCAAGTCGTAAAGGCTGAAAATGATGCTCTGAGAAAGCAGCTAGATCAGTTGGAGAGTAGAAATGGAGAACTAGTCAGAGAGTTAGAAAGGTGTAGATTTTGCTTTGAGAGTATTGAAGATTCGAATGACGACGTTCTCTTCTATACCGGCTTACCATCTTCCAGTGTGTTTTACCAGTTACTGAAATATCTGAGTCCTGATGGAATGCGTTCTAACGTTGTGTATCGAGCGACTGCTCAGAACTGGGCAACAAGGCATAATTCAGATCCAGCAAGTGCTTCTTGGAGGGATACAGAGAT
Organism: Haliclona indistincta; assembly: GCA_964017065.1. Taxonomy (NCBI): domain Eukaryota; kingdom Metazoa; phylum Porifera; class Demospongiae; order Haplosclerida; family Chalinidae; genus Haliclona; species Haliclona indistincta. The sequence continues at coordinate 1,787,855 of OZ024789.1, forward strand.
CTCCACTGGACGTCCACCTAAACTAAGCCAGGTCAATGAACTGTTTTTAACACTAGTTCGATTAAGGCTGAACTTGAAAGAACACGACTTGGCTAGGCGTTTTGATATTTCACCATCATCAGTTTCTCGTGTGTTTATTACATGGATTAACTTCATGTATCTCCGTCTTGGCATGCTTCCGATTTGGCCTGACCGTGACACCATTGCTGACACAATGCCTGCTGCATTCAAGGAGCGCTACCCTAAAACAACAGCCATTGTAGATGCAACTGAAGTGAAAGTCAACATTCCTTCCTCGTTGCTTCTGCAATCGCAGACTTACAGCAGCTACAAGTCTGCCAATACACTCAAGGGGTTGATCGCTATCAGTCCAGCAGGTCATGTTATTTTTGTTTCTTCACTATACACTGGTAGTATAGCTGATAAAGAACTAGTAGAACGTAGTGGATTTCTTTCTTTACTGAGAAGAGGTGACGAAGTCATGGCAGATCGTGGATTCACCATTGACGAACTGTTAGCCCCACTTGGTGTGAGTTTGAACACACCACCCACACTTGGTCGTTGCTCGCAGATGGACGCAGTTCAAGTTGTAGAGACTCAACAAATTGCTTCTCTTCGAATACACATCGAACGTGCAATACGTCGTGTGAAGGAATTCGATATTCTCAGCAGCATCATCCCTGCAACACTTGCAGGTTCTGCTAACCAGATTTGGACAGTATGTGCTCTTCTAACAAATTTTCAGTCTCCTCTTATTTCCTGCTAATCTATGTACAGACTCTTTAATCATCACTCATCGTCTTGTTTTGTGTAATGTAAAGTCATTATTCATAACATTATTGTATTTCTATATGTTGTCTTGAAGGAGTGTTACATTAATTTGAACAAAAGCACAATCACATAAAAAGTATGTTATCAATCCACATTTGTAAGGTCATGAGATGATGCTGCTGGGAGGACGTATTGAAAATAGAATTCAGTCAAACGAGTTTGCATGCTCTTCCAGAAGTCCACATCAAATTGAATCCTTTCAATCGTGTAGTTCTTAAATGTATAGATCATGAAGTCGCACCAAACAACACCTGTCAAAGCCATTTGGCCCTGTACTTGGTAGTAGTACTTGTATGATCTCTTCAACACAACTGTACCGTTAACATTGCTAGCAAAAAAGTTGCTTGAAGCTGCAGCCTCCTCAACAGTACACAAACGATAAGTGTATGGACATTTGATTTCAAGAATGGCAAGTGTGTTATTTACTGGATCAAAAATCAGGCCATCAGGAGATGCACCAAGCCACGGAATTGATGGATTAACAACCAAACCACATTCACGTACATTCCTCTTTGTGTGCTCGATGTACGCATTTCTTGCCTTGATTTCATTATCTCGGCCATGCTTTAGCTGTACAGGAAGAACGGAATATTCTTTTGCCTCCAAGAAAGATTTCAGAAAAGAAGAAGAAGGTGCTGACTGCCGTTGTAGAACATCTCCGAATCGTGATGCTGTAACTCTGCCAACTCGACTTGTTCGCCACTTTGCTGATGTTGACTGCTGTTGAGTACTATGTTCTAGTTCATGAGCCTCCACTAGAGTTACTCTAAACTTATCTAGATATGTCTGCTGGCTACTGGTAAGATCTGACGGAACACTAAGAACAGTATCAATGGCAGATAATGGCAACAAGGGTAAGTTCTGTGGTACTATTGGCTTGGGTTTCAAAACTTCAGCTTTCTTGTAATCACTAAGTTGATAAGAGAGAATCGAACCTTTTGGTACATGCCCAAATTTAGTGGCTACAAGTTCCTCTGGTACAGCCCGCAGAGTGTGGGAAAATGCACACTTCGAATGACACTGCTGAAGTCCTGCCCTCAAGTCCTGTTGCTGCTTTTCACTATATTCCTGAACTGCACGAGCCCGTGCTTCAAAGAGAGTACAAACAACTGGGTCTCGTTTTGGAGTGCTTTGGCGTTGACATGCTTTGCGGAAAGAAACATTCATCACAGGTTCAGCCTCAATCTGTGATGGTCGAGGTTTGTGCCATGTTTGCTGCATTTGTGTGCAAGTAAGATCCTCCGGAACTGCCTTGACCTTCATTAGAGCATAATGAATGACCTGCTTTAGTAGTCCAACCACATGACTGCACATTCCGGACTTCCCTGCTGTGCAAGAACATAACGCACGAGTAACATAGTGTGGGGTTTCACAGGCCAATGCAACATTAACATGATGCATGGAATCATTTTTTTTTTTACTACGATAGCAACGAGCTTTAATCCATATTTGTCCCTCTTTGGAGCAAAAACGTACGTATCGACCAGGTATGTATGACTCCATGAAGTACTGGTGACCTCGCTGAAGTGTTGAGTAATCAACATTAGAGTAAGAACCAGCTGCAGTGCTACTGTCACCATCCTCACTCACTTTTCTTCGCTTCTTAGGTTGCAGCTGTTTACCAGAGGACTTCAGATGAGTGGTTATAATATCATCTGTTATAATAGCTGGCAGTACTCCCTGTATTTGCTGTGTGTACGGACCTTTAGGCCAACCATCTGCATCGTACGCTACTTCTGCACTTGATGTTGCTTCTGCTGATGTTGTTGCTGCTGCTACTGCTGTTGTGGGATCAGTTGCCTGGGCCTTTTTAGCGGTGTACTTCTTCTGTGGATCAGGATCAACGATAGTCTTGTCCCACCCGTTGGAAATATACGCTTTGACACTGTAAATGCGTGCATATAGTTGTAAGCAACGCTTTCCATAGCATATTATAGTTATATAACTCACAGTTGAACGTAGTCAGCCTTAGTTTTTAACTTAGACAGCCCGCGCGCACCTCGACACTGCAACCAAAATCGCAGCTCTGCTATCTTAAACTTCTCGGGCTCACGATCGCCGAGGGAAGCTCCAGGAATGTCGTCAGCACTTAGGTTAGAGCTATTCATACCTTGGTTTCTATAGAGCCTACCACAGTAGTATACACACGTGGCCCCAATCAAAATGGCGGCACAGCGTTGCTATGACAATTAATTTAGTATGACGTAGTTTTGGAAAAGGCCTATTGGCAATGGTATTTCCTAATCTAGATGCAACATGCCAGTAGGATAATTAGTTACTGAGATATGAAACAAAATGTATAACAACTCATTTTTACTCTCTTCGTGTGGAACACTGTACTTGCTGTGGTTTGGCCTTTGTGAACACCAAGAGGCTACCTAAATTATTGAATTGCATGGTCTATGTCAGGTCAATTTTGCTGATGTCCGGACAAACTTTGCCTTGGCCTGACAATTGTCAGGCAATGCCCAAAAATTACAATTAGCACTGCGCCTATGCAAGATCTACATTATCATCAACTGTACATGACAATGCAGGTATGCATTCAAATTGACCAAAAAAATGTCTTAGCTTACGGGTCAGAGGTCGGAAGATCGCAGAGGAAGGCTCATGACATGAAGAACCTTGTCTTACACGGGTGAGAGGTCAGACAATCACAAAGGAGACAGCTCATATGACATGAAGAACCGTGGCTTACGAATGAGAGTACGTATCAGCACTTAACGACTGGGGTCATTAGTGGGGAGGATAGTCACACAGATCCCAAGCGGCTCCTCCACTAAGTGAAGGGTGTGGTACCACAAGGACTGATAGCACTCTCAATTAAAAAAGTTTTTTTAATTTTTTTTCAACATAGTCTGCCCGGGCGCGTACCCCACGTTATAAGGCTAACGCACTAGCCACTGAGCTAACCGGTCACTTACTAAGCGTGGGCGTTTATCAGTAATTATAAAGGTGGAATTGCTAGGGTCAATTTTTTGCTGAATAAGAATATGATAATCATTTTTCACTTTTAACCATGACTTTCTAAGATCAGAATTTGGAATAATTATCAGTACTAGAGTAATTGCAAACCGAGGTAGGCAAAATCATGCCATAGAACAGAGTCTTTACTCTTATAACAAAAATTTTCAAGCAAATATCGACTAGCTTGTGTTAGCAAGCGACGAGAAATCCTGCCGACAGATCGATCACCTTGCATGACGGCCATCTTTGACCTGTCTGTCTACAAAAGTGCCCATAGTTGACTACCTACAGTAGGTACTTGTTGAATTCATCTAAACTGCAGGACAGCTCTGAGGGTGCGTAGACATCTCAAGAAAAAGCCAATCAAAGCCTAGATCAATGGCTACCTCAGTGTTCGTGGTCACGCCCACATGACGCACTTTGCTGTCTTCTGGTTAGCAGTGCAGTTTCAATAGCAAGCAGGTTGGCTTTAGCTGCAAAGCTCCTTCTGCAAACCATAACCAAGGAGCTAACTCTACAATGTGCAACACGCCGAGGGTTTTGTGAAATCTGTTCACTTATGCTGGGCTCTCCAGGCTCAATCCTTGTGATGAGTACATTTTGATGTCATCAAATGCAATTTTATCTTTGTCTCTGTTGATCACTAATTACTTCAGATTGTATCTCTTCAAACTACATGTAGCTGTGTGATAATGCCGTGTTCTCATATCATCATTCTGTGTTCTGTAGACTGTAGTGGTGTCCTAGTGTCTGTCGTTAGTGATCTCTTTTTCTTGTTAACAGAAGGAACAGTGGTTTGAGGAGGCACTGAAGAGTGAGCGAAGACTGATCATCAAGAGGATGAGGACAGATGGAGCATGCTTGTTCAGAGCTGTTGGTCAGTGATTATATCACTCATAATACTCTCCTGTTGCATTGACTAAAATAATAATTTTTTTTTTTCAAGAATTGTGCTTTTGAGGCTCATGATAGAGACACACGTATTATTATTAATTTTTACAACTCAAAAAAGCTTGAAACTTAATATTGCTGTCTTCGTGAGCTGCTTGCCTGTTGTACCGATAAAAAAATATTAATTTGTAAGAGCCTGGCTAGTAGCAGGGTCCTGACATTGTGCTTTCCTGAGACCAGCCTAGCTCGGTCACTCATAATAGACTTGTAGTCCCATCAGTAGTCCGCTACTTTCCTTCCTTCTCTCCCCTCTCCTTCTCTCTCTCCTTCTGTCCCCTCTCCCTCTCCTTCTCTCCCCCTCTCCTTCTCTCCCTCTCTCTCCTTCTCTCCCCTCTCCCCTCTCCTTCTCCCCCTCTCCTTCTCTCCCCCTCTCCATCTCTCCCTCTCCTTCTCTCCCCCTCTCCTTCTCTCCCCCTCTCCTTCTCTCTCCCTCTCCTTCTCTCCCCCTCTCCTTCTCTCCCCTCTCCTTCTCTCCCCTTTCCTTCTCTCCTTCTCTCTCCCTCTCCTTCTCTCCCCTCTCCTTCTCTCCCCTCTCCTTCTCTCCCCCTCTCCTCTCTCCTTCTCTCCCCTCTCCTTCTCTCCCTCTCTCCTCTCCTTCTCTCCCCTCTCCTTCTCTCCCTCTCCCCTCTCCTTCTCTCCCTCTCCCCTCTCCCCTCTCCTTCTCTCCAGCTGATCAAGTGTATGGTGATCAGGAGATGCACTCTGTTGTGAGACACAACTGTATGGACTACATGGTAACCACACCCACCACCACACCCCCATCATTGCTATACAGTTGATCATCATGTACATGAATTGCATACTTAATCAATTACAGTCTCTCTCTCTCTCTCTCTTTCTCTCGTCTCTCTCTTTCTCTCGTCTCTTTCTCTCTCCAGTTCAAGAACATGGACTATTTCTCTCAGTTTGTTACAGAGGATTTCAAGCAGTACATCAACAGGAAGAGGAGTGATCATTGCTATGGCAACAACCTGGAGATGCAGGCATTGGCTGAGATGTACAACAGGACCATTGAAGTGTTCCAATATGGAACAGGTATGACATTCTTGCACAACAAAAGAAGCAGGTCCTTTACCTCTCTCTCTCCTCTCTCTCTCTCTCATCTCCCTCTCTCTCTCCATCTCTCTCTCCCCTTCCTCTTTCTCTCCCCCTCCCTTTCCCCCTCTCTCTCTCTCTCTCTCTCTCTCTCTCTCTCATCTCCCTCTCTCTCTCTCTCTCTCTCTCTCTCTCTCTCTCTCTCTCTCTCTCTCTCTCTCTCTCTCTCTCTCTCTCTCTCTCTCTCTCTCTCTCTCTCTCCATCTCTCTCCCCTTCCTCTTTCTCTCCCCCTCCCTCTCCCTCTCTCTCCCTCTCTCTCTCCCCCTCTCTCCCTCTCCCCCTTCCCCTTCCTCTTTCTGTTTCTCTCTCTCTCCAGAGCCTATCAATATCTTCTTCGGTGTCTATAAAACAGACAATGCTCCAATACGACTCAGCTATCATGGCGGCATCCACTATAACTCAGTGGTGGACCCATTCGCTGCCACTATAGGCGTTGGGCTGGGACTAGCAGGACACAAACCAGGGGTATGATGACATCATGTTGATACTATAAATAGAACAAGTCTATTGTGTCTATGCTTTCAATGAGATCACATGCGCTGGAGTAGCTGTTGGGTTTGATGTTCGTTTATTTAGTCCTCGATCCCTTCATGGGACTGCTGTCAGACTATTGTTGTACTGTGTAGTTCTGTTCTCAAAGAATAAACAGCAGAGCAGGCTAATGGCTGGCACGTGCACGTCTTGTTAAAGCTATTGAGAGCATACTATCAATTACTGTAACGCAATAAAATTTTTTAATATTTAATTTGACCGGCAATAATAATAATATAATTATTTGCAGTTTAATGGGAAGAATAATTTATTACAGAAAGTTTGATTATTCCTTTACACATCAAAAAGCAATAAAGTGGCAGTGTCATAAATATAATAATAGTCTTACAATAATCACGAATCGAATTTACACAAAATAATATTACATTATTATTTAATGTTGTGTTGCCTTTATTATTAATAATAATTATTTTAACCGTCAAAACACCATTCAATAATATTATTATAATTATAAGTTAATGCAAAATTTATAAAATTAATTATTAATATTACAATATGGCTGCATTACAGCATCTCTCCTCTCTAGATGGCTGACAAGCAGCTGATGAGTTCTGCTAAGAGAGAATCAGAGAAGAACTTCATTGAACAGGTACACACACACCACTGCACTCTAGACTGCATGCTATTACCATTATCATTATCACTGTTTACTTGTCTAAGTTGTCTGTGTAAAACATACAATTCTTGCTACAAGTTGGTAACGCCTTAGGCTACAATGTCAGCATGACGACGATGTGGTACTTCTATACCAGTTGATAATAGAGTGATACCGTATAGCGGGAAATTTTCACGGGATAAAATTTTCACGAATGCGCGAGAGAGCATTTCGCGAATAATATTTTCGCGAATCAGCGCTATTGCCCTATCTTTTTCAATAGAAAACAAGACATTCGCGGATAATATTTTCGCGAAAAGCGTGTAATTCGCGGAAATTTTCTCCCGCGAAAATTTTCCGCTATATGGTAAATAATAATCATACACTGTGTGTACATACATGTATAGTCAGGGTGTTTTATACAGTGCCCTGGGAAAAGGGGAATTCCCCCTAGCTCCAGTTCCCCGTCATACATGAAAAAATTTTCCACTACATGTAGGAAAAAATTAATAATATGAAAGCCTGTTGCATGTAGTTCACTGTAATGCATTGTAGTTGTGTACAGAGGTTGTGATCGGATGATTCTTATGAGAATTGTTAGTAGCATGTTGCTGGGCTAGTCCCTGATTCCATGCACTGTACTGTGCGTTGTTGTGTAGTGTTATTAAACAATGTGTTCCTGGAAGCGGCAGGAGGCAAAGGCACCTCATGGTAGAGATAGTGTGAGGTGTTGACAAGGCTAGTTAGTGATGTGTGTTGACACAGATGGTTAGGGCTGTGATATATCCATCATCCACTGAGTGTGGAGATAATACTACCATTCAGTGGTAGATAGTTCCTGTGATAGTTTGTTTAGACCTGGAGAATGATTCACATTAGAATGTTAACTAAAAGTGTGCGAATCTCGGTGAAATTTCGATTTGTACATGTCAGGCCCTGTTCAAGAAAATTGAACCCAATGAAAAGTCGGAGCATTCCATTTGTGAAAAATTTGCTGCCACGAAAATGACCCACTGTTCGAAATTATGCAGTAGTGTTGGTGAAAGCAAGCGTGTACTTCACCTGCAAATATTATTTTTGCTGTCTTGAGCATTTCATTTTTGTGATCTCTTTAGTCCTGTACAACTGTACATGAGCTTTGTTCTGCTGTAGCACAGTATGTGTGAAGCTGTTATACACTGGATTCCATCTGGAATTTTGCTAACAACGTACTGTACATACAATGTACACATACATGTACACATCATTAATTTAGCAATTCTGTCGATTAACTTCTCTATTTTCTGATTGACCTGTAACTAGACTCTCATCTCTCTCTCTCTCTCTCTCTCTCTCTCTCTCTCTCTCTCTCCCTCCCTCCCTCCCTCCCTCTCTATCTCTCTCTCTCTCTCTCTCCCTCCCTCTCTCTCTCTCTCTCTCTCTCTCTCTCTCTCTCCCTCCCTCCCTCTCTCTCTCTCTCTCTCTCTCTCTCCCTCTCTCTCTCCCTCTCTCTCTCTCTCTCTCTCTCTCTCTTCTCTCTCTCTCTCTCTCTCTCTCTCTCTCTCTCTCTCTCACTCTCTCTCTCTCTCTCTCTCTCTCTCCCTCCCTCCCTCCCTCCCTCCCTCCCTCTCTCTCTCTCTCTCTCTCTCTCTCTCTCTCTCTCTCTCTCTCTCAGACTATGCTACAGGATAAGATGCGTAACAGCGACTGGGAGAGCACCTGTGATGCTATTGAACAAGCTGTGGCTAGGGAGTCCTACCTGCACTGGCTGAAGGAACAGGATCACAGAGCTGGCAACTCCAGCAGTAGTGACTCAGGACCAAGCAGATCAGCTCAGGTGCATATACCATTAAAATTATTTGATGATTAGCACATGAAAAAATCTAGGATGGTTAAAACAATCTAGAAATACATGTACAATCAGGTCATTGCTAACAGCAAGAACAACACTAGATTTCCGAAGCTTGTTAACAAAAATCGTAAAAGCATTTGTAGTATCAACTTTTATTTTGCAGTCACAGAAATCACATAATTTTCACATGACGTATTTTTGCAGCATTTCTGGTTCATGGGCTACATGTACATGTACGAAGCTTGCCCAACATGTGCCGTAAAGCTATCCCAGCATGTACTATAATGTGTTTGCTGCATATAGCGATAACACACTTGATTTACAATATCACTGAGATAGGGCAACTGGCAACATTCATTTCCATGTTCAAGTAACGAAACATTAGATTGGGAAAAAATTACTTTTTACACTCATGCAATAACACCCCTTATCTCTTGTTTATAGTCTCCTAGTCCATGGACCATGCCCCTCCCTGCTCCCCTCCCTCCTCTATCCAGTGTGGGGATCACCCTTCCCTCCACCTCCACTCTAACCTCCTCCACTACCACCCTCACTACTGCACGAGGCTCCGTGATCACGCCTAAGCTCCTGCTGCGAGCTCGCTCTAGATCACGATCCTCCTCGCGGAGTCACAGTCCAGCTACCTCGTCTCCTCAGGCTGCTCGGCATTCCTCCTCCCCGCACTCATCAGGTAGGACCAGCCCTCGTGGGTCAGCTCGGAATTCTCCTCGAGGCTCAGCACGCTCTTCACCGGCTGGATCACCGAGAGGGACGTCACCTGGATCACATCGTGGGTCACCGCTACACACTGCTACCAGTGCTGTGCAGGTGTGTGAGTGGGCGGGGCTTAGAGTATTGGGCATGTAGTTATGGATTAGTGTTGGGAAACAGTCAAAATACATGTACTCCTGTGAGCTCCTAGCCAGGGTTCTTGGAGTTGCATTGCAACAGCTTGCCTTATAAGAACTACATGTATTTAGTACACTAGTGTATTTGTACGCTAAATACATGTAGTACGCTACTACATGTATTTAGTACGCTAGCCTCTGCTACTGAAATATTTTATGTTAGTGAATCTTGCAAAAATTATGTATCACATACATCAATTTCCTCAATAGCTAAAATACTTGGCTCCAGAAAATTTTGAGCGCATGCCTATAGTCAAATAGCTGCTACTAAATCAAACATAATTGAAAGTTAATGAAAGTTTCTATTTATTATACTTGATTATTCTGCTTGCTGTGTAAAAAAATTTCAAAGTCACTGTTATTCATTTATCCGAGAAACAGCCATTCGATTACAGGCATGCTTTCAAAATTTTCAGGAGCACAAATACCCCTTTTCGCAAATTAGGTCACAATTATGTATCAGATACTGTACATGTACATCAATTTCCTTAATAGCCTACTATACATGCACTCAATTATCCTGGTTCTGCTCTATGGGGCAGCTAGTCTCTGCTTGATGTGTACAGTGCAGTATATTTAATGCAAGGCACATTAAATGTTTGTACAATAATATTATTTTCGTGTAATCCCGACATTCTGTTGGATGAGAATGTTTGTTAGTGCTGTGAGTGTTTCAGTATCTCGTGTGTTTAATCATAGTGATAGGATAGCTGGAGAGGTTTCTTAATTTCCGTTTTGTTAGCCTTGTAACAGTGCTTATAGTAAGATTGTACATATGAAGTCCAGAGCCTTGTATTGTACATTATAGTTTGCTACTTGGATAGCACCTGATATCATAGACGTAGAAATCTTCGCAGTAGATGAATTTTTTGCAAATTTCGCGAGTGCTGTTTGATCGCGAAATTTACCGATTTAGCCAATGACTTTTACAATGCCCAAAACACAAGATTTGTTGAATAAAGAAATTTGTGAAAATTATTACTAACATTATGGCGACCAGTGTTTACGGTATGCTTCAGTTGATTGAGGGTTAATATTGGTATGTTAATTGCTGAATTAATGATAATTACTACTGTTATTCACGTTGACATCTATTGGTTACAGGGATCACCACAGATATCGCCGGTACTACGGAAACCATTCTCCATACCGTCTCCAAACCACTTGGTCTCCACAGCGACGCGGTCTGTCACTTCTCCTCCTGGCGCCACATCACAGCACACTCATAAACCCCTCTCTCCCTCTTCTTCTTCGCTTGATTTCGAGTCCGGACAAGTGCTCAGCCAACTACCCTTCGAATACAGCTCATTCCTCGATCTACCCCCTTCCTCATTTGGTGAGAAACTACTCTCACACACATGCAATTGATTATGTACACAAGCAGCACATGTAGTCACTACTCTGTTGCTCACTCACTCACTCACTCTCTCACTTGCTTCCTCACTCACTCACTCACTCACTCACTCACTCACTCACTCACTCGTTCCCTCACTCACTCACTCCCTCACTCACTCACTCTCTCACTTGCTTCCTCACTCTCTCACTCACTCACTCACTCCCTCACTCACTCTCTCACTCACTCTCTCACTCATTCCCTCACTCACTCACTCCCTCACTCACTCACTCACTCACTCGTTCCCTCACTCACTCACTCACTCACTCACCCACTCACTCATCTACCAGTTGTAGTTCTTGGAGACTGTGTAATCATTGATAAGTCACAAGTTAAAGCTATTAGACGTCATGTTGAATAGGATAAAAGGCTTCTAGCATTGCTCAGGGTCAGGTCACCTAGTGATGGTGTTACTAGTGTCACCTCCATGCACTAATGTGACTAAGCAGTGAGCCTTCTCTAGTACTGCTCGAACAGTGAAAACATGCTAATGTGCTATCATTGCACACCAATTATTATACTATAGCGCTAGATCATACATCCTGCATTGTGCAATACCAATAGTGAAGATTGAACCTTATAATGGGTTTAGAATGCATGTTGTGAGTTCGACCATTTTTGAAAAATGTGACTATTAGACCACAGTGTAGTAACAGACCTTTGCCGGCTTGACCTTTTTCAAAACCTCAGCCATTTACAAGTAGGTTGATGCGGTTCGTACGTGTAGGCGATTTCTGACCTCAATTTTTAAAAATTATGAGATTAGACTAGAGGTATTATGCATGCACAGATGTACGCTGTAACTTGAAGTGCACTTGAATCGAGTCATTTGGACTAAATATGATAAGTGATACTGTATCTGCTTCATTCTGCGATTTACCACCTATCATATGCACATTGTTTTCTACTCTGACACAGTGTAAACCAGCTGGTTCCCAACTGTGTGATTCATACTCGTGTTACGATGTAATTTTGTGATCATCATAACTTGTCATAACATCATAACTACAACTTGATTTCAGTGTTCAAAAACACAGTGCGTTCTCTATGACCTCACCTAGTCCTTGCATTGCCTTACCTCCTAATACTGCTGCTCTAGTCGGTGTTTACTAGTACTGGTACAGTGTTGTAGCGGTAATTCTCTGCTATCTTGTTATAATCATGCCTTTCCCTTACATGGCTGGAAGCCCATTGTCATAATCTGAATTCTACAACTAGCTTGAATCCACTCAACCGCACCAAAGACCAGAGCATGTCAACTATCGATTATACACGTGTTATACTGGTGTATAGAGCTATAGCCAACTGTGTGATTGCTGTTGGTATTGCTGGAATGATGATTCAGTGAGCTAGGATCGTTTGTTAGTGACTCGGCTCGTTAAGAAAGTGCCAGCTTGCCTAGATGGTGTGTAAATGTGTACAGCTTCCAATGTAACATTGTATGCTTCTGTTTGTTTTGCACTAATACGAGGGAGTGTTTGTGTGTGGAGTAGGTACTGAACTTAGAGCTATGTTTCTTGATAAAAATGTGTTTTTCCGTGTTTTATCTGTATCAATCTAGTAAGGCTTGGTGTACCAGTTGTGCTAATGATTCTACAGTAATCACCATCTGGTGGATTACCACACAACAGGTACAGCAAGCTGTACATTGGACAGTCTTCACTACTTACTCACTCACTTGCACACACCCACTCATTCACTCGCTTACTCTGATTGCAAATTTGTTCTCACTCACACATTATTGTCAGCCTGCGATGCTTGAAATGCAGTGATATGTGTATACAGCTGTCAACTGTCTATAATGTGTTGCTTTCTTTCTATCTTAACATCCTGAGGAACCAAGGCACACTTTAGCACGTACACGTACTCAGTCACACACACACATGTGCACACACACATACACACTCACACACACACACACACACACACACTCACACACACGTACTCAGTCACACACACAAATACACACTCTCACACACACACATAAACATACACACTCACACACACACACGTACTCAGTCACACACACACGTACTCAGTCACACACACTCACACATACTCAGTCACACACACACACACACACACACACAGCCCACTCATTCAATCATGCCCTGCTAACTTCAAAGAGTCTATTGCTAAACATGGCTTGGCTACAGTTCAACAATCTGAAGCCAGGCATGCCTCTAACCCAATATATTACCAGACGCCATACTGCCACAAACTGCTACATAGCAACATGCACCATCACTCTTATTAAGGGCATCCATTGGATTCTTGAATTATTAGATTAACAGTATGTATAGCGTACACTGATACCCATAATACAGTCTGTGTAGGATCACATTTCTAAGTATTGCAGCCATAATACGCATTACTGTAACAGAATATTCAAAATACTTGTACACAATAAAGTCATGCCATGTGATATGCATGCAAGCAGGAACAGTACTAACTTGATTTGCTTGGTCTATTGTTGCGTTCCATGGCTAACTAACCAGGCACCAATGTGATTATTGTGGAGCTTCCCAGTTCTGATTATGGGTAGTGTGTGCATTCCAGAGCATTGACCAGCTCAGTGAATTAGCCTAATGCTTGCCCACTCATGAACCACTCTTGGTCATCCACCAGGCATAGCATCCTTTCTGTGGTATGGGACGAGGCTGACCTCTTAGAGTACCTTGATCATTGCACTGAAAAGTCAACAATTATAATTATGCATGCTTGAATTTTGCACATGTACACAATGTTTTGTTTCAAGAAAAAGAGCATTATTTTTAGTGTTTTAGCGTAAAATTCTGTCACACCTCTTGTGTACGTGTATATTTCCGCTATGAAATTTGCTGCAAATTGGGTCGAGAGGTCTGGGTTCAGCATGCTCAAAGCACGAGCATTGTTACTGGTAGTAGAGGTTGTACTAGCACTTTCTAGTACCTTGTACAACTATTGTGGAGTGAATTACTCTCGTGTGTGTAGGTCTGTCAGAATGGGAGGACGACAGAGTGTTGGCTGCAGTGCTAGCTGCTTCACAACAGGAATACATTGATGGACTCAAGAGAGGCACAACAGCCAGAGCCTCAGAGAGCCAGTGATGATGCACCAATATAATGTCAACAATGATAATAACTGTGCAGTGATTAATACACACATGCATACCATTGATAGTGAAAATTGTAAATATTTCGTTGTATTAGAAATTACGGTTTGATTCTTAACCTCGTCTCCATGGTAACTGTCTTCATTCTTATGTCACATAACAACACGCAATCATTATCAACTGATGAATGCAGTCTTCACAAAACACAGCTAGCTGAGGTCTGTATCACTGTTTGCTGCTCGTGTGACTGCTGAGCTGTTCATTGCTGCTGCGATCCAGTGTATTTCAGGCGGATCAACGAGGCCAATTCAGTGCTGGCAGTATTTGTGCGTGTTGTCATGCGAAGACTTGCAAATCATCTCTGAAAGCTGTTATTGACACGCCGCCGCCCGCAACACACAACAACACTGCTCTTCATCAACCAGTGAGTGGTAGGTATGCTTGCTATGTACGCAGCCACTGGCCAACCTATGACAAGGACCAAATCGTTTGCAACAGGACCACTAGTAATCCCAGCCACATCGAACAATAAGGACAGCAGCACTGATCTACACCTCTCTAACGGCACTAACTGCGGCGGATTGCTCTCTGTCATGACGCACGGCAACGGCACCAAGAGCAACTCTACTGCTGTGACACTCCCTCCTCTAGTTGGGAAAGGATCCGCCTCTAGGGAGGATGGAGGGCGACAGCACGGAGGGACACTGCCCCACATCACCAGTGTTCAGGTGCAACCGATGTTTGAAGACAAAACTCGGCGACAATCACTCCAAGCACAGCCACTCTACAAGGTCGATCCACTGCCCAAACTATCCCACCCTCCAGCATCGAGATCTTCCTCGATCGACTCGGACGGAACGACGAACGGATCCTCCTCTCAGGGCCAGCTGCAGTCCAAGCAGCGCTACCTGACTCCCGATCAAGCAGTCAAGCTGTACGCCAACAAACTAACCGACTACGAGCAACAGGAGATCCACGGTCACGCGCAGGTTTTCTTTGTTGGTCAACATGCAAAAAAGAGACAAGCAATCATGGGCGCATCTCAGAATGGTGGTTATGACGACGAAGCAGGCACCTACCTCGTCTCTGCACACGATCACGTCGCCTATCGCTATGAGGTGCTCAAAGTCCTCGGCAAAGGTAGCTTTGGACAGGTTCTGAAGGCCTATGATCACAAGACACAGACTCATGTTGCACTGAAGATTGTTCGAAACGAGAAGAGATTCCATCGGCAAGCACAAGAAGAGGTGAAGATCCTTGAGCACCTTCGTCGACAGGATCGTGACGGCACTCACAACATCGTCCACTTGGTGGATCACTTTGTGTTCCGCAGTCATGTCTGCATCACGTTTGAGCTGCTCAGCATGAATCTGTACGAGCTCATCAAGAAGAACAAGTTCCAGGGCTTCAGCTTGACGCTGGTCAGAAAGTTTGCCCACTCCATTCTCCAGTGCTTGGACTGTCTCTATAGAAACAGAATCATCCACTGTGATCTAAAACCAGAGAACATACTGTTGAAGCAGCCGGGAAGAAGTGGAATAAAGGTGATCGATTTCGGCTCCAGTTGCTATGAGTACCAGAGAGTCTACACTTACATTCAGAGCAGATTCTACAGAGCGCCTGAAGTCATCCTTGGAGCAAAATACGGCATGGCTATAGACATGTGGAGTTTTGGCAGCATTCTAGCTGAGCTGCTAACCGGCTATCCTCTGTTTCCTGGGGAGGACGAGAGTGATCAGCTTGCTTGCATGATGGAGGTGCTTGGAATGCCACCCACTAAGATGCTTGAAACCAGCAAGAGATCTAGAACATTTTTTAACTCCAAGGGACACCCTCGCTACTGCACTGTCGCTAGCAATGCTGACGGGACGACAACCTTCAAAGCAGGGAGATCACGCCGAGGCAAGTACAGAGGTCCTCCAGCAAGCAAGGAGCTCAGCAAGGCTCTAAAAGTGTGTGACGACCCTCTCTTTGTGGATTTCCTTCAGCGGTGTCTTGAATGGGACCCAGCAGCACGCATGACACCTCCTCAAGCTCTCAGACACGGCTGGCTAAGAAGACGGCTTCCCAGAGCACCCGCCATGCAGGACGGCCAGAGCCTCAGCCAGGGCAACCCTCCTCCTATGCCGACAATCTCTTCCTCCACAAAACCAACAACTGCACACAAACCCAGACAACTTCCTGACCCTCCCAGCGGACATATGAACGGAAAAACAACTCTAACGTCGTCAGGAAAACTTGGCGGATCATCTGCGGACCAGTACAGCCATTCTACAGCAAGAACCATTCTACCAAAGATAGGTAGATGATAATAACAGTTCTACATCATCCCATCATTATTTATTATGCCTTGGGCCGCCGCTTTATCATCAACAATCTAGCACTCTTCAATGTCTGTAAAATATCCGTTTTATCATTGTGTGCTCTGAGTGCAGTGCACCAGTTCACCCTCTCCCTCTCTCTCTCCTCCTCCTCTCTCCGGCACCATTTTATCAGATAATGTGATGGTTTTATTTTCTTCTCTCAGGTATTTGAAATTCCATGTCAATCTACCATGTAGTGTATACCTCATTCTAGACAACAATAATAAAAAAATGTTTTTAACTATCTCCGATAATAAATTATTTGCTGATATCATAAGCTGGTTCTGGGTAACCTTTGATGCTAAGCTAACTGTGGTCACAGCCAGTGACAATAAGCGTGCCTTCACACAAGCTGGTGATGTTAAATATTCCCAACTATGCTTCATAAGGCAACAGAGAGTGTTCCAGTCTAAACTGCTACCTCTAATCCACAGCACTGACTACTATGAAGTGTACACAGTGCCAACTAGTAGAATTAGGTGTATAACTAGCAATGCTCAGCTGACAGACACTGGGGCACCAAAACACAAGTGACAAGAATGTACTGGATCATATTACCCTACTAGCCGCTAGCCCAAACACACATACACGCCCTCGCAACCCAACACAATCAATGATTAGAATGCTTGGTACGAGTGGAATGCACTAATAGACCAGGTGTCCCACTTCTGTGGTATCTTAGGCAAACATTGAACCAACCACATAACAACTGTAATCATTATAATAATTTCATTTTGATCACCTATCGAACCAGTAGAACCAGTAGAGGTCAGTACCTCCTGTCACTTGATCAATAATAAGCGCTAAACGTTGTGAGTTAAAGCCGATTGAATAAATTTATTGTTCACTATTAACACAATCACAGAATGATATTTTACTGTCTTCAAGATGACGATGCACATTATTATTTTGACTGATACAACAATGGTGAAACAATAATTCCGGGAATAAATGATAAATTGGGGATAGACATAATTTCATTTGTTTACGAGGTGAATAAATGGACAGGGAGGGGAAGATATTGAGGTACGACACACACCATAGAACAGAGTGATGACAACTTGGGCTACAGAGAATGGTCACTCTTGAACACAACATGATCACAAGACAATCTTGACACCTCCAGTGAGTGGTGTTCACGCACGATAAAGGTTTCTACAGCATTGGCTGCCGTCTTTGACGCTCTGACACCCATTTGCAGAGCTTGCTAGCGGGCCGTCCTCGATGTTGTCACAGTAGAACAGACATTCGGGGATCAGCTGAGGGCAGGAAGAGACAAGGTCATGGATAGCCTGAGAGCTGATGTTCGGTAGACCGGAGAGATCTAGATACTTGAGAGCAGGAAGACCGCCACCTACTGCAAGCGCTCTGGAGAGAGAGGGGGGAGGAAGAGAGGAGGGAGGAAGGGAGAGAGAGAGAGAGGAAGAAGGGGAGAGAGAGAGAGAGAGAGAGAGAGAGAGAGAGAGAGAGAGAGAGAGAGAGAGAGAGAGAGAGAGAGAGAGAGAGAGAGAGAGAGAGAGAGAGAGAGAGAGAGAGAGAGAGAGAGAGAGAGAGAGAGAGAGAGAGAGAGAGAGAGAGAGAGAGAGAGAGAGAGAGAGAGAGAGAGAGAGAGAGAGAGAGAGAGAGAGAGAGAGAGAGAGAGAGAGAGAGAGAGAGAGAGAGAGAGAGAGAGAGAGAGAGGGAGAGGGGGGAGAGAGAGAGATGGAATGATCATAGAGTAAAACACTTTGTTCCCTCTTATAAATTTGATAAGATCATGTAACTGGAGACCACTACTACTCACGATTACACTCATACACTTACTCGCTCACTCGACCACTACTCCTCACTCGACCACAACCCCTCTCAGATTAATCCATTTACTAGCAATCCACTCCTCCACACTATCACACAAGCACATCAGACACTGTTGATTAGCAAATGATCGGGAGAACACTGGAATCAATCGTCACTCAATCAAGATTATATCATCGATGAATAATGATAATGGGACCTTGTTAGTATCAACATTCACACTGGTTAGTAATAGTTATAAACCACAGGCAGACGAGAGTGCACACAGTGCAACAAAAACGTGATTATAGTATGACTGGGATAGGACCAGCAACTGACACAGCACTTTCGCTTACATTACAAACAAAAAATTAATTTTATTATAGTAACAGAATGTCTACTACCGAGAACTTCGCATTATTTGTACGTTTCAACTATTACTGTGTTTTTTGGGGGGAATTAAGAAGCCTTGTTACCCAGCCATAACATAAGTACGACTAAAGTGTCCATTTGTACCAGACTGACCCAATTTGATATGTATCAAGTTCTGGTTTCTAAGGTATCTTCAGACTACTTCAGAACCATGCTAGCTCAGGCTAATTCTCAGCATTGGAGCACTCGTTACGTTACATAACACACAAGACAAAGACGCGTAATGCGTAAAAATAATTGAGTGAGAGAGTCACTCATACCTTTAGAGCTGATATCATCAGATAGGTAGTAGGTGAGATCACAATGGCGTGCACTGAGCATGAACTCAATTTAATCACTCTACACACCTAACAACTTCTACCGTAATGTGGTTACCAGATACAAACGATCGACTAATTGTACCAAAAATGCACATAGCAATGTTTCCTAAAAACAGTCGTCGTGTGTAGGCACTATTCACCATATTAGATCATGAATCGGCATAATTTGCACCTCAACACACAAACAAACATCCATTGTATGGACATTGAACACGCCCACTAATCACTTTGATGAGCTGAACAATTCAATCGTTACACGGAAAGGATGCCGTCTGTTAAATCGTGTTAAAAGCTGCCAACGATCTGAATGCTCTGAATTCAGATAATAATTATGCTTTGAGTTTAAATGGAGATTTGATGAAGCACAGCACACCACCTTATGAAGCTATGTCAGTTCAAGCACACACTGAAGTTCTAGTTGGATCACAATTGCAATCCACAGAGAGAGAGAGAGAAAGAAAGAGAGAGATAGAGAGAGAGAGAGAGAGAGAGAGAGAGAGAGACGGAGGGAGAGAGGGAGGGAGAGAGGGAGGGAAGGAGAGAGGGAGAGAGGGAGGGAGGGAGAAGGGAGCGAGAGGGAGGGAGAAGGGAGCGAGAGAGAGAGAGAGAGAGAGAAAGGAGGGAGCGAGAAAGGGAGAGAGAAGGAAGGGAGCGAGAGAGGGAGGGAGGGAGCGAGAGAGAGAGAGAGAGAGAGAGGGAGAGGGAGAGGGAGAGGGAGGGAGAGGGAGAGGGAGGAAGGAGGGAGACTGTAAAAAAAAACACAGCATGACAGCATGCACCACAACCGTAAACTTAGGATCACCCCCAAGCTAGATTAGCAGACATGTCTTTATGTTGTAAATTAGGAATTCACATGCATGTACTACAGTGTTTGAACATGTGCAGATCACGTAGCCAACAGAAGGAAAAACTCATAGTTCCGATACACACAAGGAAAAGAGAACAGCTTAAGAAAAGATCACAAGCAACGTCCCGAGTTTCAAAAATCCCCACGAGATGTTTGTTTACAAGCTAGTACTATGTAATACGGAGAACTACAGTAGTATTAATATCATTTTTATGTTGGTGAAATTCACTATCCTACTAGTACCACTGACTACACTGAGAATCCTTGCAAGTGTAATGTGTAACCACTTCAAACAAGCTGTTGATACACATACGAAGATTATGGAATGCGGGCTTTCCTGTATGCACACAACAAAACCTTACAAAACCTTCAGTAACCATTTTACCACCAAAACACTGCATTGGTCGAAACAAGAGCCGCCCCTCGACTCCCACACATGAAAACAATGTTATTACTACTCTAGCTATGACCATATGGGCTGGCAACAACACCACCTTGGTCGCTAGTTTGTGGGTATCGCACCACACCTTCAGCAAGACGACAGGTGGGTACCAGGCTATGTCTCGCTAACTACGACAAGGGCAGTGACTGCCCACACCTCTAGTGGGAGGCACAGTCAAGCCCCCAGATTTTTACCCTCTGAGGGACAGCTGGGTCTACCAGTGACCCACTGTGGGGGCAGCTCAATGTCTCTTGGAACTCTCTGTAGGACTGTCAGACAAATTTAGCATTTCTTTTAAGGCTGAGTCAGTGACAGTGATCAATTCCCAGTGGTATGACAGCAATGCTCTACACATCATTCACAATCACAGGCTCAAGCCCACGCTATACAGCAGCACCTATCAATACTACATGTACATACCAGTGACTATAGCTTGTGTGTACAGGATATGAGTGAGTTCACTGGGACCCCATGGTCCATTGAGCACAGGTCGTGTTGCTTCCTTTCTAAGGCTCCCTCTGGTATGCTGGTTACTACCACACGTCACTGACCATACCAAGTATTTCTTACTATGAGATAATGTACATGTACTGCAGCATATCACCCCTTATGAGATACTTCTTAGTAAGATCTATGGCTGGCTACTGCTATTTTCCTCTTTCTTTTCTTCTCTAATGATAGACTATTGTACGGCACCAATGGTCTACATACCACATGTGTGTGTGCACTGATCTATCTTTCCCCTCCCTCCCTCCCTCTCTCTCTCCCTCTCCCTCCCTCTCCCTCCATCTCTCTCCCTCCCTCTCTCTCTCTCTCTCCCTCCCTCTCTCTCTCTCCCTCCCTCTCCCTCCATCTCTCTCCCTCCCTCTCTCTCCCTCCCTCTCTCCCTCCCTTTCTCTCTCTCTCTCTCTCTCTCTCTCTCCCTCTCTCTCTCATTATCTCTCTTACGTCACTCATCACACGCCACACCACTACATTATGCTACTTCACAGACCTCCAGATCAAACACAGACTTCTAACAGGATCACCAAACCTGATTATCCCACCACATCCACTACAGACAATATAATCACTAACACACTGAAAATCAAACTAAAAATTATGTCTAATTTTTAACTACAAAGAGGCACAAATTTCACAGCAACACGTAGTCTCGCTGCTGACTACCACAGAGCGAGTTGGCTATGGCAGCGGCCAGAGTATGTACTGATGTCTTCTTGCAGTGATAAAGAGGCGGAACATAGACTATCACCTACAGAGACCATCACCTACACTCACTCACCAGTCTCTTATCGTTCTCTATTGCAAGATCACATAGCTCTGATCTGACAGACACAAGAACTACATGTGTATTCTACAAGACAGTGTTTGACAGGAAAAGGTGCATGCAACTCAGTGAGAGAGAGAGAGTGTGTGTGTCAGAAAAATTGTAAATGTTTTAAGAACTATACCCTTGAGCATATGAAAGATCATTTTCTACTAAGCTACATGAAGCTCTCTAAAAGGAGCAGTGAAAATGAAACCAGCTGTGCAACTAGACGTCATATTAAGACGCAATCTCGCTAATTCAGACACACACATGAGACAGATGGAGCATTAAAATTCAAATTTGTTGTGATCAAAAGGAGCCAGTGTTTCAGTGACAGAGCCAAGCATCATGGCGTCTGACGCGGAGCCTTTCAAATTAGCGAGGCTCCACAGAACTGTCAACATACTAACATTTGTAATGGTATCAAGGATTTGTTTAATAATACATGATTATTGTTTGGTTGATCACAGGATGAAGACTAAATACTACAGCAGACCCATCGACTAGAGAATGCTGCATCAGTAACTAGTGTCTTATAAGGTATGTACGATATAGTAGTTGTTTTATAACACACACAGCAAAGAGTGGATCCACAACCCAGCTAGCTTAGACAAAACTCAGTCACACACACTCGAGTGATCCTTGCACTCAGATTACTAGAGGGGCAAAGGTTGTGTGTATGCTTAAGTGCTTCATTCTGTACACACGCTGATGTTGATCCACACCCAGCCACACCCATCAATTAGCGAGAGAGCATCAAAGAATAGGTTTGGCAACAAACAGAGAAAGGAATGAGTACACAAACACTGCATGGTGGGTGAAGGCTGGAACTATCACTACATTGCATCAATGCAATAGAGAACTCTATCTTAGCAATACACTGTGTTGCAGACATGCAGTAAGCTTCTATGGTTCGTAACACTACAATGTAAGCCGCTGCATAATACATGTACATACTGTACTTCAAATTGTTTTCGATCTTAGCAACAAAAGCTTAGCAACAAAAAAAGAATCTTAGCATAAAGCTTAGCAACAAAAAGAATCTTAGCATAAAGCTTAGCAACAAAAAATAAAGTATTTCATGGTGTGTGTATGGTCTAACGCATGTATGTTTGACAGCTGTATTGCATGTTGCAACGATAGAAACAAGTTCCAGTTCTTGTGACATGACACAGCTCTGTCAATACGACCCACTGTGAACTAGGCTAAGCAGACGTAACCACAGAGACTGTGCTCTATGACGAACAGCAGGAGAGCACTTCCAGTGACCCCACGACAGAGACTGCATGCAGCAATATTTGGAACAAACAATAGAACAGATAAACCATCACGATCCGTAACATTATTATGATCGTGTTTGACTACACTCGACTATCAAATGACCAAGCTCAGGCAGTATCAGTATACAGAGCATGATCACTAGACTGTGACCAGACGTAACAAACAGTGAACCAGCTGACACAAGCAAGCAAAGGCACGACATGTCACTGACACAAAGCATTCACTAGGCATTGCGCTAGTTTGTAGATGAAAGGCGGCTACTAGATCAAGTGCAGGTTAGACTACTAGTAGCTATAGTTGTGTCAGGGATTGGGTATTGCACAGAGGAGATATTTATAGCATCAATGGACACTCCTGCACACTCGATGGATACCTGATCACAGCTGTAGTGAGGTATGATGACATATCAGGTTACCAAGCATCTCCCTTAGGGGGCTGGACAAGGGCTAGCTGACATTGATTCAATCAGTATACGTACTGTATATCTTATAGCCGGCATACAGCTGTAAATATTTGCAGATAACTAACTAACTAGCTAGCTTCTAGCTTCAGGCACATTTCGTCATTATTCATGATTAGGTACATCTCATGTACAAGCACATTCTTGCTAGTAGAATAAATGGTAGTGAAATTATATTTCAGGAACTCTACTGATGCATAATAAGATCATTCATACACTTCGACACGACGTCTAAGACTAGCTTTTTCTATACATTTAACGAAAAATTCACAATTTTTAAGGAGCGGTGATTGAAATCGCATAACTTTTGATTGTATAATAATTATTGTATACAAAATCAAAATTTGGTATTAAGTGTTCAAACTATGCATGTTACAGTGGTGTACAGGCATACTTAACATTGTTACCATAGCTACATGGTATAGAAATCTGACACAATAATTATCATGATATATGGTGCTATCATTGCTATGTCAAAACAACCAGTTCATGAGACAGATAAGGCGAGTGAGAGACACAAGATGACCTCAAACTAAACCATGACTAACTGACCATGTACCATAATAGCGGACAATTTTTGCACCAAATTTTATTAGCTATTAAATTTTTTTGTGTATACAATGACCCATTCATGAAAATATCTGCAAATTTCTCCATCTCGTGCATACTGCATACTCAAATTTTCTCTCACAAAAGGTTATGCACAATGTACTATTGAGAAAGAATTTCAGACTATTATTTTGCAAAATGAATATCTGACAAAATTCGCAAAAAAAAATAATGCCAAAATAAATAATTTCTCTATCTAGTGCACGCTTCATACTCATAAATTTTCTCTCGCAAAAGTTCCCTCTAGTAATGTTAAGCAGTGCAACACGACAGCTAGCCAGCACACACACACACACACACACACACACACACTGATGCCGTGGGCAATGATTGATGAGTGGAGACAAACTATAGATGATGGTGTCACATGGCACTTTAACAACTCACAGCGCTAATATTAATTACCCATTAACCCTTTAATTACTAAATTATCCAGCTGAAATTTTAACCTCGTAAATGCTGACCACTTCTCTCGTGAATATCTCGTGTGTCTTTTGAGCTACTGGTCTCAAATTTGCGTCCTTTTACCCCAGTGAGTAGCCGCAATTGCTCACACTCAAGTCGGTCAATATGCCCCTCCCACTTCGAAAGTGAAGCTGATAAAGTGCAACGACCTCGTCAAATTTTGCTCAAAGTTAGTACTTTGGGGCTGGCTGCTGAAAAGTACACACAAATAGCAGTGGTTTTGGTGAGTGCAAAATGTAGCCCAGATCATAGAGAATGTCCAAAAATGTGTTTCCGAGCACCCTGAAGCCATAAAATGTCCCAATTTTCTTGGCAGCCATTTTGTTTTTCCTAAAATGTTGTGAATTTTGCACTGAAGCCATAGAAATGCCGTCGCCATAACGTTTGGCGCAGGGGGCGCGCCGAAAACCGGTCAATTTTTTGCGGTTATTTGTATTCTTCAATTTGGCTTAATTTTGGGATATTTTAACACTTTTTGATAAAGTTATGGTGTCTGAAGTATGTATGTCGCCAAAAGGCGACATTAGGGGTTAAAGGGTTAACAAGCAAGTATGAAAAATGATTTAATGAGAGCACTTGTAGATATAGAATCATGTAATTAAAAAAACTATGGCAAAATTGTTTATAAATGGCGAGAACAGTTACATGCACACGTATAGGTGATGTCTTTCAACCACAAATACACACACACACACACACACACACTCTCTCTCTCTCTCTCTCTCACACACACACACACTCACACACTCACACACTCACACACACACACACACACACACACACACACACACACACACACACACTCACACTCAAACACGCTCACACACACACACACACACACACACACACACACACACACACACACACGTACCTCAAGCCCACATCAGTGACCAGGTGACATCCTGACAATATGAGACAGTTCAGTGTTGACACTTCTTCAACCTGCTCCTCATTGCTTGGCTCTGATCTACCACAACAGCACCCGGAGCAGAAGGGCGGCATGAGGGGAGGGGAGCAGGCCTGAGCGATCCTCAGCAGAGTGGTGTCTGTCACTCGAGAGCATCCAGTCAGATCAATATAGCTGAGGTGGCGAGAGGGACAGGTGCCTGCTCCAACCAGACTGGGTATGAGGATAAAATGTAAGTTATGAGGCTGAAAAAACTATACGAGACAAAAATGAAACACTGTACAAAGTAGAAAATGAGAGAAGTTGTCAGCAATTTGTTGGTAATTTGTACTGCATTTTTTCACATGTGTGCATCCCATTACTTTGTACATGGGTCTGTATACTAGTAGAGTATATCGGGTGATGGTCAGGTTAGCATGCACAGGCACGTTCGTCCTTGGAGACAAAAGTGTCAGCCAACAAATATTGTGAAAGGCTTGTAGCAAATACACGGACACATGTTGAGCGCTTCTGAACTGCATACACAGTGTTTCTGCGCTGGTATACATGTAACAAGCGGGCGACCCGGCATAACAAGCGGGTGACCCGGTATAACAATCGGGCGACCCGGTATAACAAGCGGGTGACCCGGTATAACAAGCGGGTGACCCGGTATAACAAGCGGGCGACCCGGCATAACAAGCGGGCGACCCGGTATAACACTGCTCACCCTTTGAAGGCAAAGTCTGAAACACTGGTGTGAGAGAGATCAAGGTAGCGTAGGTTGGGGCACTGAGCCAGCATCTCACGAACCTAATGATAGAGAAAACGTGATAATATTTACAGCAGTGAACTATTATTATTAATTTTTTGTGACCACAAAACTAAAATAATTTTTTTTCTGCTGATACATTATAGTAGTGTAAAACTTACTTTTAGTAGTGTAAAAATTATTACTGTAATTCGGGAAATTTTCGTTGTTAAAATATTTTAGTGGATAGGTTTAACCAGTTGCGAGTTGTATGCTGGAATTTTATGCTCAAGAGCTTGGCTGCAGCTGAAACACTGTCTGCCTGGAGTTACTGTTTAGCCAGCGATAGTGAGTGACCTTTTACTTTGCTGTCAGGAACGAGCGTCTCAGACGATTGCCAGCGCCTCTGGTCTGTCCCAGGCTAACAAATGGGCAGGATTCATTTCATTCAGCTGGCTCCTACACTCTTGTATACACAATAACCATGAATACAAGCATCGTTACAGCTGTACTTGTGTCAACAGCAACAGCAACAGTCGTCTAGAGACTGTCAATTTTTGATCTTAAATTATTTCGTGGGCAGGTCGATCCACGAAAAGATTAACACGAAAATTTATCACAAGAAATTAATTTGTTACACAAAAATTTCTCGATTTACGGCAGTGTATTAGTAGTGTATAAATAAATTTTAGTACTGTAGCAATAGTAGCATGACCTACATTGTACATGTAGATAGTTTACCATTGTATTTGTCAGGCTACCACTGTAGGCAAGATCAAGTGACTCAACGTACTCTCCGATCCTCGGCAGAAGGTAGTCAGTCATCCCCTGGAGGACACGCCCTTCCTCTTCCACTTCCTCAGCTGCCTCTTCATCCTCCTCGCACACAGGGAGAGGGGCATTGACAGAGCTACCACACGACAGCAACTCCTTCGTGATGTCATTCGCAGCTATACCATCGCTATAAGATGAATCCTCCTCTTCAGAGAACTCAGGAGGAGGGAAGAAGCTCCAGTTAGACCCACGGATCCAGCGGACAGGATGAAGATGGCGCCATAAGGTACCGTCAAAAACAGCCGAGTTGAGCTTTGAGTGAACTTGGCTTAGATGACAGAGATCTCTGGGACCGAGATAAGAGAAGATGTTGTGGAGGATTTCAGGTGGGAGGTGAGTGAGATTGTGATGATGGTGTTGGGTGGTGTGTTTAGGAGTAGTGTGATTTACTGGAAGGAGAGAGGGAGGGAGGGAGGGAGGGGGAGGGAGAAGGAGGGAGAGGGGGAGGAAGAGAGGTGGAGAGATACATGTGTAAGTAGACTTTGCCA
The DNA here is from genome assembly GCA_964017065.1 of Haliclona indistincta. Taxonomy (NCBI): domain Eukaryota; kingdom Metazoa; phylum Porifera; class Demospongiae; order Haplosclerida; family Chalinidae; genus Haliclona; species Haliclona indistincta. Next base: position 1,815,333 of record OZ024789.1, read on the forward strand.
GTTTACAGCTAACAGCTATTTAAGATAAGAAACATTATGCTGAACCAAAAGCTGTTACTTAGTACATGTAATGCAACAACAATCAAATGCATCACACACATTAGTTATGAAACAGGCACCAATCCCCTTACTAGCTCCACCCACTCACCAGGTGTAGTGGTAGTGACCAGGTCAGCTGATAGGTTGTGTAGCTCAATAATGGTCTGCCTCAATTCTCTCAGCTCAGAGCTACTGTAGTACTCCAGCAAGAGAGGCAGAAACACCTGAAGATACAAAGAGATGACAAGACAGTCAGGGAGACACAGCTGGTAATAAAATCTTGACAATAATAGACTAGCTTGATCTCAGAGCTTGATCAGTACTATTTAATTTTTTTGCACTACGAAAAAAATTATTTGTATTCCTGAGCTAAAATGAATGCTGCATTTTTAAAATGTACACTAACAAGAAAAATGAGCGAAATCATCGTACAGCAAGAAAACTCAGTGGAGAAATAAAGTTAATTTCCCAGTTATCATGAGTCCATTCCAACAGTGTAAAGTCGCATTTTTTGCACGAAATACAAGAGTTGAATATTTTATTGTCAAAACCACAAACGAATCTCACAGCAACATACCGTATAGCGGGAAATTTTCACGGGAGAAAATTTTCGCGAATGTGCGAGATAGAGCATTTCGCGAATAATATTTTCGCGAATCAGCGCTATTGCCCTATCTATGTCAACAACAAAAAACAAGACATTCGCAGATATTTTTGCGAATAGCCCGTAATTCGCGAAATGTTTCTCCCGCAAAAATTTCCCGCTATACGGTACACAAGGAAAGGGATAATATTGACCACACCTCTTCCTCCTCCTGCATATGAGGTATGAAATCCACAGTGAAGCATCCTATGGCGTCCTTCAGTCGGCTTACAAACCTCTCTCTCTCCTCTACCCCTGCTCCTCGAGGGGCTCTATCAACAAGTGTCACCAACTCTCCGAGACGATTATCAGAGTGAATGTCATTTACGAGTGTGGTTCTGCGCTCTTTACCCAGCTTAGGCAACAGAGGGTGAAGAATGTAGCGATTCTCTATGTCTTCGTGTGTTTTAAACTCGTGAAAGCGTCTACTGAGTTGCTGCAGCAAGCACTGGTAGGAGTCCTGGTCATTGAAGTTCACTTGAGACAGCTGAAGAGAGAGGGGAGGGAGGGAGAGATTACACGTGGGGACACATTCAAAATCGCGCAAACCTGTTCTTCCGTGTCTCGTACAAGCTTTTTCATACGATCATGTGGGACGTAAAAGACGTCTAGTTCTTCTGGTATGGTAGGCATGGCGGTAGAGGGAAGGCCTCTCGCACAAGAGAACAGAGAAAGATCTAGAATGATGCTGTGTTGTTCAGTAAATCGATCACGTGCTATATAACCCCGCCCACAATTTGAATCAAATTTTGTCCTTTTCAAAATTAATTTTTAAAATGCACATACAATAATACCACACAATAAACAAATTGAGCAAACCAACACATGTAACTATATATATAATGGCTGTAGGAGGCACGTAGCTGTATTCAGTCACTCTTGCGTGTGTTGCGTGTGGATACAAGCACTTCTCCACTAGCCAAGCAGAAATACAAGTTGCCGGTCTTGCTGACAGCGATACCTCGTTGTAGCTTAGGAAATTTGCCAAAGCTACCAATGGCCTTGCCATCTGTGGTAAACATCTTCACTCTCTGTCCATCTGTTACATAAATAACGTTACTGGAATCAATGCAGAGTCCAAGAGGGTTGCTTAACTCCCTGCCAATTAAAGCTGCTGATACGCTTTCCCTCAGGAGAAAATTTGTGTATATGCATAGACTGTGCATTAGATAGCAAATAAACACACCCCTTGGAGTCTACAGCTATATCAGTAACTTCATAATCATCCCGGAATTCATTAACAAGGGTTTTAACCTTTTCAAGATCAGGACTTATCTTGCAAATCATCCGCACAGTACACGAATACGTAATGACACTCCCACTAGGAAGTACTGCCATCCCACACACTACATCGCCTAAGCTGCCTGCTGCATGGCCTGACAAATCATACTTACGAATCCCTTTACTATCACTGACCAAAATGCTATTATCAGCAGAAACTGCGATCTTTATTTGATCACTAAGGGAAGATCCCTTATGAATGTCAAACCTTCTAATCACTTCTCTTGCAGAGGAGAAAACTGTCACACAGTTATCTGCCTCAACAATTACTACATGCTTCTCGTCATCGGTGATTGCCACACCACAAGGGCATATCAGGCCATTGGCAAATATCTTTGTTCTCTTCATTCTCCATTCAGCAAGAGGCATGATCGAAATCGGAAACGGGCTGCCATGTACGTGGTTGCAGCTGTAGTGGGAACGCTCGCCAATGAGTACACTCAGCTGATAATGAAGGCCAGTCTTTTCGTACTCAGGTTTGAGGATAATCTTAAAGTGCTTCTCTTCCTTATCTTTGACAACCATACATTTTGTGCTTTCATTGAACACAGGCCTGTTTTGGGAAATCAGGTTGCATTGCAAAACTTCAGGGGGCACTGAAAAAGGACTAGTGGTCGTGAGGGAGATCTCTGAGACTAGCCAAGCAGGTACACATTCAGGAATATCGGCCTTGAACAACCCACAGACTGACTGATAATCTGCCACGCACTGAACCTTACCAGCGCAAAGCTGTTCAGTGATAAACTGAGTAGATGTATCTTTTGCAAATGCAGTATCCGCTTTTTGCTTAGGTGTGCTCACCTTCAACTTCGAATGAGTACCATAGACACTTCGAATCAGCTCCTTCTTGGATGATTGTATCTGGTACTGGGTCTGTGATTCAAGCTTATCCTCGACCAATTTCTTACAGCTCTTCAGCTCAACAAGAACTGTCTCCAGTTCAGCACGCTCTAATGAGTGCACCTCCAGCTTTTGAAGTGTGCCCGACTCTATTTGATCAAAAAGTGCTGTTTTTGACTCGAGAAGAGAATTATAGGCCGCTAGTAGTCTCTCTGAGTCCTGTTTTATCGCTTCTACAACTTCTTGTTTCACAGCTTCACTCTTGTCTCGGATTGCTCTTTTGGTGTCGTCAAAAACAGATAGCGTACGTGTTGCTTCACCAATTTTGCAGTCTATTGGTTTCAGACAATCGCGAATTTGTTGCTTGTGCTTTTCAAAGCAATTATCTGCAAGATCAGTCTTGTGACGTTTGTGAGTTTCAGTATAGACACACTTGTAGCAGATAAGCTCCTCACACGTCTCACAAAATATGTTCGGAGGTTCATTTGGATGTTCAGGACATGATGGGTCAGCATTGGGTTTATTTGTCGGAGTTTTTCTGAGAATCTCGTCGATCTCCAATAAGTTGTTGATGTGAAAGGCTTTGCGCAGACTAGATGCGCCCTCTTCACCTAGGTTGACAGCTTCCCTGCAAATTGGGCACTCCACTACGTGTGGTTCGTCCAAGTTCTTCCTGGGTAGCTGGTCGATGCAGTGTTTACAGGATGCATGTTGGCAGGGAAGGGCTCTTGGGTCTGTCATACGGGCAAGACATATTGGGCAGTTGAGCTGATCATCTAGTTTCTTCAGGGCATGCACGGTAGCCATAATATTGAAATGAAGTCTTGGCTAGCTATTGCTCACGTGATCGCTTTTCTCATGTGCATGTGGCATACCGGAATTTTTCTAACGAGTGTGTTCTAGATTTATTGCTTTAAGTTATTAGAGAAAAGATTTATTGTTTTAAATTCTCCATAGATGATCAGACCAGTAGCCGAACAATTACACATTCAATTTCAGTCTCAGCTGGGAAGCACTAGTTTTCAGTCCCGCCCACATTCCAGTGAGCCCATATTATTCGAATTCTCGAAGGATACACTGCCATAGATCTACAGGATGAGGGAGCTGGAGATAGGAGAGTAATCAGGCTATTTAGTGGATTTTACTATGGCAGAGCGATCCGAGGTTATGCCTTGCGAAGATGTGGAGAAAAAGGTCAAGCTGGGTCCTAGGAGTATCGCATACAAGAACCTGTTCGGTGTTGCCTTGTCGTATCTGTCCGTGTTTGGTGCATATCTGGGCATCCAGGCATTGCAGAGCAGTCTGAACCAAGAGGCTAACCTGGGCTTGACCTCTCTGTGTGTGCTGAACGGATGCTTCATGCTGTCGACACTAGTGACGCCCACCATAATCAGAATAGCAGGGACTAAGTACTCACTAATCGGTGGATACTTTGTGTTTCTCCTCTACACACTATCCAATGCCTACCCAAGCTGGTACACACTGATACCTACCTCTTTCTTGGTGGGCATAGCACTGGGTCCAGTATCTGCTTCAATGAACACTCATGTAACTAACGTTGCTATCAAGTACGCTCATGGATTCAACCAAAAAACACAGCATCTAATCGTTAATTTCTCAGGTGTATTGTCATTTCATATCCAGCTAGCTCAAGCAACTGGTAGCCTATTATCCTCTGTGGTGTTAATTAGCTGTGACACAGGTAACAATTCAACCATGAATCTTCCTAACGTCACTTTCATGAATAATGATTCGTGTGACAGCAATGAATTCTGTACCAATACCAGCGCCCTCACACTTGACCGGGTCTGCCTGTACATTTTACTAGCAGTCTATGCTACTATGGATCTTGTGGGAATCGGTATAGCTAGCGTAATGGTGGACAGTCTTAAAACCGATACTCAAGGCTTCACTGTTTCTCGGTTATGGAGGGTCTACATTAAGGAGCCGCTCAAAGAGATAGTCCATGTCACTATTTCATGGAAGATGTTGCTATTGATCCCTCCAGCATTGTTCAATGGAATGGAGCTCTCGTTTATAGCTGGACGGTTTAGTCAGGTAAGAATTAAACTCACATTAAAGAGCTCTGGGTGCTCAAATGTACTAAACTAAGCTTTTGTGTGTCATGTCATTTTTCCAACTTTCTGTTCAGGTATTTGTCTCGCAGTGTGTTGGCGTCCAGTGGGTGGGGTTTGCTGGTATGGCGTTTGGTCTAGCCAGTGCTGCAGGCTCACTGTCAAGTGGACTCATAGTGAAATGGATCCCGGAACACTTCATCATTCTGGTTGGATATGCAAACAATATCGCTCTGACACTGTTTCTGCTATTTTGGGAAAGGACACCATCTTTTGTTGTAGCTTTTCTGTTCCCTATAGCGTGGGGACTGTCCGATGCTCTATGGAATACTCTGATACCTGGTGAATCAACACTGCTCTTTATTGATGCATAAATACTGATGCATCAACACTGCTCTTTATTGATGCATGTGTAACCACACTCTCTGTTCTCTTCAGGTATCGTTGGCGTGTTGTTTACTGACAGATTGGAGGCGGGGTTTAGTGTGTTGAGGAGTTTCATAGCGGCAGGATTCCTGATTGGCTTTTTCACTGCTCGTAGTGAAGTGTGCACCAGTTACCAGCTGTGGGGGTACCTTGCCATGATACTGCTCTCTGTAGGGACAAGCACTACCCTAGCTGTACTGACTAAGAAGAAGCATCAGTTGCTCCCTTGCTGTTTCAAGAAAAGCAGACCACCAGAGCACATAGAAGCTATTGATACACCTCTGCACGAGATCAAGAGTCTGGATGAGATAGACAGCAAGGAAACTGAAATCCTGGAATAAATTGTAAATTTTCACTGCAAAATTTTTATTTATTTTTCGATTATTGAAACTATAGGTGTTTAATATGCACAGCAATTCTAACTAGCTAGTAGCTTTCTTGCACAGTTCACTGAGCTTGTATGTTGCTTGCATGCAAGCTGAACTGTATTGCTTGCACGTTTCCATGCTGAGTGCTGATTGGGCGTGGCTCCGCCCCCTCGCGAATAATCTAGGCGAAGCTCATAAAAGGCGATGCAACGCCTACTGTAAACCGCATGCATCTATTGATGCGGAACACGATTTGTTCAAAGCTGATCAGACAATAAATCATGGGCAAGGAGACGCAACTACTGGACGCAGCTGCAGCCGGCAACAACACTAAAGTCGAGGTGAGAAATCACGAGTATAAACTGGTAGAATCACGGCTCGATCTTTTCAAGATCCCGTCACCTCGTGGGTAGTTTGTAAATCATAGTTTTTAGCTATTTCTTGACGGAATTCAGTGTGAAATGAATGCGATCAGATCTCAGCTAGAGCTGCAGAATGGAATAATTGGTTATGTGGGAGTAATAGACAGGCTTCCTTGTATAGACATTAGAATTAGCAGGACACCAAATGCATCCCTGCAAATGGCTCAGAAAACTGTTAAATTTTTTTACAGCTTCGTGTAGTGATCTTGTAAGGATCAACACTTATAGATGTACTTTAGCATACAAGTGTGGTACTAGACCATTTTGTGGTACTAGACCAGCCTGCATGTATATTTTGTGGTATGTATAGCCTGCATGTGGTATTTTGTGGTACTAGAGTCAGACCAGCCTGCATGTATATTTTGTGGTATGTATAGCCTGCATGTGGTATTTTGTGGTACTAGACCAGCCTGCATGTAGTGTACATATGTGTGAATATTATATTATTGACAACCCTACAACATTGCTCTTGACATAGTTTATATAGCTACATACCACAAGCTACTTAGGACGCTATCAGAGATCCACCTGTAGTACTGCAGCACAATACTTAAGTTAAAACCTTACAAAGACACTCTCTCTCTTCTTGCGCTCATATAAAGAAATACAGGATCTAGTACTTCCTTAACAGAAAGTTCTATCCATCCTTGTATGTCACTTACTAACTGAAGTCACTTCTCTGTACCCATCCAAGCGAGCTGATTCACTTCCTTGATCTTACCCTGATCATTACTCATACTAGGAAAAGTAATGCTTTTCCTGTTTCTTTAATTGTTACTAGATGCGGGTCTCACAAGATTTCCTTGTTTTTAAGACTTTAGTTATACTATAACTGTTTAAACTAACTGGTCTTTTGAAAACTATTGCACAACGCTCTCTTGTAGAATATCTTGAAGGGCAAGACTAATCCTCTGAAGCGATGGTTGTCGAGAGAGAAGCTGGATGAAGATGATACAGATGCTCCTGAAGAAAATGGAGCTTCGTCATCCACCTCTCCTTTTCGCCGCAAGGCTTCGGTACCGCTCATTATCCATAGACAGCTCTCTCAGTTTGTCAATGTTGACTGCACAGACGAGAATGGATCTACTCCTCTCATTCTAGCCTCTCTCAACGGTTAGTCTATGGTGAAATTCTCTCACCTGTTTAGTCACCCAGTGATTGTTTAATGAGCTGTGTAAATAGTGAAGTGTTTGCCAATTTTGGTGTGTATTTGTTTAGTGAGTGGGTTAGTGTTTGCCTGGTAGGGATTCAAAGCAACTGATGTGTGTCCTTAGTTGCTATTATGATGATATACTAACAGTTGTGTATTTGAATTCAAATGTTGATCTACGTTCTAAAAGGTATCTTGCATAGGCTAACACTGCATTTAAACCGTATTTGAATAAAGTTAAAACTTCGCTACAGAATAAGCGTATTCACCTTCATGTTCAGTCTCTGATCATCCTCCATCAGGTGAATAAAGACAACAGTGACTACAGAAACTGAACACATTAGTATGCGATTGTATTGCAAGATTGCTGTAACATTTTTGAGTAGGATAACGATAATATTTCTGTTTTATGGTATCTACACAGGTCATAAGGATGTTGCCAGTACTCTTCTGCAGTTCTCAGCTAATGTTAAAGCTACTGACAAACAAGGGTAGGCCCACATAGCAACCATTGTCTGCTCACTGCTTGCAGTGTCTAGTTCTGTTACATTCTATGACACAAAATTCATGATGTTTTGACTTCTCTCTCTCTCTCCAGCAACACTGCACTGCACATGGCTGCTTGGCGAAATCGATCAGAGTTAGTTGAACTGCTTTTAAACAATGGAGCACAGGTTAGTGCTGTGTCACCGAACAAGCATAATAATTATGTCAGAGATTCATTTTGATGACTTTTCATCATGCAGTGCACGACTACAAACCTAGAGGGCAACACGCCACTTCACTATGCCTGTCAGCATTGCCCTCCAGGCAAGACACTGTCACTCATCAAACTGCTTCAGGTACTCACTGACTCATACTCTCACTCATACTCTCACTCACTCACTCACTCACTCACACTTACTCACTTCTCTTGCACAGCACAATGCTGGCGTCCTCACCACAAACAAAGCCGGTGATAGTCCACTTGACCTTGCAATCCAATTCAACAAAGTCGGTGAGTAATATCGAAACACTCCATTCCAACCGATACCATGACACACCCACTCTCAGAGGCTGTAGCTACTCTGGTTGATGCTGACACACAATCACTAAGGTCTTCGAAAATTCTCGTAAATGCTTCAAAAACAGGTACACAATGCTAGCTAGATCACACGACCTCAACACGATGATACCAACTGTGCTCTAGGTCGTAAAGAAGTGGTTGAGATATTGCTAGAAGCAGGGATGGACCCGAATAGCTTCGATACTGAGCAAGGTAAGAGAACAAGTTATTGTACATCTATACATTTTAGGCATAACTCTAAGCAGGCGTAGTGATGATGTGTGCATTTTATTATGGTCTTGTGTTATTTCAGGTACCATGCCTTTGCATGAAGCTGTGACTTTCTTCAGGTCAGTGTAGTACTGTTATACCAACACAACAAAGGGAGTGCTTAGTTCATTACACATCTTAAGCCTCACTTGCCTATTCACTCAACAACTAGCTAGCTGAGTGCTTGCTTGCTCACTCACTCACTCCTTATTCCCTCCCTCTCTTACTTGCTTCCTCCTTCTCTCACTCACTCACCCACTCACTCACTCCTCCCTCCCTCCCTTACTCCCTCCCTCCCTCTCTTACTTGCTTCCTCCTTCTCTCACTCACTCACCCACTCACTCACCCACTCACTCACTCACTCCTCCCTCCCTCCCTCCCTTACTCCCTCCCTCCCTCTCTTACTTGCTTCCTCCTTCTCTCACTCACTCACTCACCCACTCACTCACTCACTCCTCCCTTACTCCCTCCCTCCCTCTCTTACTTGCTTCCTCCTTCTCTCACTCACTCATTCACTCACTCACTCATTGTGGTTGGTTGTTCCAATTCTAAGTACAAATTGCCTCGTCATTCTTTAGTTCTGTTTCATTCTGTGTGCCTGTATTGAGCCAATGGTATTGACCCAGAGTCATAACAAACAGATGCTAAACAGAATTCCTGGCTCTTGAAGCACAATGCATTCCAAGTACACAGCTGCTCATTATTGAGTGTAATACAATATCTTTGTGTTTGTTTTGGTTGGGCTATGCAGGAAGGAAGTGGCGGGTTTGTTGGTTGCCTTTGGAGGCCAACCTGGTCTCAAAAATGGTAAAGGGCAATCAGCATTGGATATCATCAACGGTCATCCTCCACAAAAGAAGGATGAGTTTATGAAGCTGTTTAAAAGTGAGCAAAAAACCTATTTTTAGTCACTGTGTTGATTCTGCTGCTATTACGACACAATAGGTTATCATGGCCAGAAGCCTCGAGTCCCCAGGGTGAGTGCTATAGTGTGCACTCAACTGTATGTTGATGAGTATGTATGTGTGTCATGCAGGCAAGGCTTGAGTCAGAACAAGAAAAGAGTATTACAAAAACCGACACATCGCTTTCCTGTGAGCACAAAACACACACATGTACGCTGTTTTACACACTCTCCTCTCTCTCCCTCCCTCCGTCCCTCCCTCCCTCCCTCCCTCCCTCTCTCTCTCTCTCTCTCTCTCTCTCCTTCAGTTGCTCACACTCGCATCAAGAACAGAAAGGCCTGGCTGAAGGATGATGCAGAACACCGCAGTACAGCAACCAAGAAACATCCCTGCTCCTGCCTTCTGGACAGTGAGTCTTGATTCACTCACCCACTCATTCATTCTCTTGTTCATAGATGACCCACACACATACTGGCTACTGCCTTCAGCTGGAGCATACAACTGGGTATGCTCTCTCTCTCCCTCCCTCCCTCTCTCCCTCTCTCCTTCGCTCCCTCTCTCCCTCTCTCTCTATCTATCTCTCTCTCTATCTCTCTATCTCTCTATCTCTCTCTCTCTCTCTCTCTCTCTCTCTCTCTCCAAGTTCACATCACTTTTTTCTCCTACAGGTTGCCTTTGATCTCGGCTCAGAGTACACACTAACAGGAGTGCGTCTGTTTGGATGGTGAGTCACTCTTTCCTCAACTATCACTTCGTATTTTGTCATATTCCTCATTCTTTCTCACAGGGGAAACAAGAAAATGGTCTACACTTTCGATATCGAGACAGCATCTTCTCTGAGGTATGTGGACTACTAATAACACAATTTGTACACTTCCTCCTCACACACTTGCTCAATGACATTGTATGAACATAAGAATGCATGTCATTATAAGTATTCATGATTCTGTGAGAGCATGCAAAGAATTGACCAATTTTATATAAGTACAAGAATTAGTAGATGCATACTATTTGTGATGATTCTTTGTTATAATTGGTCTATTTTATTTGTCCATCTTTTCAAACCACTAGATTTACGTTTAAAAAATTAACAATGTGCAAACTGTGATTGTATTTTTTAGATGTTTCAAAATAATGTGCAAAATAATTATGTTTGTATTTATATGCTATGTACAAGCATTATTATACTGGTTTATTGTCTCACTGTTAGTGGTCCATGGTCACATGTTTCACGGTATCAAGCTGAAATGGAAGGGCCCGAGGACATGGAGGAGCCAGGTCAGTGAGTGATGGTTGCTATATCCTGCTGTGTTGACGTCTACTCTAACCACAGCTGCACCACAAGACTTCATTGGATTCTACACTGTCACTAGAGTAAGCAACACATCCACTGTCTCATTCGGCACTATTTCATACATTCACAAACCCAGCCAACTTCAGAACTGTGCCAGACTGGTGTAGTTTTATTATTAAAGGTTGATAGTAGTACAACAACTGGCACTTCCCAAGTACTAGCTACTCTATTAATATCAAACTTTAAAAATAAAATTAAACTAGTCTAGTCCAGTTCTAAAGTTACTAGTCTAAATGCACTATAATGCTGTTAGTTATAATGACTCTATTAGTATCACACTATTGTGTTATATTATTGAGCAATTTTGACTGTTTGGTTATGGCTCAAAACGAGATTAATTTGGCAATATTATTTTAAGTTCAACAATCTAGATTGCTATTATGAACAACTCTCTGGCTTTAAAAATGGCTCAAGTTTTCCCACCTTACGCTGTTGGATATTTTGCATGACAGTTATGCAGCACTGCCTCATATTCAAATTCTTCTCTGATCCATTCCACAGTGTTTGAGAATTGTTATTGCCGATAACTATGGTGATCAGGTTACAGCGATATCAGGAGTTGAGTTCTACGGAATAGGTAAGTATGACGTCATCGTGATAACCACTAGATTACGGAGGTTTGTTTTATCCAGAAAATGTGATGGTCGAGCTATTCAAGAAACTGGAACTGGTCGGAAATGTGAAGATGTTTGCAGAAAAGGTAAATACTGCAATTTGGTCTGTTTGCAAGAGCTACCAGGTATTTAAGGGGTTTCGGAATGTAGAGTGTCACCTTCGTGCACTAATGTGTTCAGTCACTGATCATCCTCCATCATGTGAATAAAGACAACAGTGATCAAACACATTAGTGTATACAAGTAGTTGACACTCCATACCGTATAGCGGAAAATGTTCGCGTGAGAAAATTTTCTGAATTTCGTGAATTATAGGCTATTCGCAAAAATATTCTTGTTTTTGTTGACAAAAATAGGGCAATAGCACTGATTTGCGAAAATATTATTTGCGAAATGCCCTATCTCGCACATTTGCGAAAGTTTCGTAGTGTTGCATATTCTGAAAAATAATTATTGTGATGTTGAATTTAAGTCATTGTTACACTCATATAGGGACACAATCAGTTGAGTGATCTCTGTATTATGCCTGAAGAAGAATTGAAAAAATTGGTGAGCCTGACACAAAAATGAGCTTTTATTATGCAACACTTCTGTTGGATTTCAGTACTGCAGTTTTAATGAATCTTGCAAAATGTATTGTGCACGAAACGCCCTTCGCACATGCGCAATAGCTAGAAATAATACTAAAAAGTTACTTAACTAGCTATTGCGCATGTGCAAGGACGTTGACATGCTTGGCAAATTTTGCAAGATTCACTAAAATTGCAGTAGTATTTTTTATCACCATTACCATAATCATTCTATAGGTCAGTCAGCCTAATCCAAGGACTCGTGTGATGTCTGTTGCAAAGAAACTGCGTTCACGCTGTAAGAAATGAAGAATTTTATGTGTAGATAAATTTGATAATTTTTGCAGACTATCCGCCAGCAAATTTGAAATGGGCAATAAGACCAGTTGACAAAATAACGGAGGGAAAAATTGTAATGACCACCTGGTTATAATAGTATTTTTTTGATTATTGTGTCTATGTTACAGTTACCTCAGTTCTCAGTAACTAGTGATCCATACACAGTGGGTGACCTGGTCGTTATTATTCACGGTGAGTGAGAGCGTGAGGTGAATGAATACACTTAACACCACTACAAGCAACAGCTCATAGTCTGTATTCATGAGCTTGCTTGGTGTCCCAAGCTGTGTATAGAAGATAGACCATTTTTACATTTTAAAAGCGCTTGGTTGCAAGACCGGGAGCCTCTAGCTTCCCGGTATTTTATAGAGAGATAGCCTCGTACCCAGGCCTGCTTTGGCTAATATTCTACATCTAGGCCTGGGCACGAGGCTACATGTAATAGAGACTGCTTGAAATAGGGGTTTTCCACAGCATAGGCTTCAAAAAAATATTTCATGAACAGCAAAAATATTCCATGACCTGTTTGTTCACCACAGGAGGCGGAGAGCTAGTTGGGAAAGTGAGTGTCACACTGAGATCAAAAGACAATGGATTCCCTTCACGAGGAGATTTCACTAACATATCCATCAAACCAGGTAGAAGAGAGAAAAAATGAGCGACATTGTGTATAGACTGGATGATTTGATTTTATTTTTCAAATTGTTAGCTGGCAGCTATGTTCTTGAAGTACAGAGCGCATCAGATCCAGCTGTGTCTTTATCAATGGATGACCCCATTTGTGTCGGTAAGAAAGACCACGGAGAGCATCAGCTATCAGTCATTCACCTTCTCTCTCTCTCTCTCTCTCTCTCTCTCTCTCTCTCTCTCTCTCTCTCTCAGCACCACCGCCCAAGAGACACTCAGAGGTCGACCGTCTTTTCAAGGACTTTGAAGACATGCTTAACTTTTAAACAAGAGTAAAATAAAACAGTTTTAGTTACTCACAAGTAAACTAACTATATTTTATTTAATTCAAAAGCAAAATTCAGCCATCTGTCCGATGAGATTTGTAGTACTGTACAACATCCCATAATTTGAAATGCGCGGGCTTTTTGACCGTTGCTGAATACGAGCCACGCCTCGTTCTTGCACGAAGTGCAAACTGCTACTAACAGGTGCGATCTAACGAAACGCCAAAGAACTGTTGCTGCACGTCACTCGATCGTGGAACACAGCAGCGAGTTCGAGCGCACGCGGCGACAAGGATCTACCTATCCAAACAGATCTAGATCAGATATCAGATGTGGGCGTCGCCAGCCAGATATCAAGCAACCGTGGGCGGACGATTGCGCACTCTGAACTGGCTCCAGTGCAGTGACAGCAAGACCAGTGGATGGATAGCTACAGGGGCTGATGACGGGACCGTGGGAATCAACGTAGTAGAGAGCGAGCCTAGAGAAGATTGGAGTGTGGGAAGAGCTAGAGATGGGTGTATATACAAGTCCTGTTTCAACCTAAGAGGGCATACAGGAGAGGTATGGACACGTGTATAATTTTAGAGGAAAGAGATAGTACTATCTTGCACTGCAGGTACGAATTGTTCGATTTAAACCTCAAGGTGATCGGTTGGCTACTTATGACTCATGGGGCTGTGTCAAGTTGTGGAACAACCGGGCGAATGTCTTCGCTCAAGACCACGGGGTCACAATCACACAGATTATACGAGACATGCAGTGGAGTGCATGTGGCAACTATATCGTCCTCTGTGGAGACGAGGGCCATATTCAGATTATATCGGGAACGAATTGTCAAAGATTATACTCTTCACAAGTTGTGTCTCCACACCTCTATACCACCAAGGTCGAGTTCATGTGCTGTTCGTGGAATGATTACAATTCACAGATCGCTCTCGGTACGACTAAAGGAGAAATTTTTGCGATTGATCCCAACGAAGAAGGTCAATTCATTTTCACGTCTGTTGACAGAGAAGGCGTGAATGTCCGAAGCTTGCAATTCTTCGGAGCAATGCAAGAGATTACAGTAACTACGAGACATGGTCCAAAACTTGTTGAGACACAGAGTGTTTCAGTTTATCTCGGTAATGGAGAAGTGGTGTTCTTCCCCACGATAATCAGTCAATACTGTGCTTGTATTCAGACAAACTTAATACGAGGGTTAGCACAGTGGAACACTGGAAAAACAGCACTTGCAGTGGTTGGATATCGCAATAACTCTCGTCAGGTACTGGGAGCAAAATTTCTTGATCGACACGGAGACACTATTTTATCTTTAGACCGTGCTCTACAGTTGCCCCAAGAACCAAATGTGAGTCCTGCCTACTCTTGTGCTTCTGTTTATATGTCTTCTTTTCGCACAGACGGTTCTCCACAGCATGTGCTGGGGTCTGAGTGATTCCACCATCTTCCTAGGCTGTGGTGACCATCTGTATAGTATGGCAGTGCAGTATTCTCTGCCCAGACTACAGGACCTGTGTAGACAGTTCCTGAAGACCACTCTAGGCAACCAGAATCTCACAGAATTTCACATTCCACTGCCCAAGAGAGAGATAGAGGCCCTCAACAACTGTACACCCAACCTCATTCCTGTAAGTATTTTAAAATGTGTCACTAATTTAAATATATCATTTAGTGACTGTTTCTTGTAGTGTAAAATAACATGCTATCAGCACATTGTATTACTAATTGTGATTATGATGATAATTGCATTCTTACAGGTTCCTTTCAAGGTCACTACTGGCGATGCCGTGCAGCAATTATTCAAACCACTTGATAACAAACGCCTGCTGTGCTTGCTGGTTTATAGCGTTGATGAAAATGGAAAGGATCGCTACACTCTCAAGTACGAGTACATGGGCCGTTGTGTCCCACTGCTAATAGCCGATGTTATCACTAAGAAAGGATTGAAGGTCTCTGCAGGGATCAGACCAGCTTTTTCTTGTGACAAATCATCGCGTTGCAGTGAGATGTGGTCTTGTCCACCAGCTTCTAATGAACATGTGCAGACTGACACATGGAAGCTGTTGCGACAGAAAATCTTAAAGCATGTGCGACCACTATCTCAATCTGTGATGGATACTGCTCCAGCAACTGCTGCAGCTACTGCTAAACCCCGGTCACTGAGGGAGCCAGTATTAGCTGAAATCAAGGGTAACCCTGTAACTAATCGATTTCGATTCACTACCGGCCTTTTCGGGTGTACTACTGACCTGGGAGATCTGGACATTTATACACATTTTGTGAGGTGTGAGCCTAGAAAGTTGACTCTAACCCTGAACAGCTTTGGCGTGTCTCCGGGTATCAGCATGATATCCAAGAGAGCAGAATGGAATGCAACATACGGAATCTACGAGCTTGACTTTGGGGGACGAATCAGCAAAGACTCGGTCAAAAACTATCAGTTTGAATACAGAGAGCAAGTGGTAAGAAAACGCCGATGCAGCACTCCCTCTGAAAAATGTTGAGATGTACATAAAAGAATATTTTTCACAACATTTATTTTTCTTCAACATTTTTTTCACAGGTGTTTCAGTTGGGAAGATCAACTAACAACAACTTCACTCTTGACTTTCAATATCCATTCTCTCCTGTAACTGCTCTTTGTACAGCACTGTCCTCTATTCTCTGACCCCCACTGAGCTACCGGCAACAAAGCAAGAACACAGCTATTATACACGACACTGCATTATACGTACATGAACATGGACATAAAACTGCAATTATTATTTTTATTTATTTATTTGTTTCTAGGTTTTTTTTTTGTTTTTTTTTTTTTTTTTTTAATTTGTAATTAATCAATTAATAATAACACTAAGGTGTAAGGAAAGGGAAACAAAGAAAACAACTAAACTAACAGAGGTAAGCAAGAGAAAAAAACAACAACAACAAAAAAAACAAACAAAAAACAAACCAAAAAGCAAACAAAAGCAAACAATAATAATAATTAAGAAAACAAATCTACAGTTAGTGAAGGCAAAGTGCCCCGCACTAAAGTTGCATTGCCACGTTGGACTGCCACCGATAGTCTTTGAATAAGGTACGAAAATGCTTTGTTTTCACCGCTGTACATTTTGATACGGCGACCAAGGTCCACCAAAAAGTCCCAGGACTTTGGTCCAACTGCACCAAGCGACTCAATGGCTATGGGTGAAAACAAGTACGACAGGGCTAGTTGGTGGTACTTTATCTCCTTCTGAGACTCTGCTCTTGCAGCAACACCTCCTGTTTTTGTCACTGCAATAGGTCGATAGGAAGGTGCTAGGGTATCAGGAACAGTAACATCCCAAACCAATGATCTGCCGTGGGTCCAAGGGACTGATGTAAGTCCGTCTGGCCTCTTGCCATCTGATCTTGAAAGTCCTGATGGTTGTAAAAAATTATGTCGCTCATTAACCGAAGGCACCATACAAAATTATTAAGGCCGGACTGCATAAAATCTTTGCCCAATCCATCAAAAGCCGCCGGTCATCATTCGGCTTCCGAACGGATCAGTATAGTCTACATACTCACTCTATTGCGTAACAATAACGCTACACTGTCTCCTATGGTACACTAGCCATAGATTATTAATAAGTACTAAGCTTACGTTACCGTTACGCAACAGCTAGACTAGTCTGTACGCAACAGCTAGTCTGTACTGTACGTGTAGTTTACTGCCGCATTGCAAGTGGAATTGGACATCCGCTCGAGCCCCGCCTTCTTCTTAACACCAGAAGTGCCGAATTGTAAATTTAACAGCTGTACGGCAACGAAGAGAAGGCGAGAGAAGGAGAAAGATGTGGGCAACTCCAGCCAGATACCAAGCCGAAATGAAGGGGAAACTGCGCTCTCTGAGCTGGCTCCAATGCAAGGACAGCAAGAACGCTGGATGGCTGGCTACCACTGACAACCAATTGATTGGAATCAGCTGGATTGGCGAGAGTGACTCTAAGCATAGCGAAAAAGCCGGGATAGGCTTGTCTCAGAATGCCTGTTTGTACAAGTCCTGTTTCAATCTCAAAGGAGAAAAATATTCAGAGGTATAGTAGACAAATCTCTTGTGTTTCTATGATCACTGGTCATTTATCACTCCGTTAGATTCTGATTGCTCGATTCAGTCCAGAAGGAGGCAAGCTACTGTCTTATGATTCCAGTGGACACGCCAAGCTATGGACCAACAGAAAGAACGTATACTGCCCCAAGTATAAAGTCAGCATCAACTACAGTGTGAGGGACTTGCAATGGAGCTCTTGTGGTAATTACATCGCTGTGTGTGGAGACAGAATCCAGATCCTGTCAGGAATTGATTTTGAATGTTTGCACAGTGGCGATATCGAGCCGTACATGGATTATATTAGCTGTGCTTGGAATGACTGCAGCACACAGCTAGCCTTTGGCACCACTCAGAGTGAGGTAGTACTAGTCAGCCACAACCCTGGCATCGATCCTGCATTCATGCTGATCGATGAAAAAGATGAAAGCGTTAAGAGCCTTCACTTCTATGGACCAGTAAAAGAAATCCAGGTTTTCTCGAGACATGACGAGCAAAGAATTGTTACAGAGTCGCAAGCTGTCTCAGCTTATCTCAACAATGGTGATGTGGTATTTGATTTGAGGGTTAGACGCAATCGTTACGCTGCTCGAGTCCAAACGCACTTGGTAGAAGGATTGGCTGAGTGGAACTCAGACAAGACTATACTTGCTGTGGTCGGCTATCAGCAAGACTCTCCTCAGATTCTGTCAGCAAGATTTTTCACCCAGGAAGGAGAAACTATAACACTAGTGGATCGAGTTCTACAAATACCAGAGAAACTTATTGTTAGTTACATCTCCATGATTAATAATTATTGTCAAAAATTGTTCATTTTTACAGATGCCTCTCTACACCATGTGCTGGGGTCAAAGAGATACCACCATATTCTTGGGCTGTGGTGGAAGGCTGTACAGTACAGTGGTGCAGTATTCTCTTCCCAGGCTACAGGACATGTGTAGGCAGTTACTGAAGGCAACGTTGAATAGCTCACCATTATTCGATGAAGATAAAATAGCTATAGCTTACTATCATCCGAAAGGCTCAGACAACTGGATTTGTAGCAAATTACCACTTCCCGATAAAGAGATTGAAGCTGTGCACTGTAGCTTACCTAAGCTAGTCAAAGTAAGTATCACTAAGACTTTGCTGTTCTGTAATAGCAACCTAAACAACAAAGGAAGGTGATAGTTGTGCATAATTTGCACTCTTTCCTGTTAATGACATGTTTATGCCTAGCTGGAAGCATTTAAAAATTTAACTTCATTGACTTCTCGTAATGCTGTAAATTTACAAAATTTGACCTGTGAACTTTCACTTCACTGGTCAAATTTAGCAATGTTTAGATTCGTGTATTATGCTGTGATATTTCATACAGATGCCCTTTAACCTCATCAAGACAGACGCTTTGGTGCGCTTGTTCAGGCCCTTGGATAACAAGAGACGCCTGCTGTGTTCGCTGTCACACAGCATTGATAGAATGCATAGAGAGAGTTACATGCTCAGGTTTGAATACCTTGGGCAATATATACCACTGCTCAGGGCTGACAATATCGTTAAAAAGCGATCCAAGGTTACAGCAACTATCAAGCAAGCCTTTCCTTTTGTTCCTACTGTCGATATGTGGTATTGTCTGGGTGACCACGCAAATGAAAGAAAAATTCCAGGGCTTGAGGAAATAACAGCCAGACCGCTTTCAGCCAGACGGTACAGAGCCGCATTGATTCGCCATACAAGAGAATCAAATCGCTATGGACAACCAGTTTGGTGCACTTTAGATGAAAATGGCTTATTCAATGCATTTCAACCAATTTTAGCTCGAATAAAAGGAAACGTACTTAAAAATCGCTACAAGTTCTCGTCTCTCTATTACGACAATTTTGACATGGGAGATCTGGACATTCATAGGCACAGCATCAAGTGCACTCCACGAGAAATGGTCATGACTCTGCCAAACTTTGCAGTGCAACTGGCGTCCAAGAAACCGTACTGGAACCCACACACCGAGCTTTACGAGATCAACTCTGGAGAACGGGTTACGCACAACTCTGTCCACAACTATCTAATCGAGCATGAAAGACAAGTGGTTAGAAATACTTATTCAATAAAATAAATTTATTATTGCTTTTCTACAGGTCTTCCAATTGGGAAAAATCGGTGAACGTGATTTCGCTCTTGATTTTCAATACCCGTTCTCTCCTGTTACTGCATTGTGCATGGCTATATCTTCCATTGTTTCAGTAAACAATGAGTAAATTAATTATTTTGCTGACAAAAAAACTAATCATAACAATTATTAAGGGTGCAGACCCTAACAACCATTAACTTATTCAGGAATGTACAAGTTGGACATTATTACACACCACAAGTGATATTCACTGTTTATACAAGCACATTAACAATACTAATAAGTGACAGTAGCCAGGCAAGATCGCGAACAATACATTCCTCAATAAAACTCTGTCTGTGGCCTTCAGAATAGACCCAAACTTGGATATATGACTATTAGCGACCAGATAAAGACCTTAACGTAGAGTTTTTTTTAATAAACACACTCTGAGTAGGAAAACCACGAGGTAAGCAGCTCATAATCGCACTTTCAAGCACAATACACGAAAAAGCTCTACGTTACTGCCTTCGCCTTGTTGAAGTACGTATATATCCCAAATATGAAATTCTACTGCCGGAGTGAACGAAAGTTTTATTAGCCTAAGCGTTGTATCTAGCCGCGCCCTTCACGTTTCCGTCTGCCACTTTCAGCGCTCATAGTTTGCAATGTGTACAGCCTTCGCCAGTCTTGTAGCATAGGTCTTTGGTTTCTTGGAATATCAGCAGTAGTTTCTGAGATACAGTCCCCTAGCAACCAGCCAAAAATACATGCGTGGGCGTGACACTGCACCCTTAATAATTTCAGTGAAATACAGTAAAAAAAATAATAATTTCAGTAATAATATTTCTGTTGTTTTATGAGATTCTCATTATGCATTAATTAATCAGTTCTCGTTTAATTAATACAACTTCATTCAATGTCTATTGTCCACCCATAACTGCTCCATAGGAACGTGCAGCTTCGTCCTAACTGTTCTTTAGCAGCTTTCATGCATGTGCGACGTAAAATTGAAATGCATGTACAACTGACAGGCATGTACTGCAATTGATGTTTTCAGACACTATAGGGTTTTTCAGGTTGCTTGACCAAACAATTTCCTGTTAGTGCATGCCCATAACATGTTTCTGTATGCTAACGTACTGTGCACATGCGCCAGCAAAAAATCTTTGGTCTAGCAACCTGCATAACCCTTTACTGCAATTTTAGTGAATCTTGCAAAATTTGCCAAGCATGTCAACGTCCTTGCACATGCGCAATAACTAGTTAAGTAACTTTTTAGTATTATTTTTAGCTATTGCTGCGCATGTGCAAAGGGCGTTTCGTGCACAATACATTTTGCAAGATTCATTAAAACTACCTGGTGACCACGTGGTATGTGACGGTACCAGCCCCGCCCTAATTTTAACACCTGTGCACAATTGCCACATTCTTGCTGTGAAAAGATGTGGGCAACTCCAGCAAAGTACCAAACAACTACGAACGGACGTCTGCGTTCTCTGAGCTGGCTTCAATGCACGGGCAGTAAGAACGCTGGATGGCTGGCTAACACTGGCAACGAATCCATTGGTATTAGCTGGGTTGCCGGCGAGAGTGACTCTGAGGGTCAGCCTGCTGATGATAAGGGGATAGGACTGGCTCAGAATGCTAGTCTATTCAAGTCATATTTTAATCTTAACGATCATACTAACGAGGTTTGAGATAGCTACAGAACAGCTTTATTGTTAAGTAGCTAATGTTTTACACCTAGCTTCGAATTCCATGCAGATATTCTTTGCTCGGTTCAGTCCACAAGGTGACAGGATAGCTACTTATGAATATGACTCCATTGGTCAAGCCAAACTATGGTTCAATGACTCTAACGTATTCTCTCCCAAATACACGATAACCATTCAACAGAAAGTGAGAGACATGCAGTGGAGTCCGTGTGGCAGCTACATCGCTGTATGTGGTGACAAAATTGAGATATTATCAGGGCATGACTTGCAACGCTTGCATGTGAGCAGTGCCGATCAGTACTTTGATGAATATGCTGTGAGTTGTGCATGGAATGACTGCAGCACACAACTAGCTGTTGGTTCATCTCACGGTAGAGTGGTAGTAATAGATCCAAATTATGATATCGATCATGCCTTGATGTTTCTCAAAGATTCCTCGATCAACAATCTACAGTACTTTGGGACAGTGCAAGAAATCCAAGTATCATCAAGGCAGGGGCAAAATATATTCATAGAATCGCAGGCCCTCTCAGCTTATTTCAGCACTGGAGATGTGATATTTAATCTGAGAGTTAGACTTGGTTATGGCACTACACGAGTCCAAACCGATCTGATCAAGGGAATGGCCAAGTGGAAAACTGACAAGACAATACTAGCTGTAGTAGGCTATAATCGCAACTCCCCTCAAATTCTGTCAGCGAAATTTTTCAACCAGTATGGAGAAATCATGACATCAGTGGATCGAGTTCTACAATTACCACGAGTACCGACTGTTAGTTAATAATAATAGCTACTATCATGCTATCTGTAGCTTTCTTTTGCACAGACGGCTCTCCACAGCATGTGCTGGGGTCTGAGTGATTCCATCATCTTCTTAAGCTGTGGTGACCATCTCTACAGTATGGCAGTGCAGCATTCTCTGCCCAGACTACAGGACCTGTGTAGACAGTTCCTAGGGATCATTCTTAACAACGAAAAGATTGAAAATTTTCAAATTCCACTACCAGAGAAAGAGATGGAAAAGCTAAAACACAATTTTTTCAAGGTGGGAAGCTACTTCATAGCTTTGATAGTTAGCACAGAAGTCCTCAGTTTTGTAAAGAAATAAGATTAGTTGGTCAGTGACAAATTTGCGATGGTGAGACATAGAAGCGGGTTAATTGTTGGGTACTAGGTATTGACTGAAGGCAGGAACTCGGCGGCAGCTGAACTGTGCCACATTACTGTATATAGCGGAAAATTTAGGTGAATTTGGCGAATTGTCAAGCATTCACCAAATAAATTTGCTTTTTCAATTCCAGTAATATTGCTTCATGGGCGCCAAAATTAAATTCGCCAAATGCAAAATCTGAGCCATTCGCCAAATTTTGACTCCCAAAATTCTCCTCTATAATGTCACTGAACTTGTGATGTGTAATAATAATGCTTGTCATCATCATAGGCACCTGTTGATGTCACTAGCAAAGATGCTGTACAATGGTTATTCAAACCAGTGGAGAAAAATAGGAACTTACTGTGTGTGTTGACTATACCCCCCTTTGTCACCCCCTACTACCTCTTCGACTGGCGAAAAAGGGAAGGAAGTTACACTCTTCAGTGTGAGTACATGGGAGGTTATATACCTCTACTAAAGGCAGATAGAACCATTGCAGATGAATCCAAGGTTGGCGTAGAAATCAAGCCAGCTTTTCCTGTCACGGCACCTTTGGATGATGACATGTGGGCTCATCCTGTGCAAACAACAAGCACAAGCAGCTCTCAAACACCACAAGCGAGCAGGTGGACGCTCTTCCAACAATTATTCTGTAATAAGCGAGTGCTACCACTGAGAACCACACACGATCCTTTAAAACCAATTTTAGCTGTAATCAAGGGAAGCAGATTTATGAATCGTTATCAGTTTTCATCCGATTTTCGCAGCAATGTCACTGACAACATAGGGAACCTGAAAATATGTAACCATCAGTTACACTATTTGATATATACATATGAACTTCCCCGTATGCGAACTCTGACTCTCACTCTCACAGACCCTGCACTCCAGCTTACTTCCAAGCATCCGACGTGGAATCGAGAAACCGTACCACCTTATGCAATCTACAGAGGAGCAGGACGTTGCAACCAAGCAACTTTCTACAACTTCCGTTTTGAGTTTGAGGAACGAGAGGTACAGTATGTTGAAAAAGTTTAGTCTAAAATTAAATTTGCATGATTTCGTGTTTTTTTTCAATAGGTGTTCTACATGGGGAGATTTGGTGAGAATAACTTTGCTCTTGATTTTCAATACCCGTTCTCCCCCATTACTGCAATGTGCACAGCATTGTCCTCCATTTTCTCGTGCTATGAAGAAGTCAGTATAACCAACAATGGCTGCATTATATAGTTCTTGAGATATACATAAGTTTAGTTGTCAATAATCTACTGATTGATAGTTTTAGCTAGTAACAATGTTGAATTTTTCATCAATAGCTGCAATGGTTTTTAAACTGCGATTTACACACGTGTTCTGGTTAGTCCACCTGGAAGGTCTGGCGCGTGAGACTACGTGTCCGTATGTAAGGGAACGAGCCCCGCCTTGTTTTTAACACAAGACCCAATCGTAGACGCTGTGCGAGAGAAAGATGTGGGCTACTGCTGGAAGATACCAAGCAACGACGAACGGGCGATTGCGCTCTCTGAGCTGGCTCCAATGCAAGGACAGTAAGAACACTGGATGGCTTGCTAACACTTGTGATAACGGACTGGTCGGCATCAGCTGGGTCAGTGAAGGGACTAGTGACTCCTGCAGTGAGCTTAAAGAAAGAGGGAACCTGGGACTATCTCGGAATGCCTGTGTATACAAGTCAAGTTTTAACCTCAAAGGGCATTCTAAAGAGGTACATGTTGTTGTTTTCTGTCTCGTTTTATTGATCTTTTTTACTCTCAGGTCCTTATTGCTCGATTCAGTCCGCAAGGAGACAAACTAGCCACTTATGACTCCAGTGGACAAGCTCTACTATGGACCAACAGTGACAATCTGTATGTTCTCAGCTGCACAATAACCGTTGAACAGAAAGTGAGGGACTTGCAATGGAGTCCATGTGGCACTTACATTGCTGTGTGTGGAGACAAGATGGAGATACTATCAGGAATCGACTTCCAATCTTTGCATGTGAGAAGTACCGATCCTTTCATTTATTGCATAAGTTGTGCAAGGAATGAATGCAGCACCCAACTAGCTCTCAGCTCTCAACACGTTCGGTGGTGAAGTGGTCGTGTTCGATCCCAACTATGATGTTGACCAAGCATCATCGAATTTCAACAATGATGTCCCAATCAAGTGCCTTCAATATTATGGACCGGTGCAAGAGATTCGAGTTTCATCAAAGCAGGGACCAAAAATATCAATAGAGTCACAGGCACTGTCAGCGTATCTTATCAATGGAGTTGTGATCTTAAACATGAAGGTCAGACTGAGTCACTGTCATACTGTACGAGTCCAAACCCACCTTGTCAATGGATTGGTTGAGTGGAACACCAGTAAAACAATACTAGCTGTCGTTGGAAGTCATCGCGACTCTAGATCTCCTCAAATACTGTTAGCAAAATTCTTCAACCAGAAAGGTGTCATTATAATGTCCATGGACCGTGTTCTACGATTACCAAATGTTAGTCAAACTGCTACAAGTTGTGTTTCATTGAGTATACCATTCCTTGCACAGCTCACTCTCCACAGCATATGCTGGGGTCTGAGTGATTCCGCCATCTTCCTAGGCTGTGGTGACCATCTCTACAATATGGCAGTGCAGTATTCTCTGCCCAGACTACAGGACCTGTGTAGGCAGTTCCTGAAGACCACTCTAAGCAACCAGCATCTCACAGAATTTCACATTCCACTACCTGAGAAGGAGATAGAGAAGCTTGACAGATGTATACCCAAGCTCAGTTCTTTAAATTTTGTCTAAAGCTACAGCTGTGTATTGGCAGGTAGCACCTTTGACAGCAAAGCAAGGTGGTAGCTATCAGAATATTAACACCCAACTCACTAATATCTTTGTGATCAGTGCAGCATCATGTTGTCAGGAGTACAGTGGTTTATTACTCCTTGCAAGGAAGATTTGAGTGTCACCTTGCAGTCACTAATGTGTCAATTGCAAGTCACTGGTATTTATTCACACAATGGAGCATGATCAAAGGCTCAATGGCATTTTAGCGCATTAGTGCTCCACGCTTTATGGTTAATGATTTACGGTCTGCGCTCTACAATTTATCCTTGGAAGAAGTAATAAAACCGCTGTATGTAGCCTGCAATACTGAAGTATAGAGATAGCCGAAAATTAGTACTAGCTAGTGCTGGTTTGATCATGAAGATGACACTCTAACTATCATTAAAAATAAAGGTGCTCAGTGTTAAGGCTTGTTGCTTGTGATGCAATGGCTTGCACTATGTTGCACTGAATTGATGTAGAAATTTGATCTATTACTGCATCACATTTTTTGCTTTGCAATACATTTTGAATTCACAATGCAACACATGCAATCACTGCATCAGATTGCAAACCAGCCTTGTGCTGAGTGGGGACGCGTTACGCACAACTCTGTCCACAACTATCAAATCGAGCATGAAAGACAAGTGGTTAGAAATACTTATTCAGTAAAATAAATTTATATTTTTGCTTTTCTACAGGTCTTCCAATTTGGAAAAATCGGTGAACGTGATTTTGCTCTTGATTTTCAATACCCGTTCTCTCCTTTTACTGCATTGTGCATGGCTATATCTTCCATTGTTTCAGTAAACAATGAGTAAAATAATTTTGCTAACAAAAAACTAATCATTATAACTATTATAACTATTAATAATTTCAGTGAAATACAGTAAAAAAAATAATAATAATTTCAGTAATAATATTTCTGTTATTTTATGAGATTCTCATTATGCATTAATTGATCAGTTCTCGTTTAATTAATACAACTTCATTCAATGTCTATTGTTCATGCACCCATAACTGCTCCATAGGAACGTGCAGCTTCGTCCTAGCTGTTCTTTAGCAGCTCTCATGCATGTGCGACGTAAAATTGAAATGCATGTACAACGGACAGGCATGCGCATGCACCGCGATTGATGTTTTCAGACACTACAGGGTTTTTCAGGTTGCTTGACCAAACAATTTCCTGTTAGTGCATGCCCATAGCGTGTTTCTGTATACTAACGTACTGTGCGCATGCGCCAGCAAAAAATCTTAGGTCAAACAGCCTGCAAAACCCTTTACTGCAATTTTAGTGAATCTTGCAAAATTTGCCAAGCATGTCAACGTCCTTGCACATGCGCAATAGCTAGTTAAGTAACTTTCTAGTATTGTTTCTGTCTATTGCGCATGTGCAAGGGCGTTTCGTGCACAATACATTTTGCAAGATTCATTAAAACTGCAGTACCTAGTGACCACGTGGTATGTGACGGTACCAGCCCCGCCCTAATTTTAACACCAGTGCACAATTGCCACATTCTTGCTGTGAAAAGATGTGGGCAACTCCAGCAAAGTACCAAACAACTACGAACGGACGTCTGCGTTCTCTGAGCTGGCTTCAATGCACGGGCAGTAAGAACGCTGGATGGCTGGCTAACACTGGCAACGAATCCATTGGTATTAGCTGGGTTGCCGGCGAGAGTGACTCTGAGGGTCAGCCTGCTGATGATAAGGGAATAGGACTGGCTCAGAATGCTAGTCTATTCAAGTCATGTTTCAATCTTAACGACCATACTAACGAGGTTTGAGATAGCTAGCTACTGAACAGCTTTATTGTTTAGTAGTTAATGTTTTACACCTAGCTTCAAATCTCATGCAGATATTCTTTGCTCGGTTCAGTACACAAGGTGACAAGTTAGCTACTTATGAGTATGACTCCACCAATGGTCAAGCCAAGCTATGGTTCAATGACTCTAATGTATACGCTCCCAAATACACGATAACCTTTCAACAGAAAGTGAGAGACATGCAGTGGAGTCCGTGTGGCAGTTACATCGCTGTATGTGGTGACAAGATCGAGATATTATCAGGACATGACTTGCAACGCTTGCATGTGAGCAGTGCCGATCAGTACTTTGATGAATATGCTATGAGTTGTGCATGGAATGAATGCAGCACACAACTAGCTGTTGGTTCATCTCACGGTAGAGTACTGGTAATAGATCCAAATTATGATATCGATCATGCCTTGATGTTTCTCAAAGATTCCTCGATCAACAATCTACAGTACTTTGGGACAGTGCAAGAAATCCAAGTATCATCAAGGCAGGGGCAAAATATATTCGTAGAATCGCAGGCCCTCTCAGCTTATTTCAGCACTGGAGATGTGATATTTGATCTGAGGGTTAGACTTTGTTACTGCACTACACGAGTCCAAACCGATCTGATCAAGGGAATGGCCAAGTGGAACGCTGACAAGACAATGCTAGCTGTAGTAGGCTATTACAGCAACTCCCCTCAAATTCTGTCAGCGAAATTTTTCAACCAGTTTGGAGACATCATGACATCAGTGGATCGAGTTCTACAATTACCACGAGTACCGACAGTTAGTTAATAATAAAAGCTACTATTATATGCTATCTGTAGCCTTCTTTTACACAGATGGCTCTCCACAGCATGTGCTGGGGTCTGAGTGATTCCATCATCTTCTTAAGCTGTGGTGACCATCTCTACAGTATGGCAGTGCAGTACTTTCTGCCCAGACTACAGGACCTGTGTAGACAGTTCCTAGAGATCACTCTAGACAACCAAAATATCGAAAATTTTCAAATTCCACTGCCAGAGAAAGAGATACAAAAGCTGAAACACAATTTTTTCAAGGTGGGGAAGCTACTTTATATAGCTTTCATAGTTAGCACAGAAGTCCTTCAGGTTTTTAAAGTATTTTTCATGGATAAGATAAGTTGGTAGTGATATAATGATCGATGGTTAGACATAAAAGCAGGTTAATTGGGTGCTAGGTGTTGACTGAAGGCGGGGGAACTTGCCAGCTGCACTGTACAACGTTACTGTATTGCCGCAGGAAATTTTGGTGAATAATTTGGCAAATCGTCAAGCATTCACCAAATAAAATTTGCGTTTTCAATTATAGTAATACGTGAGCCCGGTGCTGGGCGCATGACATGACATGCTGGGCGCCAAAATTAAATTCGCCGATACACAAAATCTGTGTCATTTGCCAAAATTTTGACTCTCCGATTATTCTCTATCTTATGTCACTGACCTTCTGTAAATGTGTGCATGTGTAATAATAATGCTTGTCGTCATAGGCACCTGTTGATGTCACTAACAAAGATGCTGTACAATGGCTATTCAAACCAGTGGAGAAAAAGAGAAACTTAGTATGTGTGTTGACTGTACCCCCCTGTAACACCCCCTACTCCTATTGGAAAAGGGAGGGAAGTTATACTCTTTATTGCGAGTACATGGGACGGTACATACCTCTACTAAAGGCAGTACTAATCAGTACTAATGGATATAAAGTTGTCGTAAAAATCAAGCCAGCTTTTCCTGTCACGACACCTTCGGATGACATGTGGGCTCATCCTGTGCAAACAGCAAGCACAATCTCTCAAACACCACAAGCGGTGAATGGATGGCAGGTCTTCCAACACCTATTCTGCAATAAACGAGTGCTACCATTGACAGACAATCCTTTAGAACCAGTTTTAGCTGTAATCGAAGGAAGCACTTCTACGAATTTTTATCAGTTTTATTCCGATTTTCGCAGCAATGCCACTGACAACATAGGGAACCTGAACATATGTAACCATTGGTTATACTATTTTATATGGATACATGAAATTCCACGTATACGAAGTCTGACTCTCACTCTCACAGACCCTGCACTCCAGCTGACTTCCAAGGACCCGACCTGGTATCGAGAGGAATCGCTGCCTTATACATTCTACAGCGGATCGGGCCTGGGAGGACGTTGCAAGCAAGCAACTTTGCACAACTTCCATTTCGAGTATGAGGAACAAGAGGTACGTATGTCGAAATCAATAATTATCATAGTTTAATCTAAAATTAAGTTTGCATGATTTCGTGTTTTTTTTCAATAGGTGTTCTACATGGGGAGAATCAGTGAGAACAATTTTGCTCTTGATTTTCAATACCCGTTCTCTCCCATTACCGCAATGTGCACAGCATTGTCCTCTATTTTCTCGTGTAATGAAGAAGTTTAACCAACAATGGCTGCATCATTATAGTTCTAGATGAGATACATAAGTTTAGTTAGTCAATAAGCTAGTGATTAATAGTTTTAGCTAGTAACATTGTTGAATTTTTCATCAATAGCTGCAAGGGTTTTTATTAAAAAACTGCGATTCACACACGTGTTCTGGTTAGTCCACCTGGAAGGTCTGGCGCGTGCACATGAGAGTCTACGTGTCTATGCCAGATGGGAGTAAGGGGACGAGCCCCGCCTTGTTTTAAACACAAGACCTAATCGTAGACGCTGTGCGAGAGAAAGATGTGGGCAACTCCTGGAAGATACCAAGCAACGACGATCGGGCGATTGCGCTCTCTGAGCTGGCTCCAATGCAAGGACAGTAAGAACACTGGATGGCTTGCTAACACGTGTGATAACGAACTGGTCGGCATCAGCTGGGTTGACGGGACTAGTGACTCCTGCAGTGAGCTTAAAGAAAGAGGGAACCTGGGACTAGCTCGGAATGCCTGTGTATACAAGTCATGTTTTAACCTCAAAGGGCATTCTAAAGAGGTACATGTTGTTGTTTTTTGTCTCGTTTTATTGATCTTTTTTACTCTCAGGTCCTTTTTGCTCGATTCAGTCCACAAGGAGACAAACTAGCCACGTATGACTCCAGTGGACAAGCTCTACTATGGACCAACAGTGCTAATCTGTATGTTCTCAGCTGCACAATAACCGTTGAACAGAAAGTGAGGGACTTGCAATGGAGTCCATGTGGCACTTACATTGCTGTGTGTGGAGACAAGATGGAGATACTGTCAGGAATCGACTTCCAATCTTTGCATGTGAGAAGTACAGATCCTTTCATTTACTGCATAAGTTGTGCCTGGAATGAATGCAGCACTCAACTAGCTCTCAACACGTTCGGTGGTAAAGTGGTCGTGTTCGATCCCAACTATGATGTTGACCAAGCATCATCGAATTTCAACAATGATGTCCCAATCAAGTGCCTTCAATATTATGGACCAGTGCAAGAGATTCGAGTTTCATCAAAGCAGGGACCAAAAATTTCAATAGAGTCACAGGCTCTGTCAGCGTATCTCATTAACGGAGTTGTGATCTTTAACATGAAGGTCAGACTGAGTCACTGTCATACTGTACGAGTCCAAACCCACCTGGTCAAGGGATTGGTTGAGTGGAACACCAGTAAAACGATACTAGCTGTCGTTGGAAGTCATCACGACTCTCCTCAAATACTGTCAGCAAAATTCTTCAACCAGAAAGGTGTCATTGTAATGTCCATTGACCGTGTTCTACGATTACCAAATGTTAGTCAAACTGCTACAAGTTGTGTTTCATTAAGTAAAATTTAATATTCCTTGCACAGCTCACTCTCCACAGCATGTGCTGGGGTCTGAGGGATTCCACCATCTTCCTAGGCTGTGGTGACCATCTCTACAGTATGGCAGTGCAGTACTCTCTGCCCAGACTACAGGACCTGTGTAGGCAGTTCCTGAAGAC
This sequence comes from Haliclona indistincta, assembly GCA_964017065.1. Taxonomy (NCBI): domain Eukaryota; kingdom Metazoa; phylum Porifera; class Demospongiae; order Haplosclerida; family Chalinidae; genus Haliclona; species Haliclona indistincta. The sequence continues at coordinate 1,846,186 of OZ024789.1, forward strand.
AGTGTTAAGCAATCAGCATCTCACAGAATTTCACATTCCACTGCCTGAGAAGGAGATAGAGAAGCTTGACAGATGTATACCCAACCTCAGTTCTGTAAGTTTTGTCTAAAGCTACAGCTGTGTATTGGCAGGTTATGGTAGCACCTTTACCAGCAATGCAAGGTGGTAGCTATCAGAATATTAACACCCAACTCACTAATATCTTTGTGATCAGTGCAGCAACATGTTGTCAAGAGTACAACGGTTTATTACTCCTTGCAAGGAAGATTTGAGTGTAAAGCGTCACCTTGCAGTCACTAATGTGTCAAGTCACTGGTATTTATTCACACCTAGGAGCATGATCAAAGGCTTAATGGCATTTTAGCGCATTAGTGTTCCACGCTTTATGGTTATTGGTTTACGGTCTACTCTCCACGGTTTATCCTTGCAAGAAGTAATAAAACCGATGTATGTAGTCTGCAATACTGAAGTATAGAGATAGCCGAAAATTAGTACTAGCTAGTGCTGTTTTCATTATGAAGATGACACTCTAACTATCATTAAAAAGAAAGGTGCTCAGTATAATGGCTGGTTGCTTGTGATTCCATGGCTTGCAGTTGATGTAGAAATTTGATCTATTTCTGTGTCACATATTTTTTTGCTTAGCAATACAATTTGAATTCCCAATGCAACACTAACACTGCATCAGATTGTAAAATAACTCAAACTATAAGATAATTATGTTATTTTAACAGGCACCCATTGATGTCACTAGAAGGGATGCAGTACATAGATTATTCAAGCCATTGGAGAACAAGAAGCGTTTGCAGTGTGCGCTGGTTTATAGCACTGACGAAAATCAGAAAGAGAAATACACTCTGCAATATGAGTACATGGGCAGTTATATACCACTGTTAAAGGCAGATATTCTTGTTGGAATCAAGGTCACTGTAGCTATCCAAGCAGGTTTTCCTGTTGCTACTTCTCATGAAACGTCAGCTTGTCCTGCACAAAAAACCGCTACTGTGCTGAGTTCTCGAACACCACAAACTACCTGCAGATGGAAGGCCTTTAGACAAAGATTCTGCAAAAAGCAAGTGCAACCTTTACCAGTTTTAGCAACCATCAAAAGTAGCATATTTAAAAGTTGCTACCAGTTCTCATCCAGTTTTGAAGACAACACAGCAGGCTTGGGGACACTAGACATACGAGATCACCCTTTCTATAAACCACGAAAGCTGGTCTTGACTCTCACAGAGCCGGCAGTACAGCTGACGACCAAAAAGCCACACTGGGATTACCAAAGATTACGATATTCAATCGAAAGTAGGGGACGCTTCAACCAAGAATCTATCCACAATATCCAGTTTGAGCACGACGACCAAATGGTAAGACTATAGTTGAAAAAACTCAGCTATATAAGTGTGTACGTACATTTTTTAATCCTGTTGTATTTGATCCACATTGAACCACCATGTCTCTCTACTTACATAGGTTTTTCAGTTGGGAAAAATCAATGACGATGACTTTGTTCTTGATTTTCAATACCCGTTCTCCCCAGTCACTGCTATGTGTACAGCTCTGTCATCTATTGTATCTTATGATGAACACGAGATATGCGAGCAAAGATGACGTCAACAGGTTGTGCATTGTTTTTGCTCTTCCACTGCACATGCAGGTTTGATAATGCTAAATTTAGCTAATTTTCATGCATTTTTCTGTATCATAATAAAAATGTCTTTATGCAAACAGATTTTCATAAAAATATAAATAGATGAAAAGTTGCAAAATAACAACAGAAAAGTAGCGGATAGAAGAAAAACACAGACTACTAGTGTGCGAAAGATACAGCTGCAGTTACAGCTGGTATATGGCCTGCCAATACCAGCTGCATCAACACATCTTCCTCACATTAGACAAATACACACAAAGAAAATATAGTCGCAGAACCTGGAAATATTAGCAGTGTAATAGAACTATTTAGTTGAAGTGCATAGATATTGAGAGTTCTACAGACGAACGGAATAATATTTTCAAATGTTTCTATCTCAATCATTTATGCTGACGTGACTGTTAGCATTCCCTTCTGGCTACGGTTGGTGAAATTGTTGTTTCTTGAGCAGATGTAGTGGTAAGTACCGGTCTTGAATTTCATGACTGCTCCGGTGAAAGAAGGGCTGGCGTTGTTTAGGAGTTTCTGCAGGCGAGTTGCCGTACCTTCGATAGATCGAGTACAGGTTCCAGACCTCACACAGTGGTAGTAACCTGAGCTAGCGAATGCAGCTGCAATATCGTCTTCTCCGAGAACAGTGGTATTCTGCCAGTCAGCTGGCTTCCAGACCATCTCAGCACCTTGCCACATGGTAGTCTGTTCGTATGGCATGGGGTAGTTGTTGTTAGGGTTAGGGATCTGGACGATATTATGACGATCAGTACCTGAGAATAGATAAAGAGTGATAGATAGCTAGTACTATGGTAGATAGCTAGTACTATGGTAAACCTCACCTCCTGTACCTTCACCAGCATCTCCTGTCTGTCCGTCACCTCCTGGGGCACGATTGTTGTGAGTGTTGGAGCCTGTGTGAGAAAAGAGAGGCAGATCAATCACTCGCCCACTCACTCTCTCTCATCAGCTTACCAGTCCATTGAATGTGGATACAGTCATTGTCTGACACCTGAAGTCTGTTAGGGATGAAGTCATACTCCACTGAAGGATAGGTCTGTACGATGTTGCCTCTCTTTCCTCGGACATTCAAGTTGTAGATGTTACAAGATTGTCCAGCTGGGTGAGTGATCTGAGAGCGAGGGAGAAGGTCCATTACGTGGGTACGATCCTGGAAGGTACGACCGAACTGAGCAGTGTTGATAGCTAGACGAAGAGGCTTGTTGTTGCCAGCACCGATGTTGACATTGGGGTTCTCCTGTACCGGGGAAAGGACTCCAGTGTTCCTAGAGAGAGAGAGAGAGAGATCAGATAAAGGCAGGTTTGAACGTAAGCTCAGCTATGTTATTTTAGTAGCAATGCACATGCATTCATTTAGTTATGTAAACCAAAATGTCAACATTTTGTAGAGAGCAATGCACATGATGAATTACTACGAATTCTTGGTATCGATATACAAAAGCATGCTTGAGGAAGTATCTCCTGTTGTAGATTACGTGACTGTTGCCATAAAACCTATATTTAATGCATGTCACTACGTAAACCTAACTACAGCAGACAATTGCATCCATATACATGTAGCCCATATAGAATACCTCTCTTTCTCTCTCTCTCTCAATCTCTCTCTACTCTTTCTCTATCTACTCTTTCTCTATCTACTCTTTCTCTCTCTCTCTCTACTCTTTCTTTCACTCACAAGTTCTCGTTGTGTCTTGCGTTAGTGTTGAATGGATCATAGTCATCAGTTGAGATGTTGTACCTGAAAATAAGAGAGAGAGAGAGAGAGAGAGAGAGAGAGAGAGAGAGAGAGAGGGAGAGAGAGAGAGAGAGAGAGAGAGAGGGAGAGAGAGAGAGGGAGAGAGAGAGTTGTGAATAGAGCATAATGTGTGAGTGGGAGTATGGTGATGCTGGCAAGCTCAGTGATATCACAGGATGTATCCAGTGACTAAAAATGCTGGTCAAAACCACACAAATAAGAAGGCTTCAAGTGTTGAATCAATACGTTCCAGACACACCTTGTACTGAGCCAAAGCTACAATAAAGGTTGGCACAGTAACCAGCAATGTGTTACAACACACTGTTGGTTTGTTTGTTTGGAGGGATATAATAGACCCATTAGAGTGATTAGTCTAAGTGCTTGTGGGAAAGCACGACTGTAACAAAGCTAGCTATAGGAAAAGTGTCTGAGGATCACTGGCAATGAACTAAGCAGGTCTTGAAATAGTTGCCTAGGGCTAGGAGCTCACAGGAGTACTCCTAAACAAATACTACAACAGAACAATGACAGTCGATCCTGCTATCGTTATCAGCAAAGACAATTGCAGTTGCTATACTCTCTCTTGTCTCTCATTATTCCACGTATTGTTGTCCAAAGCACCTTGTGGCAGAGAGCCCAAACAAATCTAAAACAGCCCAAACTACCACCGGGCCAGCACCTTAACCCCGGGCAAGACACAGCTACACACAGCTGCCAGATATGTTACACTGTTGTCTAAGATAATTATTTGATATTTGAGCTAAGTCACATGTGCATATCATTGAGACAGACCCACATACGTAGTCATGTTGCTTCAGTCCATATTGAGAGCTGACAACACCTGGCACTGAGAACGCTTTGTTTTATTCAAATTTGCATAAATAGCATAGTAACCTATAAAGTTTTGAGTACAAGACAAGGTTCTGGCTGCCTTTAAAGGCAATGCATTGTAGAACAAGCAGGAAGAAGCAATGATATTCAAAGGTGACAGCCAAAATTGAGGCATTGCTTACACAAGAGATTTAAATCACAGGAAATGAGAAACATAAAAACCAAACATGGTTTGTGAGTGGGAAGTGAGAGAGAGAGAGAGAGAGAGAGAGAGAGAGAGAGAGAGAGGGTTGTTGACATACCTGATTCTGACTATGACCTTCTTCGTGCCGGTTGAAGGGAAATAAGGCATCTCCCAGGTGTAGTTGAGGGGAACGCCATCGCGGCCATTACCAAGATGGTTCACTCTTGACCAGGCAGCTGGGGAGCAGGTTGGAGGAGAGGGAAGCACCAGGCACTGAAGGGCTGTGTCGATCCTGCGTCTTGCCCATACTCTTGGGAGACCGTCAAAGCCATCGCGTGCGTTACAGCCAGCCTCAGTCGTGACAGTGGAGTCAACATCAATGTAGGCATACTCCACGAACCAGGTACCTGGAGGGAGAAGCAAGCATGTTAGTGAGCTGGTGAGGTTTCGAAGTGTGAGTAAAATTATCATTTTTAACTGACAGTTTTGACTATCAGATAAATACACAAATGATGCAATTCCTGTATACTACTGTGTCCTGGTTTAACCCCATTCAAACAAGCAGACTAAAGTTATGTAACACTAGGGTTCATCACCTTAGCAACCCCATAGAGACTCACCTCCTTCGCGCTCGCACTCGTCCTGGTTGTTGTAAAGTGACCATTCACGGTAGACATTGGTGCCGGTATATGTCTCCTTGCAAGATCCACGAGGCATCACATTGAAGCTCTCTTGAAGAAGCTTTGTACACTGAGTCATGTTGTCAGAGAGAACAGCAATATCCTGTAAACAGAAGAGAAAGTATAGTAAAGTATGGAAATCTCCTTCTCTCTCTCTCTCTCTCTCTCTCTCTCTCACACACACACACTCTCTCTCTCTATTCCTTGCACCCATCTCTTTCCGTCTCTTCCATCTCTAATAACTACAGGGGTTTACTCACCCTCCATGGGGTGGGGTGCCAGTATGGGTAATAGTCACGCTCCTCTGGGCACTCGTAACCACGGCGATTGCCATTGGGATTCTGTCTTGTATAGATGGCTGAGCTGATATCGAGTCTGTTTTCGTTGAGATTCTGGTCAGCAGTAAACAGTGCTAGAATGGAATAGAACAACAAGTTAAAGACAACAATAATAGCGCGTCGTCGTGGTAACAAAAGATGACTCCACAAAACAGCAAAACAATCATCGATCATCACAGCACAAACACCAAAATAGAGTAACAATTATAAGTACAACAGTTTCAACAGCTTATCTAATGCAGCACTTTACTTCATGTATGTGGAAATTTAAAGTGCTTACCCATGTTTCGCCTTCGCATGTAGCATGCGTTGTAGAAGTCAAATGTTTCATGGAGGCCTCTTTCATCTTGAACTGAGTTACTCTTTCTTGATTCGTATTGAGCCTGGGTTTCTGCTTCATAGTTGTTAGGTGGTCGCTGATAGTTCTGAGTTTGCGTGTTTCGGCCATTTCTCATGCAGTCATCATCAGCTGGAGAGAATTGAGAGTGAGTGAGTGCATGAGTGAGTGAGTGTTGTGTGTGTGAGTGAGCGTGTGAGTGAGTGTTGTAAGTCTGAAAGATAGAGATTTGATCTCACTTGGGTCACAGCCGTCTTCCTGGACCATGTACTGCAGGACAATGTTGCAGTTCAGTTTATTGGGTCCAGTGTTCTCGTCTCCACCACAGCCATGCTGGTTAGTCCACTCGATGGTCAGTCGGCTTGTTCCTCCTCCTGCAGCTGTGCTGGCACTCTGGAAATATTGCTGCATGTAGAAAGAAGGAATTCATAATAATAATAATTTGAACTTCACAGTTTGTTCAGAATCTCTAAAAAAACAAATGGTCGACCTACCATGTTGTAGATCTGATCTTCACTTTGGAATCCGTTCTGATCATCTGTGTCGCCTGCATTGTACCCGCCACGGTTGTTATTCTGCAACGCACCAACAAAAAGTTAATCACAAGTGCGCATTGTTTCAGACAACTAATTACAAGTAATTGCGCATACCTGAGAGTCGAACAGTCTGTTCGCGTTGTTCCTGTTTGCGGATCGCTCGTTCAAACGGTTGTTGCTGCCTCTGGGGTTGTGCATGTAGACGTCAGCAAACGCCGAGCTGGCGATCAACAGGAGGAAGCACACACTGGCTGCGGCTCGAGTCATGACTGTTGCGTCGATCGGTCACCAAGATAGATGATAAGTAGGTATCTCAACTTTGCACGTTCCTGCGCGCGTCTGTCTTCACCTCAGAATGACGAGCTATCTTTGGGTGCCGTCGAGGGCTTTATCGACTACGAAAAACGGCCGCACCCAAACTCAGCTTGCAGTTTTCCTATGCCCTGTTAATGTTATGGATATTTTGGGCGCGGTTTGAAGCCTCGTGACCACATTCCTTACCTTATATGGAAGTAATAAGCTATTTTTAGTAAGGGCGTGTCAGATTTCTGTGTGTCCAAAAAGTGGCTGGAGTTTTGCTCGATCGCATTGCTCGCTATAGATCGCCTCCGAAACTCCTAATCCTATCACACAGCGTCTCGCGTTAGCTCTAACAAGACAGCAAAAATGAAGATCGCACTGCTAGTGCTGGCACTAGTGGCTGCCGTTAGCGCAGACATGTATCTACATAATCCAAGGTGAGCTTCCTTTAGACGATCGACCAGCAGCTGAGCTCATTGATCTATCCCCTGCAGAGGATCAAACAATCGCTTGGACGAGGCTAGGAGAGATAGAAACAACGCCAACAGGTGACCTATTAGCTGCGCGCTATTGCCTCATTAACGCGTCTTGTATTCCGCAGACTTTTCGATTCGCAGAACAACAACCGCGGAGGCTACAATGTGGGCAGTCTGTACTACTACCAGGGCTCCATGCTACCAATCGAATGGACCAACCAGCACTCGTGCGGGGACCAGAACAACTTCTGTGATGTGATCATACAGTACATGTGCGGCGACAATGTGCGCGATGGATCGTCCACCAAGTAAGTTATTGAACAGCTGTATGATTCAGTGTTGATTTGTCTCTATTTTTAGCACCATTCCATCCAACCCTATACTTTGTGAGAACTACGACTGCAACACTGACCTCGAGTGAGTTCAAAAAATATTATTGTGTTTGCCCTGTGGCTGCCAAAGCAAAACTTATGTGGCTTTACGAGTGGGTGTTGAAATGACGGATTAGGAATTCAACGTTGCTGTTGCTCTGTATACCAGTATCGGGAATGAGGGTTTTTACATTATTATGTGATGACTATTAGCTGTATCGATCATTGGTTTTGTTGTGTCTGTTGTCTTTTCAATTTATTGATCATTTCTCGTTGCAGCTGTTTCAGTTTATTGTTGTTTTTCTCAGGTACGGTATGCACGAGTCTTTCGGCTATTACCTGAACTGTCGTCTCCGTGAGAGGAATCGAGGACTCTTCACAGCTGACAGAGTATGTTCACTTGCTAACACATTTGCTCATTCACTCTCTGACTCACTCACTCACTCACTCTCTCACTCACTCACTCACTCACTCACTCACTCACTCACTCACCCACCCACCCACCCACCCACTCACCCACCCACCCACTCACTCACTCACCCACCCACCCACTCACTCACCCACCCACTCACTCACCCACTCACTCACTCACTCACCCACTCACTCACTCACTTACTCACTCACTCACTCACTCACTCACTCACTCACTCACCCACTCTTTTTCTTTTATACAGAATATCGGCAACAGTCGCACAACCGCACGTTTCACTCGCCAGAACCAGAACGGCAACCGCCGTGGTTACGAGTGCCCTGAGGAGCGTGACTATTACCCATACTGGCACCCCACCCCATGGAGGGTGAGTAAGCCCCTGTAATCACCCTCTCATTTAATTTGATCTTCCGTTTTCTTTCAGGATATTGCTATCTTGACCAATGACGTCACCAGGTGTCCACGCTATCAAGCGGAGAGCGCCAACGTACAATCTAGATTCTTCTGCATGGTTCCTGATTTCTTCCTAAACCAATATATCCTCAACAACCGTCAACAATACGTCATTCCCAACAACCAGGAAGCTTGCGAGGTAGCCCCACTCAATCATGATTTTATCTAAAAATTTGTGCTAGAACTTGCTCTTTGGTTACATTTTTGAATAGCTGCTAACTTGTGGATTGAATAACCCTTTTAGTTAACTAGTTTCTCTAATAGAGTATCCTTCTGAGTTATAGAATTACCTTGTCTAAAATATGCATGGATTTTATCCTCTCTCTCTCTCTCTCTCTCTCTCTCTCTCTCTCTCTCTCTCTCTCTCTCTCTCTCTCTCTCTCTCTCTCTCTCTCTCTCTCTCTCTCAGGCACTTGTATTTGTTGACCCAGAAACTGGTAACAGAACCAATGGCACATGGACTGAGGTGACTCCCATGGAAGGTCTCTCTGCTCCCGACTGCGTCGAGTCTGAGTGGAGTCGTGACAATCACCTTGGTAACACAGTGGGTGGATACCCAGTCACATACAACTGGTCCATACCAAACCTTCCACACGAGCACTGTGTCTTGAGAATCAGGTTAGGACAGTCAGACCGACACATGTGAAAATTTACTCAACTGTCTGGGTTTATAGCTAGCGAATACTCTCTCTAACACTCACTCACTGTCTCTTTCTCTCCGCCTCTAGGTACAATATCTCTACCAATGACTACGATGCTTGGGATTCTAACACCAATTCCTCTCTGAGGCGTATTGGTGCCTCGGTCTTTGATGACGCCAACGGCAACAATGGTCTGGCTAATCGCGCCATCTCACAGCTTGACGTAGCTAGTCAATTTGGACTCGACGATGAACAGGCTAGACTGGTAAGAAGATAATAAGTCACTTTTGTCATTCTACATAAATGGAGCATTCAATGTTCAGTTTTGATAGCATCATTTTCTTTGTTTGTTCTCCATTTATTGTGGGTTTGTTGAAGATTAATTTGTTGAGTAAACTATTATCATAATTCTCTCTCTCTCTCTCTCTCTCTCTCTCTCTCTCTCTCTCTCTCTCTCTCTCTCACTCTCTCTCTCTCTCTCTCTCTCTCTCTCTCTCTCTCTCTCACTCTCTCTCTCTCTCTCTCTCTCTCTCTCTCTCTCTAGCGTGGATATGTCTTCAGGCAGAACCCTACTGTTAAGGTGTTCCCTGATGTTGGTGCTAGCAGAAGCTTCGGTCTACAGCTTGCCATTAACACTAACCAGTTCGGTCGTACCTTCCAAGACAGGTGCGCAAAAAGAGTAGAACAATATGATTTGCTAGTCTTAGTTGACTACACTTTGACAGACACACACACATGCATGACTGGTAGTCCAGTTTTTCAGACATAGAGTCTTTGTAAGTGAGCACTTCTGAGGAACTTGCTTGGCAATGTCAGTGACCACAGCGACTGTGCATGCTTGCAGCTGGCAGTGATATCTTTTCATAACCAAATTCGTCTTTTTGATCCGAGATTAGTTAGACAGATCAGATTATACCTCACATCCTCTGCTTGGCCTCTGCATGGCTATGTATGGTCAGCTATTGACTATGACAAGGGCTTCAGCTCTTCCCCAAATATGGAGCCTTTTTGCGCTTTTATGGTGAAAGGTTGTAGGATAAGGTGGGTTCAGCTCCTTAAGGCAAGTGTGTTGGAATTCATGAGTATCTGGTACCATCCATTGGTATTCATCGTTTACCTAGACTAGCATGAGCTTGTGAATATTTAGGGATGAATCTGTTTGTAAATGGTCTTGTGACTGTTACATAACTCGACCTTGCTTTGCTGGTCACCTCACTCTCTCTCTCACTCACTCACACACTCAACCACCCACCCACTCACTCACACACTCACCCACTCTCTCATCTACTCACTCACCCACTCTCTCACAAATTCACACACTCACCCATTCACACACTCACCCACTCACACACTCACCCACTCACTCACTCGCTCTTCTCTCTCTCTAGATCCCACACCTTTGCAATCCGTTCTCGTCCAGATGAACTCGTGGGCGTCACTATCTATAATCTCAACGTGAGGGGCAAGCGTGGTAACATCGTTCAGGTCTACCCAGGTGTGGAGTATGACTTTGTTCCCAACATCCAACATGTGGGAACAGGGGAAGCTATACATTTTCAGTGAGTACATAAAACGTGTCTCGAAATGATGTTCTGTTTTGTTCGTTTGTTTTGATAATAATTATCCGGTATTGTGCAACATGCAAGAATTCCTATGTTTCCTGTGAGCTTCTGTCATGTGTCATGTTGTCTTTAAATTTTGAACTTTAGTATTGTTTGACTAGCTAGGTCTAGTTTGCACTTCTTAGAATTTAGATTTAATGCGAGCAGGGTTTTAGTTACAAAAAATATTTAAAACTCCCACACAAATAGTCTTTGAGTGCATTTTATCACGTATTCACTCTCCTTCTCTCTCTCTCTCTCTCTCTCTCTCTCTCTCTCTCTCTCTCTCTCTCTCTCTCTCTCTCTCTCCCTCCCTCTCTAGATGGACTGGTTCTAACACTAACCCCAACAATAATGACGGTCAGGGTAGAGCGGGTACTGACAGGTCCAACATAGTGCTGCTCAGAGGTCAGAACTATCCTGAGGGGACTCCTGGTGTTGCTGTGCCAGTGAATGAGAAGCACGGCCATTGGGGCAACAGCTATCCAGCTCACCTCGACGAAGCTATGACATTCCTTGGTTTGTCAAAGGAAGATAGAGAAAGTCTTAGTTTTTTGAGCAATGGTAAGCTTTCAAGAACTTTTGTTTTTACAGAGTAAAATGCAATGCCTCACGAAAGGTCAATGTTGCTATTAATCTGTCTAGTATTAAACATCACAGAATAATAGCATGCCCTGACTAGCCTGTGCGTAAAGCATATGCACTTGTTTTATGTGAAAGGTTGAATGATCCTCTCTATCTTTCTCTCTCTCCATCCGTTTCACAGCTCAGTTTGGTGGTGAAATGTCTGAGCTCGATGATGCTGGCACATACTTTGATCTTGGTCCACGCAAGGTGACCAGGAGAGGTACCTATTACTACATGTGCTCAAGAAACAACAACTTCACGAACAGGAGCCAGAAGGGCAAAGTGATTGTCAGTGAATCAAGTGTCACCTCTAGACGTATTGGATGGAACGGAGGCTCCGTCGGCATGGACAGGTGTGTGTGTGTGATGTGTGTGAGTGAGTAAGTGGGTGAGTGGGTGGATGAGTGAGTGAGTGAGTGGGTGAGTGGGTGAGTGAGTGAGTGGATGAGTGAGTGAGTGAGTGAGTGAGTGAGTGAGCAAGTGAGTAAGTGAGTGAGTGGATGGATGAGTGAGTGAGTGGGTGAGTGAGTGGGTGAGTGAGTGAGTCGCTGTTAGTGGAGGGGTATTCGTGTGTGCTGTGTGGTGGAGGTTTAGGAGGGCTTGTCCCCAACTTCAGTGGGTAGCACAGTCTGTCACAGCCTCTTGACGTGGTTCTAGTTCTTGCATTATAGCTGGTACATGTATAAACCTACAGATGTCCTGGGTCTACGAAGCAGTGATGTTCTCTGTGGGGTAGCTAGACAATGCTCTTGTTGACCAGGATACCTTGATAGTGACTATGCTAATATTAGCTTATGTTCCAAGAAAACAAGCACATTGTTTTCTCTAAGCATCATAAGACGTGTTGATGTTTATTTTGTGAAACAATGTACAAATTTGGTATAAATTATTTTACTAAGACATGACGTTATTATGTTGGTTTGTGTGTGTGTGTGCAATGTGTGAGGTATCTTTTGTCTTCCTCGTGCAGTGCTATGATGGAGTTTCAACGTGGAAACCTCCCGCGACCATCCGTCTTTGGTATTGAAGCGGTCGACAATGCAACACAGGCTGGAAGGCCAGCTGCCTCACCACCTGGGCAAGTAGTCAGTCGTTATCACGTCGTCTATCCCCGCGAGCAGTTCGGTAATGATGATCGAAGCGGATCAGGGACACTCAACATTGATGTCAGCGACACCACAGGGGCTGTAATCTATGGTGCTACCGAATCCAACGGCAACATATTCACACCACTCGATACTGAAATCATTAATGGACGTGCTGTTGCTACTATTAGCGAGGGTGGAGTCTTTGTCGTGACCACGCCTATTGCTACAGCCTTTGCCATCGTTGGCGCTGTGATTGTTGTGCTGGTCATCGTCTCCATCGCTGTTATTGGTGTGATCATCTACTTTGCAGTCCGTCGAGACAAGTGGACGAGCGCCAAGACCAAGGTCTCAACCGGAATGAAGAGCTTTTCACGTAGCTTTGCCAAGAAAGTCTAATCCATTTCTCCTTCAAGAACAACCATTTTTGAACATTATTTTTTTATGTCATTCTATCTATTTCATAGCCATGCAAGAGTATTATTATTATTATTTCATGAAGTGGACTAGATTTTTGTTTTGTGTTTCTGCAGGGCAGAAGTGTTGTAGCTGTTGTTTGACAAAGAAAAATGTTTTGATTTAAATCTGTAGCTCTCACGTCACGCTGCAACGAAGAGGCTTTTTTCGTGAAGGCTCGAACATGTGCATGAGATTGCTGTATAGGTACTAGACTAGCGTGCAGGATTTTCAACTACAGTGGAACCTCTCTAATAGGTGGAGACCATCGGGCCCGTCCATTATAGAGAGGGTGTCCTCTGGTCAGGGGTTTATTATACATTATGTAGGTTATAATTATTCGGGATTCAGTAAGTGTCCATTATAGAGAGATGAGGGGTGTCCTCTAAATAAGAGGAGTTCTACTGTAGGTATAATAATGCACTACTACCGTATAGCGAGTAATTTTGGTGGGGAAATTGCACAATATTATTGTCGAACCGTCAAGCCTTCGCCAAAATTAAGTTATTTAACTCTTAAAAAATTTATTTTTACATGAAATGACTGCTGGGCATCAAATTAAATTCGTCCAAATTATTTGAGTCATTCGTCAAAATTTTGACTCTAAAATGTACCACATTATAGAGCAGTTCTCTGATATCTTTCTACAAATTTCACTTCTGTGCGTAGCGTATATGGCGACCTATGATTTGTACCACCTAGTAGTATAGCAATTACTTATCAAACACACGATACGCAATTTTCGAAGAGAAGCGAAATCTGCTGCATCTTTTACAAAATTCATGACCAGTTGGAAAAGTGTGCTCATAGTACGTACAGTTTAATAACAGACAGTTAAAAGTACTGATACTGAAACAAAAAAATGAGGAGTACGGAACAGGTGAGAAGTTGGACATTTTTTTCCTTTTTTTTGTCTTCAAATGAAAGAGAGTCTTTGTAACATTTTCTGAATTTTAATGCAGTTATTAGAGTGAGTGATCAGGTCATTAACGTTCAGTAGGTGGGTATTGAGTGGTTAGGAAGGTAGTGGAACCAATATCAACCTATAGGAAGAGGAGTGTGGGTGAGTGAGTGAGTGGGTGGGTGAGTGAGTGAGTGGGTAGGTGAGTGAGTGAGTGAGGAGTGAATGAGTGAGAGGGTGAGTGAGTGAGTGAGTGTGTGAGCGAGTGAGTGAGTGTGTGAGTGAGTGTGTGAGCGAGCGAGTGAATTAGTGAGAGGGTGAGCGAGTGAGTGAGGAATGAGTGAGTGTGTGTGTGTGTGTGAGTGAGTGCCAGTGATTCGACCAATCAAGTGATTGTGCTATCAAACTAAGCAGTACTGTGATGAGCTCACGTGAGATTCTTCCATCTCTTGCTTGATCTTGCTCACTTCCTCGTGCATGAACTGTAGCGGGTCTTCTGGTTGCTGTACCACCATGCGTCGCAGCAAGCCCTGCATGCAGAACAGACAATCCAAACTTAGTCGTGAATTTGCAAGCAAGATATCAGACCAATGCAAGTATAAATAGCTAATCGTGAATCTTATGAACCTGGAAGATCTCCTTCAGCTTGTACCTGGAGAGGTATTCCTCGGTTTCTTGATGATCTCGCCTCTTCCTTGGAGCTGACATTTCGCGAGTTTACGCGTCCAAGCTAGCAACGCTAACGCGCGATGAAAAGGGCGTGGTTCATCGAAGCAATCAACGAGCCCCGCCCACAGTTATGCTAATCGCCCAAAATGGGAAGTCTTGTGAGCTAGCGAATGTGACACGTCTGCTGCATAAATACTAGCTAGGCAGCTCGCGTTGAACGTGAGCGAATCTACCAGCTGGACTGGAAACATACATCGCGCCTTTACACTTACACGTACCGTGTCTTCACAATCGCAAACCATGTCTGGAAGATCAACGCGACTTGTTCGCGGTCTACTGTTGTCCCTGTTCGCTACATTGGTCTCCGTAACGGCAGGTAAGCCGATTGATCGTTCGAGTTGAATGTGTAACGATCCAGTAAGTCTCCACGTTTTGTGATTTGACCCTGTTGCTTTGTGGTGCAGTTGCAAGACCGCTAATGACCCGCTTTATTTTGTTAGCACTGTGCAATTACTACAATCACTCACAAGCTCTCTCCCCTCTACTCATAGGCCCAATCTTTGAAGGCATCAATCCCACGCTGAGTCTGAACTCCAGTTTGTACCAAGTATCTCTTACCCAGCAACAAGCACAGACTAGTGAACTCCACTTGCTCACTATTGGTTTCAACAGAGAACTGGAGAATGGAGAGAGCATAGCTTTCAATATTGTTCAATCGATTCAACGAGACAACTTTACAACTACCATAGTCGGCTCAAGTATTGAGTTAAGGACGATCGTCTCCATCGCTGTTGTTGGTGTGATCATCTACTTTGCTGTCCGTCGAGACAAGTGGACGAGCGCCAAGACCAAGGTCTCAACCGGAATGAAGAGCTTTACACGTAGCTTTGCCAAGAAAGTCTAATCCATTTCTCCTTCAAGAACAACCATTTTGAACATTATTTTTTATGTCACTCTATCTATTTCATAGCCATGCAAGAGTATTATTATTATTATTTCATGAAGTGGACTAGATTTTTGTTTTGTGTTTCTGCAGGGCATAAGTGTTGTAGCTGTTGTTTGACAAAGAAATTTTTTTTGATTTTAAATCTGTAGCTCTCGCGTCACGCTGCAACGTAGAGAGGCTTTTTTCATGAAAGCTAGAATATGTGCATGAGATTGCTGTTATAGGTACTAGACTAGTGTGCAGGATTTTCAACTACAGTGGAACCTCTCTAAGGCGGACACCATCGGGACTCGTCCATTATAGAGAGGGTGTCCTCTGGTCAGGGGTTTATTATACATTATATAGGTTATAATTATTTGGGATTCAGTAAGTGTCCATTATAGAGGGATGAGGGGTGTTCTCTAAATAAGAGGGGTTCTACTGTAGGTATAATAATGCACTACTACCGTATAGCGAGTAATTTTGGTGGGGAAATTGCACAATATTATTGTCGAACCGTCAAGCTTTCGCCAAAATTATCTCTTAAAAATATTTATTTTTGCGTGAAATGACTGCAGGGCATCACATTAAATTCGTCCAAATTATTTGAGTCATTCGTCAAAATTTTGACTCTAAAATGTACCACATTAGAGCAGTTCTCTGATATCTTTCTACAAATTTCACTTCTGTGTGTGCAGCGTATATGGCGACCTATGATTTGTACTACCTAGAGTAGTATAGCAATTACTTATCAAACACACGATACGCAATTTTCAAAATCTGCTGCATCTTTTACAAAAATTCATGACCAGTTGGAAAAGTGTGCTCATAGTACATACAGTTTAATAACAGACTGTCAAAAGTAAAGATACTAAAACAAAAAATGAGGAGTACGGAACAGGTGAGAAGTTGGACATTTTTTTCTTTTTGTCTTCAAATGTAAGAGAGTCTTTGTAACATTTTCTGAATTTAATGCAGTTATTAGAGTGAGTGATAAGGTCATTAACGTTCAGTAGGTGGGTATTGAGTGGTTAGGAAGGTAGTGGATCCAATATCAACCTATAGGAAGAGGAGTGTGGGTGAGTGAGTGAGTGGGTGAGTGAGTGAGCGAGCGAGTGAGTGAGTGAGTGTGTGAATGTGTGTGTGAGTGAGTGGGTGAGTGAATGGGTGAGTGTGTGAGTGGGTGGGTGGGTGAGTGAGTGAGAGGGTGAGTGAGTAGGTGAGTGAGTGGGTGAGCGAGTGAGTGAGTGGGTGAGCGAGTGAGCGAGTGAGTGTGTGAGTGAGTGCATGAGGAATGAATAAGTGAGTAAGTGTGTGTGTGTGTGTGTGTGTGTGTGTGTGTGTGTGTGTGTGTGAGTGAGTGTGTGAGTGAGCGAGCTAGTGAGTGAGTGCCAGTGATTCGACCAATCATGTGATTATGCTATCAAACTAAGCAGTACTGTGATGAGCTCACGTGAGATTCTTCCATCTCTTGCTTGATCTTGCTCACTTCCTCGCGCATGAACTGTAGCGGGTCTTCTGGTTGCTGTACCACCATGCGTCGCAGCAAGCCCTGCATGCAGAACAGACAATTGAGCAAACTTAGTCGTGAATTTGCAAGCAAGATATCAGACCAATGCAAGTATAAATAGCTAATCGTGAATCTTATGAACCTGGAAGATCTCTTTCAGCTTGTACCTGGAGAGGTATTCCTCGGTTTCTTGATGATCTCGCCTCTTCCTTGTAGCTGACATTTCGCGAGTTTACGCGTCCAAGCAACGCGGGATGAAAAGGGCGTGGTTCATTGAAGCAATCAACGAGCCCCGCCCACAGTTATGCTAATCGCCCAAAATGGGAAGTCTTGTGAGTGTTTTTCAAGTAGCGAATGTGACACGTCTGCTGCATAAATACTAGCTAGGCAGCTCGCGTTGAACGTGAGCGAATCTACCAGCTGGACTGGAAACATATATCGCGCCTTTACACTTGTACGTACCGTGTCTTCACAATCGCAAACCATGTCTGGAAGATCAACGCGACTTGTTCGCGGTCTACTGCTGTCCCTGGTCGCTACAGTGGTCTCCGTAACGGCAGGTAAGCCGATTGATCGTTCGAGTTGAATGTGTAACGAATCAGTAAGTCTCCACGTTTTGTGATTTGACCCTGTTGCCTTGTGGTGCAGTTGCAAGACCGCTAATGACCGCTTTATTTTGTTAGCACTGTGCAATTACTACAATCACTTACAAGCTCTCTCCCCTCTACTCATAGGCCCAGTCTTTGAAGGCATCAATCCCACGCTGAGTCTGAACTCCAGTTTGTACCAAGTATCACTTACCCAGCAACAAGCACAGACTAGTGAACTCCACTTGCTTACTATTGGTTTCAACAGAGAACTGGAGAATGGAGAGAGCATAGCTTTCAATATTGTTCAATCGATTCAACGAGACAACTTTACAACTACCAAAGTCGGCTCAAGTATTGAGTTAAGGACGCTCCGAGCTCTGTCACCTGGAGATTATGCATTCAACGTGATAATAGCAATTAGGGCAAGCAATGGTCTACAACCCCTTGTCAGTGCTCCTGTGCAAGTCAGAGTGATTCCAACAGGTTTGGCAGCAATATAGAATAGTTTCATCTCAGACATGACATTTATTGACCTCAGTTCCCTCCCTTTAACTCCCTCTTTCCTATGCAGATTCAGGCTGCACAGAGCAGCTATTTGGAAAGTGCAGTCAAGTTTGTAAAGTCTCCAGCACAAGCTCGCGTGGGTATGACTGCTCCTGTTTGAAAGGATACCAACTTCAATTGAACGAGCTATCATGTGTTGCAGACCGTAAGTTACATTTGCATTAAACATAATTTTATTCTAATTTCTGTGTTTTTAGTGACAACATAAATTATGTTTGAATGCTGTTTAGTCATAAAATTGACAGCGATCAATTTGTTTGTTTTTATTGCTTACACAGATCCTCAAGTCCAACTGCTGTACACGTACTCTTCAGGAGTGGGAAGAATTAATCTTTTCACACGAACACCCTCCTCCATCTTCCAGCTACCGAACGAAGTGGGTGGTTCGATAAGCGTATTCGACTACAACGACCGTACCCAAGTAAGTTAACCCTTGTACATCCGAATTAAGTAAGAAATAATAAATTTATTATTGTCTGCATTGTCGCATTTTTCAACTCAGCATGTTTTGAAAGAGTTTGCCTGTTAAGGCACCGCACATGGTCCTTGTGCTTGCCCAACAATGCACCAGCAGTGAGCTCATGTCCCAAGTTGTGTTCGTGCACTAACAGCTGTGAATATATTCTCCTTACTGAGATAGACAGTGTATACTCCATAGTGGTAGCACTCCTCTTATAGCTGGTTGGTATTTCCTGATAATGGGTCTGTAAATAACGTGTACCTGTCAGTGGTAATCAGATATGACCTTTGTTGGATTTCATTATCCAGTTTTAGTAATCTCATTGCCGGAGTGCATACCTATTTCATATAGTCTACAATCTCTGCCAAATACTAAATATTTCATGCCCAGAAGGTGCCCTTCAAATTAGGCTCAAACTATCCCACATTTGCATTGTTTATTCTGCCTTTTTCACGGAACAACGATGCGTCCGTGCCATTGTTTATTTTCGCCCACTGGCTTCCTGGGGGCTCAATTAGTCTAGCTTGAAGTAGCTGCCATTGTTTCTCTTGAAAACATCCTTGAACTGTTCCAAAGCTTACTTCCACTCTCTGTTATGTCTACCCAACAGCTGATCTATTACGCTGACAACACTCGCCGAGTGATCAGCCGTGTTTCACTCAACGGTGCACCCACGGAACAGATTGTTGTTTCAAACGGTCTCGGTGAAGTCCAGGGCTTAGCTGTCGACTGGATATCCGGGAATGTTTTCTTCAGCGACTCTACTCATGGAAATATCCGGCAATACCACCCCACATCAGGGGCGGTCACAACTGTGCTGAGCGGACTCGATCAACCCCGGAGTATTGCAGTGTATCCTGACGCACCACACAAGTGAGTGACTGAGCGTGACAAGCTATGTAATGAATTCTCCCTCCCTTATCAGTGCACTTACCAAATATGTGCACGTTGCTGGATAAAAGGAAATAAAATAGTGATAAAGTGCACTGAACTGCTGCCTTGGTTCTTGCATGTTGACATAAGATTTCACATGATAGTTTACATTGTGTACCCACTTCTATATTGAGCTCACATGTATGTATGCCCTAACAAAACGGACTCAAACATAGAAGTGCTTTTGAAAAGACTTTCCACTTTGAGACAAAATTTGTCACAGTGGAAGTTGTGGTAAGGTCACATCCGACCAAGTAGGAACACCATTAGGCAAATGCAGCGTGCAGTGTATATTATATATTTGACACTTTGTACTTTGACAACATTTTTCGCTGTTTGACAACAAATCTTGTACGAACACGTATATCTACAGATGGTTGAACCGGACTACACTAAGCTCATTTCAAAACTATAGTGATTCAATAGTAAATAACCCACTCACAGCATTGGGTTGATATCCTAACCGAGGCATTGTGGTATTGTCAATACAACAACCAAGTGCTCTATTTGACTAGAATAGTAAACTTACACTTTCAAAATAGATTCTGGGGAATTACATAGTACGACCACCTCTGCATTATAAAAATTTCCCCCTGTGTAATTTCCCATGTAATCGTGTTTTTTTGTTGTCTATATCCAGGTTGATATTTTGGGTTGAAGGAGATGAAGCAGACTCCATGATCAAACGTGCTCACATCGATGGAGCAGGCTCGACCACTCTCGTCAACAGTGTGGTCAGTCCGAGCGACATAGCCGTAGACATCGTCACAGACCGGCTGTTCTGGATCAGTGGAGGAGGAGCGCGGATCGAGTCAGCCTCATTCACTGGGTCTGATCGAACCATCGTTTTCACCAATCTAAGTATCTCATTTTCTCGACTTACTATTTTTGAGGATTACATCTACGCGACTGTCCCGGCAAGCGACGCCATTGCCCGTTTAGACAAGTTCCGACGAGATGGTGAGACAATAGCTTGCTAACCAAACAACATGCAGTGATTATTGCTGGGTAACGTGATGATTTAATGAGTGTTATGGCTATATATTGATTCTGTAACCAGGAACAGAGAGAGTAGCTAATGAAAACAGAACCGTTTATGTGTATGTGAGTGTGTACGTGAATTGCTAACAATGGCACACTCTTGTATAGGATAACAGGTTTACAATAGTAGTTATAGATTATGGTCAGGTGATATAGTGTTGAGAGGGAATTATAGCATAACCACATAATGTAGTAATATTCGATTAGTATATGATTTGATACCATATGAAGCCTCACAATGATACAATGATAAACAGAGAGGGCAGTGTGTGTATCAGCTGCTTAATCGGTAGGTTTTTCAGCATTTTTTGTTGTTTTTGTAGGATCTTTTGGAGTGCTGTTTGGTATCGGTAGCAATGAGATGCAGATAAGCGGAGTAAGGGTACTCCATCCATTGCAGCAACCATTGACGGCTCCTGGTGAGTCACTCACTCACTCACTCACTCACTCACTCACTCACTCACTCACTCACTCACTCACTCACTCACTCACTCACTCACTCACTCACTCACTCACTCACTCACTCACTCACTCACTCACTCACTCACTCACTCACTCACTCTCTCTCTCTCTCACCCACCCACCCACCCACCCACCTACTCTCTCTCTCTTCCTACAGACGTCAACGAGTGTCTTATTAACAATGGTGGTTGTGCCCAGGGCTGTGTGAACACAGTTGGCTCTCATTACTGTACCTGTGCCAGCGGTCATTCCCTGAGCACGTCAGATAATCGTACCTGCACCAACACAAGTGAGTGTTAATACTGTAAATTGGTGTAAATAGTTCGAAATATTCAAGCTGTGTTAAGAATGTTGTGTTGCAGGGTTTTGCAGGTTGTTTGACCAAACAATTTCCTGCTAGCGCATGCGCATAGCGTGTTTCTGTATACCAATTGTACAGAAAACGTACTGTGCGCATGCGCTAGCAGTAAATTGCTTGGTCAAGCATCCTGCAAAACCCTGTATTGGCTTATTAGGACTGTAAATACCATTTTAAAATTGTGTGTTAGTAGGTGTATGTATTTGTTATCCACAGCAACTTACTCATGTATACATGTACACAAGCTGTAAAAGAAAAAAACAGCAAAATATTCTTCAATGGATAGAGTGTCATCTTTATCCACTATTGTCCTCAGTCTCTTAAGCCTTTTACTTCAGCATAGCAAGCTAAACACCAACATCCTGTGTGTACTAGACGATGTGTGATGTGTATAGCTACTTGCTATTTTAGTATTATAATGAATTGTTATCCGCTCACTGCAATATGCAGCTGTTTTAATTTTAAATCTCATTTTGATGACTTCCTTGTTGCATGTAAAGAGAAGCCAGAAAGTGTCAATTTCTAATGACCTGTAGCTTTGAGACTGTGTGAGTGTGTTGGTAGACGAGAACACTTTGAAATTGAGAACTAAACACAAACTGGGCACACAAGACCTAAAGTGCAGACAGAAAATTTTATCAATGATGTACTGGCTGATGAAGTTCCTTTCGCTATAGGCAATTCTTATATGAAAAGGATGGAACAAATCAGACAAGCTTTTAGAAATGATTTAGGAAACAGCTTATATAGGGTGTGAACCAATAATACAGACAGGATGTAGATGATTTTTCAATCATAGAAGTTCCTTTAGGTATAGGCAGTTCTTATAGGAAAGGACGAAGCGATGAGACAAACTTTTAAGACTTGAGATGAACTCAGTTTGCAAAACAGGGTTTAGTCACTTCAGCATTATGATAGAATGGCTGGATAAGATCCTTTTAAAGCTGCAGACAATTTTTCAAAGCTATAACTGCATGTAGAATCAGATAGGCTTTGAACATTAAGGAAAACAGGCTTACCCATTTTAAGAAGGTTTCTTTGGGAAGAATGAAGCATATCAGCTTAGTTTGAATAAACCAATCTCTTCCTAACAGTATATGGTTTCCGCACAACAGCATCTAGCGATGTTGATTCATTCCATTCGATAAACATTGCACGATTATTAACTAATGATATGATATGGCTAGTGTGTTGGTATAAGGTGGTGTTGAGAACAGTGTCCAATGTTGTCTATGGACCAGTCTAGTTGATAAAATATTGATAGTAGTGAATTTCAAAAGAGTCATTACTGTTCAGATACACCTATTATTAAAAACAGTAATGATAACTTGATATTGAACCGCCCGGCTGGATACCATTGTACAAACACTGTATACAATTACAAAGTAACGCGACATTAGAAAGCAATGTAAAATTAATGCATTAGTGGTAAAGTAATTTTGATGCAAATTTACGTTTTTCTCATGCTTATTTTATGACACATAGTGTTTTTAGACTAGTATACGAGAAAAAATGTAAATGCATTTATCATAAAATTATCATTTCGGGGCAAATTTGGTCATACTCACTTGCACTCATGATCATTGTGTTTCTACCAGATGGTAATACTGTTGTTATAGCAACGCTTTGATCACAACATACATGTACATGTAACAAGGATGTTTTGGGGAAAATGGAACTCTCAGTATGCGTGCTAAATAAATATCTACTTAGATGGATTGAGAGAACAACATCTCCTCTGAAAAAGGAAGTTTCTTTCCACACGTTAACAGACTCGTCCTGGTTTAAATAATATACAAGTCACTTGTTAATGCAGCATACGACAGGCTGGCGTCAACTACGAAAATTCCTGGAAATAGCACTTGTGTAATGACCATTTGCAAGTTCAGCGCAAATCATTTGTTCGCACTTTATACAGTGGTTCTTGATTTGTTGGAAATTGTCACTTGGAGCAAGTTCCTCTAAAATGTGTGAAAACAGCATCACAAAGAATGCGATTATCATAGAATAGAAAAATAATTATGACAGTTTCTCCAGCTTGCATACTACATAGAAGCTATAGATCAATAAAAATTGAACCTAAATCTGAATACAGTATAATAATATACTTTTTTGTGCTTAAGAATCACAAATCATGATTTTGTGTGTACTGTAGGTTTGTGCAATTCTACTCACCCTGAGCTGAACTGTGACCAAGGCTGCGCAGCTAACATGCAAGGAGATCTTGTATGCACCTGTAACCCTGGTTACAAGCTAGGTGCCAATGGAAGGTCATGTGTTGGTAAGCAGTAACAAGCTGAAGATTCTACTGCAACTATTATGTTTTGTGTTTTTTTTCGCAGATATTGACGAATGCAGTGGAAGTCAGATTTGTTCTCATGGCTGTGTCAATCTTCCTGGCAGCTACAAATGCACATGCCCAACTGGACTGTTTCTTGGGTCTGATCGACAAACTTGCACAGGTAAGGGAGTGGGTGGGTGAGTGGGTGAGTGAGTGTGTGGGTGGGTGAGTGAGTGAGTGAGTGGGTGGGTGGGTGAGTGGGTGAGTGAGTGGGTGAGTGAGTGAGTGGGTGGGTGGGTGGGTGAGTGAGTGAGTGAGTGAGTAGGTGGGTGGGTGGGTTGGTTGGTGGGTGAGTGGGTGGGTGAGTGAGTGAGTGTGTGGGTGAGTGAGTGGGTGAGTGAGTGTGTGGGTGAGTGAGTGGGTGGGTGAGCGAGTGAGTGAGTGAGTGAGTTGATGAGAGAGTATGTGGATGAGTGTAAGTAAGTATATTATTGCTGTAGGCTGTTCTGTTGGTAATGGTGGCTGCAGTCAGCTGTGTTTCACTACCTCAAATGGATCCGAGTGCTTGTGCAACACTGGATATCGTCTAGGATCAGATAGAAAATCATGCTTCAGAGAACAAGGTTGGTACAGCATAATCAAAAAATAATTATTACTACAGCAGAAGCACATAATTCAACTAGTTCCAATATAAACTTTTCTTTTTCGTCTACAGTTACAGATTTATTCTTCTCGGCTTCCAACACAATTTCTGACACCACGTTGCACTCACTAATCACTAGCACCTTCTCAGGTCATTTGAAGGGAACCTTATTGTTAGCCACAAGCCCCAACCAGCTGGGCCTCGTACTGGGTATGGCTATTGATGTAGAGGACGGCTTGCTGTACTACAGCGATAGACAGAGTGCTGCACTGCATAGAATAGTGTTGAGCAATGCTGGTGAGGGAGGGAGTGAGTTTGTAATGAACGATGTCAGTGCCTGGGGCATGACTTACGACTGGATCAATGGATCTTTATACTGGACCGATGACACGTGAGTACTTGTAGCAAATCGTGTACATTCTTGGTTCGAGTTGGTATAATGTTGTCTTTTCTTTGGTTTACAGAAGTGGTTCAATAAAGAGAATCTTCACAAAGACCACACCTCTCACTGTGGAGACTGTTCTCAGTGGGTTGAGCTCACCAAGAGGACTAGCTGTAGACCCATTGAGGAGGTAAGACTAACATCCGTAGAAATTTTTAACACTCTAGCAGTTAATCTAGCCAGAGACAAACTGTTTGTTTGGTCTCATTTGCGCTATTTTCACAAGCACTTGAACATTTTACCACTCTCATCAGTTCCTCCATTCTACAGGTTTCTGTATTTTACTGAGGCTGGTGATAACCCTGCCGTCTCTAGAGTCTCTCTGAATGACTTCACCTCCCCTCAAGTTCTCTTCAACAACAGCTTAGCCAGGCCTTCAGGAATAGCCATAGACTTTGTTCGCAGTAGGATCTACTGGGGCGATCAGAACAATGGAAGGATTGAGTACTCTGGGCTCGCTGGAGAAGGAAGAACTACTTTTGTCTCTGGGTCTAGCTTAGATCCGTTTCAAGTTGCTATCGTGGGTGATAAGCTGGTGTGGACCGTGGAGGGTAGCACTGAGTATCACACAGCAAGCGTGCTGAGTACCAGTAGTGTGGTCACACTCAGGCTCCTTGAACCCTTCCCAGTAGATGTGAACCTGTTTGGACTAGCTGTGATGAACGAAAACCTGAGACCAGAACCAGGTATGAGGAATGGACTCACTCACTCACTCACTCACTCACTCACTCACTCACTCACTCACTCACTCACTCACTCACTCACTCACTCACTCACTCACTCACTCACTCACTCACTCACTCACTCACTCACTCACTCACTCACTCACTCACTCACTCACTCACTCACTCACTCACTCACTCACTCACTCACTCACTCACTCACTCACTCACTCACTCACCCACTCACCCACTCACCCACTCACCCACTCACCCACTCACCCACCCACCCACCCACTCACCCACTCACCCACTCACTCACCCACCCACTCACTCTCTCTCTCTTTCAGGGTATATTGATTGTCTGTCAAACACACCCGGCTGTTCCTATTACTGTGATGTCAATGCAACTGGTCATGCTATTTGCTCTTGCCCTGATGGGTATGTCCTTCTTGCTGATGGAAGAACTTGTGCAGGTCAGTTACTGTGCTAAAAAAACACAGCATTTTCAAGCTCCGTTGTAGAAAATGCATCTATCATATCCTCTCATTTTCTTTTCTCAGATGTTGATGCTTGTCCAGCTCCGAATTCTTGCTCTGGACGGTTCAAGGGACTGAGTGAGTATGCGAAGAAGTTTTCACACAGATTTTACTATTTCATGTTTGCCTGCAGACTCACCGGCTTTCTTTGTAAGACCTGACAGGAATGGTGGACCACTCAACACAGAACAACATCCACTGCAAAACAATGGTCAAAGTTAGTAAAAAAGACAGCCAGCCCTTTCACACTGTGACTGCTTCGCTCTCTCTCTCTCTAGCTGTGGAAAACTGTATGATCAGTAGTGCCGAGTATGCTGATGTAGGCTGTCGGACTCAAACTGTCCCCAATGGACTCCTAGCAGTAGTCAACAACACGTGAGTGATGTGACAGAGAACACAAAATTGTGATTGATATCAAATTATTTTTGAAACTTTGTGCAGTGTTGTAGCAGTGAGCAGTGACAGCGTTCAATGGAGGCAACTTGAGGATAGATTTGTTTCTCTCACTCTGCAATGTGCCTCTGTAATGTTCTGTGTCAACTTTGAAGTCAACATCGCTAGGAATCGTTAGTTGTCCTCTTATTCTTTTACTACTCTTCTCTCTTTCTGCTGCTGCTGTTATGACTGTTTTCCTTTCTACAGATCAAATCTGTGGGCCTAGTAAAGGTGGCTGTTCTCATTTCTGCAATGTCATTGGTGGTATTGGAGTGTGTACATGCCCACAAGGACTGGTACTCAGTCAGGATAAAAGAACTTGTGTTGGTAAGAATCTATAGAAAGTAGCGCATGTAGAAAAAGCATTCATTTTCCATGGGTGCACTTTAACACCAAATTTTACCAACAAAATACGATGTCCTTTTGTAAGCTGTCAATTCAAAAGTCACGTTGTTTCTTTTTCAGATCCTTGTGATCTCAATCCTTGTCAGAATGGTGGTCTCTGTCAGCCGCAAGGTGACTCATTCTCCTGCTCTTGTTCTCCCGGATACACTGGAGTCCTGTGTACTTCACCTTCCGACCCAACTTGTCCCGACGCTCTCTGTAACTCTTTCAACAACCCTCTCACTGTCAGAAGATTTGATGATGGAGATAGCGTGACAATGAACTCAGCCAGCACTAGTTATTGCAGTGCTATCAATGGGTATTGCACTGGTAGAGCAGGGAGCTGTGAATCGTGCCGCTGTGATGGGAAACTGTCCTATGCTGCCGACACTGGGGTTTGTGAGAGCTTTAGCGGAGGTTAGCATAGACAGACAGACAGACAGACAGACAGAAAGACAGACAGACAGACAGACAGACTGACTGACAGACTGACAGGCAGACACTATGTGCACAGTTTTATTTTTTTCTTCTGCAGAATGTCAGTATCGGTTGTCTCGTAATGGACTCACTGTTGCACCCATCACGACTGTCTACCCTAGAGTGTTTGAGGGCTCTCCAAACCAAGCATTTGTCGCTGTCGCCAGCAATCACCGCCAACCCATCGTGAGAGGTTCGCCAGAAACCAATCTACCGGAGGGCTGTTCCGTATCAGGCGCAGCGATGCTGACGAGCAAGGGATTCTCATCTCTACAGTCACCTCATTTTTCAATCACTGTGACCAATGGATTATCGTACCTAATGGTGCGTGGACGAGATTAAAAAAAATAACAAATTTACTGTTTTGTTATTGTTCTGTAGTTTGCTAATAGCAATGTGCTCCCAGTAGACCAGATAGCTGGACAAGTAGTGAGAATAAACTTCACTTGTTTGACTATTCAAGACAGCGGATGCTTAGTGATAAAAATAGCAGGTAGAGGAGACGAGATAAAACAAGGTGAGAAAAAAGTGGAATAAAAATTTTAATAATGATTGTGATGATGTGTCTTCTTTGCAGGAGGCTGTAATACCTGTATGGGCAACTTCAAGGGTTACAAGAGTCTTGGTAAGTTTGTGTTCTGTAAATTTCATGCAGCTGTACAATTGCGTAGAAATTTGGTGTTACAATAATTTTAATGAAAAAATAATTTTAACAAAAAATTTAAATTTTTTCGTCTTGTAAATATTAACCCACTCTGCGTCTTATTATTATTCGTGTAGCTAGCAATGATTAAATTTTCAATCTACCGTACGGTACTTATTTTTTCAATAGCGAAATTTACTGTATGCTTGTGTAGGTATTCCATCATTCTCAAGACCAGCAGCAGATGACACAACTATCCATGAACTCCAGTTTAACGGTCAAGGTACGCTGAGACATAGACTGTGATGCTTTTGAATAATTATCGTGTTTCATCTTTAGATGTCATAGGTTGTAACATTGACTCTGTTCGTTACTATAATGAGAGCTGTGGCTTCCAGCCAGTACAGGGAGATATTATCTATGCTAATCAGAACAGGTAAAAATTTTACAATGTGAGAGTAAATTTTAAATCGCTGTTATTAATTTTCAAATGTTTGATTAAAATTTTATACAATAATTTTATAATTTTATTATTGATCTGTGCTTCTAATGTAAAAACTAGTTTCCCAAAAGTTTTGTAGTTGCGAAAAATTGCAGTTAAAATGTCTGATTTTCTCTGCAAACTGCATGTTTAGTCTTTTGTGCTAATAATTATCTTGTACTCACATTTTTCTAGACTTGTTGGACGTAACTTGTTCAACTCTAATTCTGTGAACTGGGACATTGTCACTGATCGACTGATCAATGCTACCATCAGATGTCAGGGTGATGTAAGACTATGTCTTCTCTTCACAATTAGAAATACTACCAGCAACTTCGGTAAGCAACACTAAAACTGAAATGATAATAACAACAAGATAAATTTTTGAACAATGCACAACAAAAAGCTTTAGTATTACAATTTCTAATTTTTGTTGTCTTTTTTGTAGAACCATGTGATCCGAATCCATGTCAGAACAAAGGTGTATGTACTCCTCTTGAGCTCGGAGCTTATCGATGCACTTGCACAGAGGGATATGACGGGAGAGACTGTACCAATATCGACCACTGTGCTTCTGTGAAATGCCTTAATAACGGCTCATGTGTCAATGAGGCCGATCATGCAGTCTGCGTCTGTTCTTCCGGCACAATTCCACCCCTCTGTGTTGACCCGGATGACGATGTTGGTCCCTGCTCGCTCGAGATTTGTGACAATGGAGGCACCTGTGTAGAAATCGGATCTTCGTTCAGATGCGACTGTCCGGTTGGGTACAGTGGTATTCATTGTCGTACTCAAGACCCATGTGCTGTCGAAGACCGGTGTGGGGATGGCGGTAATTGCACTGTGGTTGGTACTTCGGTTCTCTGTCTCTGTCCCGATGGAACGAACTCTACTCAAGGTTGTGGAGGCATCGGCTCATCGGATCCCTGCAACCCAAACCCGTGTCAGAGCCTTGGTACTTGCGTACCATTCGATGATAGCTTCAGTTGTACCTGTCCTGTGGATTTCACCGGTCTCACATGTAACATCAAAATCATCGCAACTACTTCCAACGTCTTCTCAATCTCACCATCTTTCACTATGCTCCCTTCATCTACTATTGCACTATCCTCTACTAGAGTACTATCTTCCACTATTGCACTATCCTCTACTAGAGTACTATCTTCCACTATTACACTATCCTCTACTAGAGTACTATCTTCCACTATTGCACTATCTTCTACTATGCTGCTATCCTCTACAGTAGTGCCATCATCCACTATAGCACCATTCTCTTCCTCGCTAGCTGTTTCATCCACTCCGCTTGCCTTCTCCTCCACTCCGCTTGCCTTCTCTTCCACTCCGCTTGCCTTCTCCTCCACTCCACTTGCCTTCTCCTCCACTCCGCTTGCCTTCTCCTCCACTCCACTTGCCTTCTCCTCCACTCCACTTGCCTTCTCCTCCACTCTGCCTGCCTTCTCCTCCACTCCGCTTGCCTTCTCCTCCACCATTGCTCCATCATCCACTCAGCTGATTGCTACCTCTACAGCAGCTATGCCGTCTCTGACACCCACTCCAGCTGATCCGTGCAGTTCTTCTCCATGTGACAACGAAGCCACTTGTCAACCAGAAGGAACTGGGTTTACCTGCCTCTGTGCACTAGGTTATACTGGAGCTACCTGTAATGTTGACATAGACGAATGTAGTCCAAATCCTTGTGAAAATGGCGGCAACTGTTCTCAGCCAACACCTGGTCAGTTCATGTGCGAGTGTACAGACAGATACAATGGAACAACATGCGAAAATGATGTCGATGAATGCCTAACCAATCCTTGTCAAAATGGTGGTACTTGTACCAACCTTGAAGGCAGTTTTGAATGTGACTGTCCACCGGAATACAATGGAACAACATGCGAAAATGACATCAACGAATGCCTGTCCAATCCTTGTCAAAATGGTGGAACTTGTACCAACCTTGAAGGCAGTTTTGAATGCGACTGTCCACCGGAATACAATGGAACGACATGCGAAAATGATGTCAACGAATGCCTGTCCAATCCTTGTCAAAATGGTGGAACTTGTACCAACCTTGAAGGCAGTTTTGAATGCGACTGTCCACCGGAATACAATGGAACAACATGCGAAAATGACATCAACGAATGCCTGTCCAATCCTTGTCAAAATGGTGGAACTTGTATAAACCTTGAAGGCAGTTTTGAATGCGACTGTCCACCGGGATACAATGGAACAACATGCGAAAATCGTAAGCAACCAAATTGACAAAATAATAATCATCATGATTTCTTTTCACTTTGTCTAGAATGCAGTGGTGGGACGTATGGTTTGAATTGCCAGGAGAGTTGCAGGTGTGAAAACAGAGGAATCTGCAACTTCATTAATGGATCGTGTACTTGCATTGAAGGAGAATATGAAGGAAGATTCTGTGAAATACGTACGCAAAATGACTAAAATCATATTTATGTGACATGTTTATTTTTTCAATAGCAATCTGTAGAAATCCATGCTTGAATGAAGGGACTTGTGTTGCTCCCAATCAATGTGATTGCCCTCTGAGTTTCAGTGGTCAAACTTGCCTTGACAGTAAGTTGAAAGCACACATCACTATGTAGCTCATGATTAGAACAATTGACTGTAGCAGTAAAAATATTCGGCTGGACGTCTAACAAATTTTGTTTGTACATGGTCAAATTTTGCACTTGTACACACGCCTATACCTCACTGCCTTTAGTACTTTCTAAATTTAATTTAATTTTTGTAGCATAGATCAGTAGAGTATGAATGAATTACATGAATGTACTCGGACATTACAAAATTAATTTCTTACAGGAATTTGTGAGCCTGGTTTCTGCATCAGAGGGCAGTGTGTGGATCTGTTCTTAGGTGGAATCCGGTGTGTGTAAGTTATACGCAGCACTGAGCTCAACTGAATATGCATTACTATTGTTTGAAATTTTCTACAGATGTCCTAATGGATTTGAAGGAGAAAGATGCGACAGAAGGTCAAGTCAATTCAGTACAGGTTAGTAAAATGCAACTACTGGACATCAAAAATTTATGATGAAATTAAACTCTTGTTTTTGTTTTCTATTTTGTTAACTGCAATTTTTTCTCATGTAGGTGAAGAAGTAGGCGTGTCTGCTGGTGTGCTTGTGGGTGTGGTCGTCATTATAGTAGGCGTTATTGGAGGAGCGTGTATCATTGCACGGTAAGCAAACAAGAAAAAGAAAAGTTGCAAACATTTTTTTCTAATTTTAGAGGAGTAGTCCCTTACTTCAAAAAGAGAAGAGGTACCAATCTGCGATCGTATCTAGACACATCGCTGGTGCACGAGAATCCAGCAGCTGCTGAGGTGCTGCTTGGCGGGAGCCCACCTTCACCGCAACCAATCGGATTGGTAAGTTATATTGCGCAATGATGAGCAGAGTCTGAACTGTTTTTCTTCTTATTCACAGCATTACCAAATGACAACATCAATGGACAACACATATGAACCACCGAGAGTAAGTAAACAGTGCCGCATGCTCTGTAATACTGTGAAAAGTAAAAAATTGCTAAATTAATAACACAAAATAATGGTTCTTGCACTATATAAAAGCACGTTATCAAATTTTATACATTCGAGTTATTATGTGGAAAAACTGGGAAATTTTACATACTGAAATTATAGTGTATGCCGATCTTTTGTCTTGTATACTGTATTCGATTGAATTTTCTATATTCGATGAATGTTTGTGTCTCTATAGTTACAGGTAGTTGTTGATCGATCTGAGTCCCCTCCTAACATGAAGAATGCTACCAGCACCAGTCACTTGCTATCAGACAGTCCTGACCTGTCCGTCACACCAAGCCCCTCTCACTCTCCTGACATTGTAATAGTTAATAGACTAGTAAGAGGACAAACCCCTCCTGGTTCAGGCGATTGACTATAATAATACAAGACTTTGTAATATTGATGTGTTTTATGTCATTGTGTCAGTCTGTATGAAATTCAGTTATAACTATGACCTTTATTATGATGCATGAGTTGTAAAGCTAGTATTATCACAAGAATTCAGTATCTCTGTTGCGTGCAATTAAGTAATCATACATAATCATAGTGCTCTTTTGTGTACATTACAGAGTGATAATAACGAGTCCCATTAGGGGAAGACATCCATCCAGTCAGCGTCAATGTATTACAGTTGTCTGCGAAGCTGAGATTTTACATAGGCGATGTCAAACGTGGAAGTAACGCTGACCAATTAAATTGACTTCACCTTCTCATGTATTCAATCGTTCATATCTGATTGGTCAACGTCATAAATACTTCCGCTTTTGACATCAGATCCTCGCAATCAAGCTGTAAAGTACGCGCCCTCTAATCTTACCGAAGAGGAGGCGCGCCTTCAAAACACCTTGGAGGGCTGGAGGCGCGCCTTTAAAACACCTTGAAGGGCTGGAGGCGCGATGTTATAATTTGTGAGCTACTGTGCTGGAACTCAGGCTGTGGGCAGCATCTGCATGGCCACACCATCTCTTAATTCCTCGTCCAAAAGAGAAGTTTTGAATAAATTAGTGGAGGACCAGCTTACGTGTGCTGTTTGTCTGGAGCATTACACCGATCCAAGAGCGCTGCCCTGCCAGCATGCCTTCTGTAAAAAGTGTATCGACCGATTACGGCCTGCCGCAGAAGTTGAACGCCGTTATCAACGTGGCAATGAAGTAAAGTGTCCTAAATGTCGAAAATTGTGTCAGCTAGGTCTTGACTTGGCCGCCTTACCCACTGCCTACCATATAAACAACCTTCTGGACATTGATGCTCTGTTAAAGAAAGAAGAGATTGAATCGCATCCAGAATGTTCCGAACACGAGAAGCCTAGGGATGTGTTCTGTGAAACATGTGAGGAGCTTATCTGCTACATATGTAGCTATGCTGAAAAACACCATGATCACAAGAGAGATCTTGCAGATACAGTATTTGAAAGGAACAAACGAGAGATAGGCGAATGCTTACAACCACTGAAAGAGAAAATTGTAGAAGTGGAGCAAATGCTGATCATTTTCGATCAGACAAAGGAACAAATTGAAAAACAAGGTGAAGCTGTAAAGAATGAGATTCAATTAACAGTGCAACTACACATGAACAGACTAGCAGATCTTATGAATGCTCTACAGCAATCAAAGGACTTGCTATTTGATCAAGCTGAGGCTGCAACAAACCAGAAATTACATCTGCACATGTTGCAAAAGGAAGGACTTGAAACGATTCTTGTGCACCTGATAAGTTGTAAGGAGTTCGTAGAGAAACGTTTGGAGACAAAAAACCAATGCTTAACACAGTCTGCCAAGACAGGGATGGCTTGGCACATCAATGAAGCTCATTCTAAGGCGAGTGAGCTCCATCCACCTAGCCAAAGTGCGGACACTGCATTTGTGCAAAATTATTCTGCTCTCTCGGAATACACACTTCCTGAACTAGGAAACGTTAAGAGCACTCTCAGATATCGGTCAGTTCCTGGCTTATTTTCAGTTGATCTTCCTCTGTGTGCAGCTAGAAAAATCACAGAAATCTCTCTTACGGCTTCAGTACCTACACTGTCTGAAAAATCATTGCATTGCAGCCTAAATCTAGGTGATAAATTTTCTAGCAATTGTAAGGTTGCTCAGGTCGATAAAGAACGCTTCACTGTCATGTTATCACCCGAACAGCCTGGTCAGCATATTCTGAGTGTGTCATATAATGGTGAGCATGAGGGTGATGTGCACAGCAGTGTTTTCGAAGTTCCAGTAATTTCTATTGTTGAATGGAGGGAGTCAAGGCTAGAGGTATTTGCCGATAGTCTAAGACACCCTCGTGGTGTAGCTGTCACAGATGATGGGAAATATGTGATAGTCACAGAGAGCCAACGAGACTGTGTGACAGTGTTCTTTGCTGAAAATGGGGAAGTAGTGAAGAGGTTTGGTAAGCATGGCAGTCGTCCTGGAGAGCTCGAAAATCCAAAAGAGGTAGCTGTATCTACTGATGGGTATATCTATGTGATGGATAACAACCAAATTCAGGAATTTACTCCGTCTGGGCTTCATAAAAGCAGCTTAAGCAAATCGTCAAGACAAATTGGCTATGGTATGGCTTTTCTCTCTCAGGATGAGGGTTTACTAACCTGTTCTACTAGAGAAAAGATGGCTATTCACAAGATAGATCCTGCCCTTAACAAATTCGAATTTTTTGGCCATATACCTAGTGGTGAGCCTTATGATATAGCTGTTGACACGAAGGGCTTGATATATGTGCTTACTTCAACCAAAGGAATACACAAATTCACACCAG
Source organism: Haliclona indistincta (assembly GCA_964017065.1). Classification (NCBI taxonomy): domain Eukaryota; kingdom Metazoa; phylum Porifera; class Demospongiae; order Haplosclerida; family Chalinidae; genus Haliclona; species Haliclona indistincta. The sequence goes on from OZ024789.1 coordinate 1,880,634, forward strand.
AGGGAGAACATATCTGTAGTTTTGGTAGCAAAGGAACTCAGTATAAGCCGCTTTCTTTTGAGCTATGCATTGATGCTGGTAACACGATATATGTTACTGAAGGTCCAAAGGTGAAGATGTTCACTACAGATGGAGACTTTCTTGGCATTTTCGACAAAAACCACCCTAAGCTACGAGGTATCGCTGTCAGCAAATCTACAGGTGACTTGTACATGTGCAAGGCTAGTGGAGAAGTGCTTGTATCACGCAATTAACACAATGGATTGAGATGCTTGCCCATGATATTATTATTGTTCATTACAATAATTAGTTTTCCCTAGCATTTTTAATACAATTTTATAAACTGTATGCATAGTTGGAGTACACTATAACAGATTTTGGCCGCCGTCTATTGCCTGATTTACTTTGTGACATTGTTATTGTAAATTGTAATCATTAAATGTTTTACCACTACACTGCAATCATCTAGACACTTGTTAATTTTTAATTTACATTTGTATTCTTATTGCATGACCGGTCCATTTGCATCAGGCCTCATAACACTAAGCTGTACAACCTGTAAACTCTTTATAGTAGATGGTAATGCTGCATACTTGCATGAGAATATTATTGAGAAATGACACTTGTCAGAACAATTCTTTTGTAGCTAGGTGTTGTGTTACTCTCATGTATTCAGTGTTGTAATGTCAGCGTTTGTCACTTCTATACAATGCTATTGTATGTCAGCAGTTCTATTCACGTCTTTCTTCTTTTGTTTCTTTTATGTATCACTTAGTCAGCATATTTTACTCAGCATATTTTACTCTAAGTGAAGCATGCTTTTCTGTTTTAAGGCTATACTCGATTCTTCTTGCTGTTTATTGCTGCTTTGATTGATATCTTCTTGGTAATACCAAAACGTTGCTGCACTGAAATATCTCCGCAACAAATATGAGGGCAACTAGGTGGGGCTTGAAAGTGCATATGGGTGTCCGAAGGTGAAAATGTTCACTCAGATGGAGACTTTCTCAACATTTTCAACACTAAGCAGTATATATTATTATGTGCAAGGCTAGTGTAGAAGTCAGTGCTTGTTTCACAAATTAATACATTGTCAATAACTCAGATCATGAGCAAACCTTATACCTCTGTAATTTTAACATTCCTTTATGTGCAAGCAATATAATAGTACATGCATAATTATTCAATAATCATAATAATTATTATTTCTAGTGTGATTTTTCTCTGGTAGTAGCTTTTACAATTATAAGTATCCAGTACTCAATCTCTACAGCACATGATTGTAGATCTATAATTTATGTATGACCGACTCTTGACTATAGTACCTATTGACCTATCAACCTATTGACTATAGTACTACATGTATTATTGATGTGTTTATTTGTCTGTCTGTATATAAAGTGTACTATTATTCTGATGTACCTAGTACTGAACTACTATTCTACTAATGGTGATGAAAAAAAGTAAAGAAATACATGAACTGCTCCAAAAATGTGAAAATCAGCAGAAGACACGAACAATTACAAAATTGAACAACATCAAAAGAATGTAGGGATCATTGAAGAAATTTGTTACTGGTCCACCAACAATGACATATAACATGGAATGGTAACACGATTGACTGCATTTCTACATCAGTGGCTGCTTTACTGGTTATATGTTGACTGAGATTCCATAATTATGTACAGCCACTGAGGTTTTTATTCAGCTTATCATTGGAAGAATAAGCTGCAGGTATTAAATTAATGCTATGCTGCACAACCTAGCCTACAGTTACACATCTTTATGCTCAACATGCTACCTACCTGCATGAGGGCATTATATAAAGCGCAGGAGAGCTGGAGCGATGTGACAACTGAGACTTGATATCTACTGCTGGCTGTGCTTGTCTACGTACTGAAGTCCATTGTTAGCTCTATTGCTGGCTTGCATCAGCCCCACCCTCTGTAATCACGTGAGTGGGGTGGGGCAGAGGTTGAATGGCTACTTCATCTGTCCCAAACAGGGATGTTCTTAGCAAGTTGGATATTCAGCTTACTTGCGCCATTTGTCATGACCGCTACACAGACCCCCGAATTCTGCCCTGCCAGCATACTTACTGTAAAGACTGCATTGACGGTCTAGAACATGTTGAAGCTGAAAGAGGCCGCCCAAATGAAGTGAGGTGTCCCGAATGCCGACAACTCTACCGAATGAACGGAGGAACTGCTGTACTACAAAGCGCCTTCCTTGTCAACAATTTTCTAGAGATCGACGAACTACTGAGGACCATTCCACGTCCGGTGTCATGTTCTGAACACAAGAAGCCCAAGAATGTCTATTGTGAACAATGCGACGAGCTAATCTGCTTCAAGTGTAGCCACGGGAGTCACCGTGATCACCCGAGCGATCTTGCCGAAGATCTGTTTGACAAACACAGGCAGCAAATAAGTGATAGCTTACAACCAGTAAATGTAAAAATCACAGAAGTGTTGCAAATGCTAAACACCTTCAAAGAGACTGAGGAAGCTATCAAAGCTCAAGGTGAAGTTGTGAAGAAAGAAATTTCCCAAACCATACAGCAGCACTTGGATAGGTTACAAGTAATCATGGGTGCACTTCGGCAGGCAAAGCAAACACTAATTACCGATGCTGAAATAGCTACTCGTCGGAAGTTAGAACTGCACGAATTGGAACAATCTGAACTGGAAACTGTTCTTGTTCAGCTGCAGAGCTGTAAGGAATTCGTAGAAGAGAAGCTGAGATCACAATCCCAGTACCAGATCCAGACAGCCAAGAAGAAGCTGGTTGAGCGTATTAGCGAGACTCATTCAAATGTCAAGGTAAGCAACCTCAAACCGCCTGGGCAGAGAGCTGACACTGCATTTGAGAGAAATTTATCTTCTCTCCCAGCGTTTAAGCCTCCTGATGTTGGTAGTGTTAAAAGTACGTTGAATTACCAATCAGTTCATGGGTTGTTTTCGGTCGATATTCCCCACTGTGTGCCTGCTCGTGAGATTACAGAAGTCTCTCTTATGACCTCACTTCCAGAATTAGTGCCAGCAAGACAGCTACACTGCTATCTGGAAATGCGTGATAACTTTGAAGTTGAGTGTTCGGTCTTGCAGGAAGGTAATGGCCGCTTTACCGTTGACCTTGAGCCCGAACAGCCAGGTATACACGAGTTGAGTGTGTGTATTGATAATACTCACATACATGGCAGTCCTTTTGAAGTGCCTGTTATGTCTATTGCTCAATGGAGAGAGCCAAGGGTGGAAAAATTTGCTGAAGGTCTAAAACATCCTCACGGTGTAGCTGTGACAGATGATGAGAAATACGTGATAGTTACCGAGAGTCAACGCAACTGTGTGACAGTCTTCTCTGCTGACACCGGAGAGTTGGTCAGGAGGTTTGGTAAGCATGGGAATCGTCCCGGAGAGCTTGAGAATCCAAAAGAAGTGGCTGTTTCTACTGATGGCCATATCTTTGTGATGGATAATCACCATATCCAAAAATTCACTGCAACAGGTGTTTGTAGAGCGAACTTGTCTAGATCAGCACGGCATATTGGCTATGGGTTAGCTGTCCTCCCACCTGGGGGCGCACACCTAGTCACTTGCTCAAAAGGTGAAAATATGGTTATTCAGCAAATAGATTCTAGTTTGGGCAAATTTTTTGAATCCATCAGTGACAAAGTTTCTGATGAAGGCTATGACATAGCTGTAGATACGAAGGGCCTTATGTACGTGCTAACAAAAAGCAGTGGAATACACAAATTCTCTCCAGATGGAAAGCATATTGGCAGCTTTGGCAGCAAGGGCAACGAGCCACACCAGTTTAAGGTTCCTTGTGAGCTCTGCATAGATGCTGGTAACACAATATACATCACTGACGGGCCTAAGATTAAGATGTTCACAGTTGACGGAGAATTTTTGGGTACTTTTTGCAATCAAACTAAGCTTCGTGGAATCACTGTCAGCAAGGGTGGTGACTTGTATATCTGCAGGGCTAATGGAGAAGTGCTTGTATCACGAGGCACACTAGATTAAATTGATAAAGCTTATCCGTGTGTATTGACACATTCCCTTGTTATCATGTTACAGTTCTTTTTATTGCGTTTTGTGATAACTTTATCATTGTTTACACTGTTTGTACTTTAGCTAGAGTTGTAACCAAATTTTTATCCTGTGTTTCTGTAAGTATAATAACTGTGACAGCTTGTTGTTGTTGAATGGCTTCATTTGTGCCATCTGCATGGTAGGTGGAGACTTTTCTTCACCATGTGCAAGTGCTGTACCAAGAAATTGCAAAGTACAGTAGTTGTTCCGAGCCATTTTCGGCAGTATAGTATATAATTTTTCAACAGCTTTGGCAGCAAAGGTACTCAACCCCACCAGTTGAGCAACCCTCACGGACTCCGCATTGATTCCAAGGTTACATTGGGCGGGGCTCGATGGAGGCGGAGCGTAAAGGCGGGGTCTGCAGACTCGATCAACCTAGCTGTCTCTTATCTCTGTAACAGGCTGTATTTGGCGAATCACTGAACATCAGGACGTTCTCTCAGCTATCCAACCGAACAATATTGTGTGGGACATAACAATATCAGACTCCCCGTCCGACGGCTGCTCACACAGTCATACAGCGCCTCTATACTACCGGCGAGTCGATAGTGAGTCAAGTTGACCTAGCTCGGCAATCGCCGGCTTGCCTTCAAGTTGTGAATCTGAAATGTAAAAGAGAACGTACAGATTAAACCAATGAATGTATGTTGACTTTATTTTCAGTGACGTTTGTTTGAATAGGTTTTACATACGGTTATCTCTTTTTGTATAATTATTATCTTTGTATTTTTCAAAACATGGCTACACCATCTTCAAAGGAAGTCCTCAGCAAGATAGGCTCTCATCTTACATGCGCCATTTGTCTTGATCGCTACACAGATCCAAGAGCCCTGCCCTGCCAGCATACTTACTGCAAACACTGCATCGAAGAATTACCCGAGGAAAAAGGCTATCACATGATCAAGTGTCCTAGCTGTCGAAAATTTTACCAGCTAGGTAAAGAGGGAGCATCTGCTTTGCCCAAAGCTTTCCACATCAACAGTATTTTGGAGATTAAAGAATCACTTGAGAAGTCGTCAGAAAATGAATCTCATCCAGAATGCTCTCGACACAAGAAGCCTAAGGACATCTTCTGTGAGACATGCGATGAACTAATTTGCTACAAGTGCAGCCGTGAAGATCACCGTGATCATCAAAGTGATCGTGCTTGTGACCTTTTTGAGAAACAAAAGCAAGAAATAAACAACTGCCTACAACCAGTTGACGAAAGAATTCAAGAAGTGACAGAAATGCTAGCAAGCTTTGACAATACAGAGGATGAGATTCGAGGTCAGGGTGAAGCTGTTAAAGTACAAATTGACCAAATAATTAAACAGCACATGTACAAGCTGGAAGAGCTCATGGGCTTACTTCAACAGTCACGAGATGAACTTTTCAATGATACAGACTCTGTTACTCAACAGAAGGTAGAGCTACTCCATTCAGAACGAGCTGAACTTGAAGCAGTTCTTGTACAGTTAAAGAGCTGTAAGGAGTTTATTCAAGAAGAGCTCAAGTTGCGATCAAGATTCCAGATACAATCAGCCAAAAAGGATCTCATTCAGTGTATCAGTGATGCACATACACAGGTCAAGGTGAGTGACCTACAGCCTGGCCAGAACGCAGATACAGTATACGTTTGTGATCCATCTGCTTTTGAAGCTTATAATATTATTTTACCTAATGTGGGTCAAGTTCATGGATCGCTGAATTACCAGCCAGTACGTGGCTTGTTTCGTGTGGAGATTCCTCCATGTGTGCCAGCTAGAGAGATCACGGCAGTCTCCCTTCAGCTTATGACTTCCTTGCCACTGTCTGCTGATTTGATCAGCTGCAAGTTAGAACTAGTAGACTGGTCTGCCATACATGTTAAACCTGTTTTTTGTACAGTTGAGCAAGTAGATGAGGGGCATTTTAAAGTTATGCTAAAGCCTCACTGGCCAGCTCTGCATAAGTTAGATGTTTGTATTGGTGATAATGAAGTGCCCATATATGGCAGTCCTTTTGAAGTGATGGTAGTATCGACAGCTGAATGGCGAAACACAAAGCTGAAGGTATTGACCCGTGGTCTAAAGCACCCCCGTGACATATCAATCACTGATGATGGAGAGTTTGTGATTATTTCTGAATTGCAGGGCCCTCGTTTGGCAGTTTATCGTACTACAGGAGAACATGTGTATACACTAAATCGGACTAGTTGGCAGTCGAAATTTGCAAACTCCCCAGTAGAGGTGGCCGCATCTCATGGCAATCACGCTGTTGTGAAAGATAAAGAATGTATCTTATTATTGAATTTGATCAGTAGAGCAGTTCTAGTCAGGTTATACGACTATGAAGTAAATTTGAAATTTGGGCGTGGCATGGCAGTTCTTCCTTGTGGAAGTGTGCTCATTGGAGTATGCGACCCTAATCAGAGTGTGTACAAACTAAGCACCAATTTTCGTGCACTGGAACTATTTGCTGAACTATTTGAAGCTGAGACTCGTGCCATAGCAGTGGACAGCAGGGAAAGGGTATACGTACTGACCTCAAGAAACAAAATACTTATTTTCAAAGAAGAAGGAACATTCATTGCCAGCATTGGCAAAGATGCTGCTACGCTTTCACTTCAGCTAAAAGATCCTTTCGGGATGTGCATTGACTCCAGTAACGTTATCTATGTTACTGATGAGAAGGAAGTCAAGATCTTTACCACAGAAGGTGAATATCTTAACAGCTTTGGCAACTTCTCCAAACTGCGAGGAATTGCTGTCAATAAGACCACCGGTGACTTGTTCATCTGTAAGGCTAGTGGAGAAGTGTTTGTATCACGCAATGATTAGTTATATCATATTTTTACAGCCATGTTTGTTATGGTTAGATTTTTATTTCTATGTAGCTTTATTCATTGTATAGTTTGTTTTAACAAAAATGAAAAAATTCATTGCACTGGATGAGATTGACATGCATGCACTGATGTAATTACTGAATATTTGTAGAGATTCAGGTGCATTCCACTGCATGCACTATGATCACCATGGAAACAGATTATGTAGCCATTCTATGATGTCAACTGATCAGGCCTGGCACTCCTATCGCTTGCCTTGTTACTGTTATAGTTTATTTCAGTGCTGTGTTCACAAATGTTTGGCTCCTATTGTAACAGGTACTAAATAATCGCACTAATTTTAGTGAAACCTGTAAAAATCAGCACTGCATGTCTGTCTGAAAATACGGCCTTTGCTGCATAATAATAATTTATAGCTAAAAGTAAAATAACATCAAGCTATAATAATTATGTTATCCCAGTGCGGAATTATATAATTCACATGTACCTGTATAAACAATTGTTGCATCTTTAACAAAATCTTTTATTTGAAATCTTTTCACAATAATTAATTTTTGCAAGAATTATGAAAACTATAATGTGTAATTTATATTTGAGCAATTCAATCTAAATGTACAATTTGAACCAGCGGTAACAAAACATTGTATACTAATGGTGATTACAATAATTATAGCTTATTGTTTTATGTAAGCACTGGTAAGAATCATAGTTGTAGGTAAACAATACTCGTGACTATCTGCAACAATAATACTAAGCATAAGCATACAGCATAATTGGATTCTTTTCCATACTGCCGAGAAGTGTATTCGGGCGTTTGTGCGGAGGAGTAGTACGTATTTCCATTTTCTCGACATGCATTTGTTTCATTTTTTGTTCTGTCAAAGCATTGTCTGTATTGCTAGCAATCTCGTGAGCTTTGAGAACAGGCGAAGACTGTCTCTTTTGAAGTAATTCAACTATTTCTTCATGCCCTTGACCAGCTGCCATGTCAAGAGCGGACAGTCCGTCTGACTTAATGCTGGTGTCAGCTTTATACTTCAAGAGTATTTTCACAGACTCCAAGTGTCCACCATAAGAGGCAGCCATAAGAGCAGTTAAACCATTAGAGTGCTGGGCATTACGTTCTGCTCCACTGCATAGTAGTAACTGAACAACTTGAGAGTGTCCATCAAGAGCTGCAGCCATAAGAGGAGTTGCGCCATTTGCTCGTTTGAGATTTGGAGTAGCATTAGCATTCAAAAGATGAGTAACTATTTCAAAATGACCATTTTGACTAGCAATGTAGAGAGGAGTTACGCCACTTTCATGTCGAAAATTTGGATTGGCATCAGCATTCAAGAGGAGGACAACTATTTCACTATAACCAAACTGACTAGCCATAAACAAAGGAGCTATTCCATTCCTGTGTTGATTGGGATTAGCTTTGTCTGTCAGGAGTAGACCAACTATGCCAGTGTGACCAAGCTGGCTAGCCATAAAAAGAGGAGTTTCACCACTGTCCCGTTGAAGGTTTGGATTAGCTTTGGCTCTCAGCAATAGGGCAACTGCATCTGTATGACCATTTTGACTAGCAACGAAGAGCGGCGTTATACCGATATCAGCATTGCTGCATAAAAGATCATGATTATCTTTCAGGAGTAAGCCAACTGTTTCAGTATGACCATTCTGACTAGCAATGAACAGAGGTGTTAAGCCTTCGTTATCTTTAATTATGCCACGCGGTAGCAGTGGCATATTTAGGGTTGGGCGGAAAACAAGATGGCGGATACACTTAGGCTAAACGCAATAATTCACGTATATCTTGGCTGTTGACGATATCAGGGGTATTTTAACTACCTAGGGGCTATCCTAAGAGGTAAGCGCTTACAATGAGTCTACTAAGAAAGACTATAAAACCAGGTGCTATGGGCATGAAAAGATGGCGTCTCGCCTGGAGGCACGACTACGGCACTGCCATATCTTCGCCGTACGGGCGTTTCAAGCTAATCTAACGTTCTGAAGCTCTTTGCACGATTTGTGCGATTACAAAGAGACCTTCAGAAGCAAAAGAGACCAGGTCTAAGGTGGTAAACCAGAGTTCACGTGGTCCCCCGTTTGTTCATCTTCTTTCTTCTTCTTATTCTTCTTCTTCTTCAGAGAGCCTAGCGCCGTGGCTAGTGAGCTATTCAAGACAAAACCTACACAGAAACTACACTAGTCGTTGGGAGCAGTGCACCTGATATCTATTTAAGCCTAAAACACTAGCAGAAGCGAGTATTTTCAAGAAAACAGCGATTTTTGGTCCATAATCAGACTCCATTCCATCATTCTTTTGAACTCCGTTACTAGGTTACGCCTACTCGCGCACGCCCGTGTATGTAATTATTCTAATACAAGCGCACCTTAGTACAAATTGCATCATGGCTTGGAACGCGAGTGCTTCTGCCACAGCAGACAACGAGCAAATCGTCACTGTTACACCGGATTTGTCTGTTCAGGCTTGTAAGAATGCTAGCTTAAGCTTAGCTAATGTTGCATGGTACGTGTTGCATGCAGTGCAGACTGAGAGTCGATTGAGTGGCGGAGCTGCATGCCCGGCACTTAGTTCTCTTTATACACTGTATTAGCGCATAAGTGCCAACTAAGTCATTAATAAAAAAAGAGAAGAAACAAGTAATAAAAACATTTTAACCAAAATGGAAGAGATTTAGGGTTGATACATTTATCGAAAAAGTATGGAAACAAGAGTTTGAAATGAAAAGAATTGTAACAATAGCAGTGTAATGCTACCTCCCTAAATTAACTGCTTTCGATAGTTGTGGTTAATTTAATAGGGAGGTAGCATTACACTGCTATTGTTACAATTCTTTTCATTTCAAACTCTTGTTTCCATACTTTTTCGATAAATGTATCAACCCTAAATCTCTTCCATTTTGGTTAAAATGTTTTTATTACTTGTATCTTTAGCATTAGCTCTCAGAAGAATAGATACTGTGTCATAATGACCATTCTGACTAGCTATGTAAAGAGGGGTTATGCCATCTTCTTGTTGAAGACTTGTATCAGCATCGGCTTCCAGAAGTAAACTAACTACTTTTGTGTGACCTTCCTGACTAGCAACTATGAGAGGTGTTGAACCATCAGGACGCTGAAGATTGGGATTTGCATTGGCTTTTAGTAGGTGGTCAACAGTGTTGATGTGACCTCCTAAACTAGCAATAAAAAGACAAGTTTCACAATTGGCTGGTTGAAAATTTGGATCAGCTTTCGCTTTTAAGAGAAGGTCTACTATCTCAATGAAACCCTCTTTACTAGCAACATAAAGAGGTGTTGCCCCATCTTGATGTCCAAGATTTGGATTAGCACCAGCTTCTAAAAGAACAGAAACTATGTCATTGTGACCCTCCTGACATGCAAAGTAAATTGGTGTTAAACCATCAACACGTTGAAGATTTGGATCAGCCTTTGCTTCAAGGAGAAGTGTAATTAAGCCAACATGACCATTTTGACTAGCAAAACAGAGAGCTGATCCAACATGGTCATATTGAAGATTTGGATTAGCATTTGCTTTCAGAAGTAGCTCAACTACGTCAGTGTGACCGTTTTGGCTAGCCATGTAAAGAGGTGTTATACCATTGCCAAGGTGAAGATTTGGATCAGCATTGGCTTTCAGTAGAAGGGCAACTATGCCACTGTAACCATTGTGACTAGCTATGAAGAGAGGAGATGCTCCATTGAGATTTTGAAGGTTTGGATCAGCATTGGCTTTTAGGAGTATGTTGACTACACCAGTGTGACCACTTTCACAAGCAACATGAAGAGGTGTTTCACCTCTTGCAGCTGTAAATTGAATATTGGGATTTGTGTTTGCATTCAGAAGTAAAGAGACAGCTTTGTCTCTATTGAACTTACTTGCATACATCAAAGCCAAATTACGTTCTGCTATACTGATATCTGTGTTCAGTAGATAGCTAAATTGGTTAAGATCATTGTCGATTATCGATTGAACAAGAGAAGACTCAAAGATGGTCTTACTTTGTACGATAGTGATGTCACCTACTGCTAGAAAGCTAACTCCAAAACTAGGCATAACTAAAGCATGTGCCCATGCAAAGAAAAGAAGATAATACACCTCTGATAGTGGAGTACAGTAGGTGACGATGATCGATCCTCGAACTATTTTCAGGTGTGACAGCACATATACTTTATCTCTAAAGATCTCCTTTACTAGCATCTCTAGGTCCTCCACTGTCTTTTCCAACCACCCACCAACCAATCGAAGTTTGATGGTACATAATCCTGGTCTCTCTGATGTTGTGCTTTGTGATTGTTGAGCACTCTCAATGCTTTCCATAAACTGCCGGACAGTTGTTGAAGATTTGAACCTTGCTAGCTGTTGGACATAGTCGCGAAGATCATTGGCAATTTCATGAGTTTTAGGCAGAAAGAACTTCACCATCATTTCAAGTAATGCATAATCCAGGAAGTGCAGTGGATTTAATTGATCAAACAGCTCGTCAACACTAGTTACTTTCGTTTTCATGTAATAATTCGAAAACCACTGCAGTTTCCTCTCTGATGGATTAGCATCGGCTATGGCAGAATTAGCATCAGCTACCAATGAAAGATAATTTACTCCATACTCCTGGATTTCGCAAGCAATCGCTGATTCTTGTCTGTCGACCGGCAGCTCTTTTTCAGGACTAGACTCAACTCTGTGTCCAGTAGTGGTATTAGTAGTTGGACTTGATTCAGAGGTGCAGTACTTTTCCTTCAGTTGGCTTGCCAGCCTCATTTGCGACATGGCCTTCAGTGCTTCTATCACTTTCTCCCAGGATGCATTGACATCCTTCTCCATCCATTTTCCAAGCATTACTATTCTCCTGCGAGCAGTATCGTGGTGGTCACGTTCTATCTCTTCAATTTCATTCTCTTCTAGTCCAAGGTATATACCCAGCACGTCCCATTGAGACACTTTGTTGAGCTCTCGCACCAGGAGATCATGATCCACTGCTTGAACACGATCAGACATTCTCATAAAAAGCAAGAACTGGCTAGTTATCCAGAAACTTCAACTGAGCTTTGGTAGTAAACAACTATTGCTATTTCTATGGCAATAACAATATTCATGGTGTATGAATCTTTTTCAGAAGCAGCACATCTATAACACATGATGACATGCAGAACATGGAATTTAACGCAGAGGGGAAAGCTGAATAGTATCGAGTACTGCAGTTTAATGTGGATAATTATTTTGGAGATTGTGACTTCTGCATTAGCAGGAAAAAAATAAGTACAGTAAGTACGGTTTATTATTAATGGAGGGACGGTTGCTATAGCTATCAACAAGAATGGTGACTTATTCATTATAAAAGTATAACTGTTAACACACACACAATTAGGCATTGCCCATGTGAGCTTCAAAATTATTGCTTTAGCATCATTAGAGAAAAATAAATGCACGAGAGTTTATCGTGTTAGGTACAGCAGATAGTATAATTATTTTGCGAGCAGGGAGCATTGAATTTAATTTTCCCGCTTCGAAATATTCTAGGCGGGGCTCAATATGGGGAGGAGCGCCGAGCAATGGCTACTGCTTCATTTCCTTCTCCGAACAAAGAAGCTCTCAGCAAGTTGGATGGTATTCTCAACTGCCCTATCTGTCTCGATAGCTACACGGACCCTCGTGCTCTGCCTTGCCTCCATACTTACTGTAAGAAATGTATCGACAGCCTTTCTACCGGTGGTAAGAAAGGAACTCGTAATGTCAAGTGTCCTGAGTGCCGCCAAGTCTTCAAGCTAGGCAAAGAGGGAGCATCTAGTCTACCCAAAGCCTTTCATGTCAACAACCTCCAAGAGATCAAAGAATCGCTCAAGGTTTCGGTGCCAAGCGAACCTCATCCTGAACAGCTTCAAGCTTATCCTGAGTGCTCGAAACACAAAAAGATCAATAACCTCTATTGTAAAAAGTGTCAAGCGCTTATTTGCTTGATATGTAGCCATCAATCTCACAGCAGTCATTTGGGCGACATCGATGAAGCTGATGCATTTTTTGGAAAGCATGTTCGAGAAATTCAATCCAGTCTGGAACCAGTGAATGCGAAAATTGACGAAGTAACGAGAATGCTGGCGTGTTTTGATGCGACGGAAAGAAAAATTCGAGAGAAAGGTGAAGTTGTGAAGAAAGAAATCGATCGAAGTATCGAACAGCATGTTAGCAGATTGCAAGAGCTGATTGTCACACTGCGCAAGTCAAAAGAATCGCTTCTGAGAGACGCGGATGCTGCCACCAATCAGAAGCTAAAGTTGCACATGATAGAACGAGCTGAAGTAGAGAAGGTACTTAAACAGCTGACGACTTGTAAAGAATTCGTAGAGGAGGAGATAAAGTTGCGATCAAGATACCAGATCAAGACAGCCAAGAAGAAGTTAATGCAGCGAATCAGTGATGCTCATTCAGAGGTCAAGGTTAGTGAGCTTCAGCCAGGCCAGAATGCAGACACTGAGTATGTGAGGAAACACTTCACTGTCTCGCCTCCTGATGTGGGTAGTGTTAAGAGCACATTGAATTATCGATCGGTCAACAGCTTGTCTTCAGTCATTATTCCTCCATGTGTTCTTCATGGAGTGACTACTGAGGTTTCTCTAATGACCTGTATGCCATTATCTCTTAAACTGGTACAGTGCAAATTTAAAAATGTCGCTCTGTCTACTGAAGCTAGTGCAATCTGTTGTAGTGTCAAACAAGCAAAGAAAGGTCAATTCAAAGTCCTTCTAAACCCTAACCAGCCTGGTATGCATGAGTTGAGTGTGTGTATTAATGATAGTCACATACATGGTAGTCCGTTTAAAGTGCCAGTCATGTCTATTGCTGAATGGAGAGGGCAGAGAATGAAGGTACTTGCTCGTGGTTTAAAACATCCACGTGGTATTGCTGTCACTGACGATGGGAAACATGTTGTAGTTACTGAATGGCAGCGCCATTGTGTAACGGTGCTTTCTGCTGCTACAGGACAGCTGGTTTATAGGTTCGGCAGCCATGGCACTGATCCAGGAGAGTTTGTTGATCCAGATGAGGTTGGCGTATTTCATGATAATCATATCTTAGTCAAGGATGACGAGAGTATAAGGAAAATTAGATTGGATGGGTCACAGGAAGAAGTCATACCAATACGTTATAGGAATTCCGATGTGGACTTTGATTTTGGTTTGGCTGTTCTCCCGTGTGGTAGTGTGCTCACGACTGTGGACTTTCCTGATCATACTGGAGTAATCAAGGTACAGTCACCAATTTTAGGCATGAAAAAGCACTCGGAGTGCTGGACGGAAATCATCAGATCATTTAAAGGTGAACCTGCATGCTGCTATTGCAGTAGACTCTGTGGGCAAGATATATGTCCTGACTAATGAGCATGGAATACATGCATACACACCAGAGGGGAAGCACAGCAACAGCTTTGGCAAAGAGCTAAAGGAACCCTATGAATTATGCATTGACTCCAACAACTTAGTTTATGTTACTGATGGAAAGAAAGTAAAGATATTCACCACCGAAGGTCAGTATATGGGCAGCTTTGGCAACCATCCTAAGCTAAATGGAATCGCTGTCAGCAAGACCACTGGTGATTTGTTCATCTCCAAGGCTGGTGGAGAAGTGTATGTATCATGAGAAACATAACGATTATCACTAAGGCAATAGTTTCTGCTTTCAAAAATCTTATGCAAATGTCATGGTTGCTCTCTTTGTAGCTGTTTGTAGTTCATTATGTTTTAGTCTGTTATTTGGTCTGTGTATGTGCTTCAGTATGAACATTGTCTTCTCCAGTATGAACATTGTCTTCTACAGTATGAACATTGTCTTCTACAGTATGAACATTGTCTTCTACAGTATGAACATTGTCTTCTCCAGTATGAACATTGTCTTCTACAGTATGAACATTTTCTTCTCCAGTATGAACATTCTCTTCTCCAGTATGAACATAGTCTGTTATTAATTTTGGTCATACACATTGATTGCAGTCAATTATTTGTTTCAAACAAACAGCGTTTGCCATTGCAGATCAGCACTAACGACTCATCTATGTAATTCAAGATCACGAATAAGAATTTTTTTCTTTCATCCAATTATTTTTGCATATTTGAACCATAATCCTTAGCAAATGCTTATAAGAAAGCTCAAATAAATATGACTAAAAAATTTAGGTGCCTGCACTTAAAATGTATCAAATTTAGATCCTTAATTTAGGTGGTCGATATTGATGTTTGCAAATCCTATCAAAATAATCAAAAATTTACCAAGGGTACATAAATTTAAGTGGTATCGTCTGAACATCAGCAAAGTTTCCTAAATTTAGGTGGGGTGTTTGATTTTAGCCTAAATTTAGATAAAACTGTTTGAGATAGCCTAAATTTAGGCAATGTATGATGCCTAAATTAAATTTAGATGGCGATGGTTAAAACTTTTGCAATTTCATGAGTTTTCTTAAGCATTTGCTAAGGATTCAATAAATTGGTTCAAATCCGCAAAATTGGACAAAACAATATGTTATAAGGTACATTGTGTATATCTCAACACCTTATGTAGACAATGTAGACACTGATCGGGCAGGATTTATGTACTGACTGAAAGTCATGGAATACACTAACTTTTTATATCCAAGAGAAACTTTTTCTACCTTTTGGCAAAGATTTCTTAAATGAACCCTATGACTTTTGTATCAACTCCAACAACAGTAATCTATGTTACCGATGGATCAAAGGTTAAGATGGCTACTACAGATGGCAAGTTTCTAGGCAGTTTTGGCAACCATCGTAAACTGTGAGGAATTGCTATCAGCAAACATTCTGGTGACTTGTATATCTCCAAAGCTAGTGGAGAAATAATTATAATGTATCACGAAATTCATGAAAGATATCATCATAGTTTTGAATGTATTACTTTCTGTGCTCAAAATAATAGTATCATTGCATGCGCCATGATCTACCTTCACAAGTTTATTTAGAATAAAAAGCTGCATTGCTCATGTCATACAGTACATAATATTTATTATTAATAATAAATATTATGTACTGTGTACTGTGTATTATGTACTGTAATATTATGTATAATAAATATTATGTACTGTCAGCATAATTATGCTGACATACTAAGTTCATATGATTGTACATGTACATGTGTACAAACAACTATCATGCATGTTACTGTAATATTAATGTACATGTACAGTTAAATATCACTCGGATCAGCAGTTGTACTCCTTACAAATTAAAGCTACATGTAGGATGACCCGTCAATGATAGAGATAAAACCAATACGGAAGGAAAGAAGAAACCAGTGGTTCTATATGCGACAGTCATTAAGACTGAATGTGTGCAGTTAGTGAACCACAGGTTCCACAACATCACCATAGACATCACGAATGATAACAAAATAACAATAACAATGATTTTTGTTTTCTCTTTATTTGGCTTTACTCTTATTATTATTTTGTTATTGTTTGACAATAACAATGAACAATGACCACAAACAAAACGAAGAGGCAAATTAGAATAAAGCAGACAGCCAGTCATCAACAGGTTACTCAAACCATCATTACATCTAGCTGGAGTTGTTTCGACCTCTTAAACCTGGACAACCCCAGTGCTAGGCTATCTATATAGAATTCATTATTATTATTAATTTTACTGCACTATAGTGTGATCATTGTGATGTTTTTAATAGGGCAGTGTACATCAGTAGCTTTATTGTTGGGAGAACTACATAATGAGTGTATATTAACAATAATGACTAAAATTATATCCAAATGCATGAGTGTTTGAGCATGAGTGGAATTGAGAAGGAGAGAATGTGTAATCACTGAAAGCATTTGTTGTTATGTGCTACATTTACCCATCAAAGATATACCGCTTCGTAATAAAATTAATTTGCATGTGATTTGCATTTCAGATAAATTCTACTCACAACGAATCTTTCCCAAAGGTAGTATTGCCATGAAGGATAGCCTGGATAAAAGCGTGTTTGTATTGATGGGTGGGGCTCCTATAAGTGCATGGACAAGTAATTATACTTAATTGACAACTCTTTGACTGATTAATTATCAATAATAATGACAATAGCCATGATAGTTTTCACAATTATTACAGATCGATACAACTACTTATATTAATTATTATGTCTACTATACTACCTAACAATGGCATGGCTGATTGATTGGACGAATGCACATTCATTTAATGTAGATTTCAACACGTTCCAGTCCAATATTTTCATCATTGCTTGGTTGATCCAAGCAGACCCTCATCAGAATATCATCATTAGTAGGGCTCAGCATGTTCCTGTTAAACCAAGGCAAGGTTGGGCTGGTACAACATGGTCCTTCATTCCCTCCACACTGCATACCATCCCACAGAGGATCAGCTGTATACCATTGTGAGGTAACAGCAGCTCCATCAAGAGCACTAGACTCACAGTAGTAGTCACTGCCTACGTATGAGGGAACATTGCTTTTCTCACCATTAGTGTTGCAAGGACAAGCGCATTTTATACTGATGTATTCTGCTTCTTCAGTCAAACCAGCAGCGTATGTCCATAGATGATTCGGTGGAGTACCATAGGTTATGGAGACACCATCAACATAGTTACCACTCAGTGGTTCAGAGGATGATCTACCAGTTATTCCAAAAGCATCTGGTGTATGGTATGCATACCCACGTACAAATCCACACACTTGTGTGTAGTTGTGTCCATAGTTGTCTGTGTCCATTCCAGTACATCCAGCAGCTGTATTACTACGAGTGCAGAACCTGACACCACCTTGTGTTGTTAGACTAAAGCCTGTAGGACACTGACTGGATGGATCAGTCATGTTTAATCGAAACACTCTTATCCAGCCTCCCTCTCCTCCACATTTGACTCCCTCCATGTCACAGTAGACCTGCTCTAGTCCACCGTTAGCAGTCTTGATATGATAGTAGCCATAGTAGAAGCAAGATGAATGATACTATGTATGCCATCCCAGACTTCATCAGCTGTTCAATGTCTTTACTGTTGCAACAGAACCTCAGAGCATGGTTTTTATAACATGCTCATAGTAGACGGATGAACACAATTTATGAATAATAATTGTGGTTATTACCCGTGCGCAGTATGCGCCAGGGTTATGCGTTTGTGTCCGTCGGTATATATGTATATATGTGTGTGTGTGTCATCAAAAAAACACGCTTTTTTACGTCTCACCGCTCGAAATTCTCCACGAAAACACTCTCTACAGCTTCTTCACTGAATTTATAGTCCTATGAAGACGTTTTCTGAGCTGGCAAGCCTTGTTCGAGCGGCTAATCCATGGCTATCTAAAGCTACGTGTTCGTGTCAGAGTACTTACGGTATTGTGGGTGTGGAATGGCGATGTCCTCACTCAGTCTCACATTTGCAGTACGTCAGAGCCATTAAGGTGGCGGGTGCGCATGAATATCATTATAAGCCTGACTTTTTGTTAACTGTTTTTCTCTACTTATCTGCAGGCCAGAAGCTGCAAACTTTCACTACACAGTTGTTTTATGATATACTCACTGTTTATTAACGGTTTTTAGCGATAAAACGCACAGCAGCGCTTGTTCACGACGGGCAGCGCGACGGCGCCTATTGTACCACTTTACTCGAGCGTCCTAGGTCCTGCAACGCTACAGATCGCCACAGAGCTTTCTCATACCATCGACATGATCACCTAGTATCCTTTTTCGATATTCGATTCCTAAGTAAGTAAAACTGGCAAACGCATACGCCCACGCAGAACTTCAGCAGCCATAACTCGCGCCACGGGCAGAAAACAGCAAAAAGCATACTTGGTCACCTGGAGAAGACACGTATGAACAGTCTAGGCGCTTGAGCGCTGGAATTGCAAACACGATGTGAGCACGAAATGGTTCATGAAAAGTTGTGTATTGTAGGCGTGCATACTTTAATGCTAGAGTTTGGTGATCCAGGGTTATTTTTTTTTACTTAGGAATCGAATATCGAAAAAAGGATACTAGGTGATCATGTCGATGGTATGAGAAAGCTCTGTGGCGATCTGTAGCGTTGCAGGACCTAGGACGCTCGAGTAAAGTGGTACAATAGGCGCCGTCGCGCTGCCCGTCGTGAACAAGCGCTGCTGTGCGTTTTATCGCTAAAAACCGTTCATAAACAGTGAGTATTATCATAAAACAACTGTGTAGTGCAAGTTTGCAGCTTCTGGCCTGCAGATAAGTAGAGAAAAACAGTTAACAAAAAGTCAGGCTTATAATGATATTCATGCGCACCCGCCACCTTAAATAACGTGCGTGTTGCTGTAATGCAGGAGTAGTCGTGTTTAGCTCCTAGCTCAGCGCACGGGTATGTGTTCATTAGAACTCTAGTTTCTATTAATGTGCTTACTGAAAATATTTATTCTCTATTGATCTACTAGTTACGCTACATTATTATGCCTCGGTGGGCGGAGCCACGAGGCATACAGTAGTTCGTTTGTGTATGTGTGTATCTGTCTGTCTGTCGGCAGGATTCATAGCTGCCAACCGTCCCGAAACGTCCGGGACAGTCCCGGATTTACAGACCCTGTCCCGTGTCCCGCACGGAAGATACAACCTTTGTCCCGGAAAGCCGGATGGGTCATGGCTGTCCAGCACAAATCTGCTCGAGACGACTTTCATGAGCTATAATTAGAATACATCGCGTATCGACTAATAACTATTATTAAGAATGATGTAATTGTTTCTATTTTTAAAAAAATAATGCATGTTTATCACAACGCGTGACAACGTGTTCATGAATTGCAAGTAGAACATCTATGATAGAACTCGAGTAGACTCCTCCAACTGGTAGTATTAATTATGATGTAATTATTACGTAATAACATTCACGTGATTATAATGAATAATAATTATTAATATCATTAAGTGAATTGATTGTCCCTGAAGTAGCTCCTGAAAAGTTGGCACCTATGAGGATTTCTCGTCGCTCGCTGAAAACTAAGCACTGAAACGTGCAACACAAGCTAAAGTCGATATTTGCTTGAAAATGAATTGTAAGGATTTTGGTTATAAGGCTCTGTTCGTGAGTTATAGCGTGATTGCTTACCTCGCGATCGCCGGCTGGCGATCTAGTTGCTGATGTAACGACAAAATTGTCTATTGCTGGCTGCCTTACAGCTAGTGAGTTCGCCTTTACTTCAGAACAGCACGGAAGACTTGTATATGAAGCTGCGTTCTAGAGTTATGGTGTATAGCTTTGCTTACCTTGCGATCGATGGCCGTTGCTGGCGATCTGGAGTTCTCCGTAGACAAAACTATCCACAGTTGACTGCCTAGAAGCTGATAGGTTACATCGTATGTCTAAAGAAATTGTGTAAGCAAGCTATCTCGCTCGTTGTACGTGCTGTGCCCTGAACAATATAGACACGCCCAGTTGAATTAGTGGTCAGCACTGATTGGCTTCTGATTGCATAACTATTATACATGTACTGCATTGTGATTGCTGTACAGAAAGGTACAACTGCTGCAGTTTAACTTTACTGTGTATGTTTGTAACAGCAACTGCTAAATAATAAGCTCAAGATCATGTTCAACTAGCAACAGCAGACTTTCATTACTGCTTGTGTATTTCAGTTCAGCGTATTTAGTCAGACAGGCATGTATGCATAACATTCCACCGAGGCATAAGCACCTTCGGTGCCTAGTTCGTTTAAGTAGAGCGACGCAGTCGCTCCTTTATCCATAGCATAGACTTCATTCGTTACATGCCGATGAAATCCTATTCATAACAAATCTTATTTCCCAAAAGTAGTAATACATAATTATTATGATACTAAAATGAATACTATTGACATGCAATTATACAATACAATTGAACATATCACTACAGTTTGACCTGTAGTGATACAGTACAGTTTGATAAGCATAGTAGACAGCATAGTGAAAACATTTTGTCTTTATTGACTGTGTCTACTTTAGTTACCGTGGCGCCGGCTACATTGTCATTCCGCAAGTATAGCATACCAATGAAATCCTATCTCCACTACGAATCTTTCCCAAAAGTAAGCTAAGTAATGCAAAAATAATTAATATTATGTGCACTATAATATACATCCAACACAATAATGTCAAAAATGCCTTAAACAATTATCTCTGCCTAGAAGCCAAGTTCTCTGGTTGATATTGATTCCAAATGCACTTTGATTTCCATCAGTTGATTTCCATTCAGAGTGCTGGGTGTGTTGTAGTATGATTCATCAGTGATAACATATCACACAACGTTAACACATGAGTCACACCAAGTGAGATTAGACAAACAACTATGTCTTTCCTCTTTGTCTACATACGCTTTAGTCTATGTCTACGCTTTAGCCTTTCATCTTACTTGCGTTATGCTATAATTTTATTCAAGTCTGATCTTCACTGTTAATCGATAATTTTAAGTACAGCTTACAGCTGGACCGGCCGATAATTTACATCGTACTGTTTGTACATGGCACAGTGAGTATGTGTCATTGAACTGCTTGGTTGATGATGGTAGTATCCTCTACATCATGTCCCTCAGTGACCTGTAGCTGAGGGTCATTGCTTGCTGCACTGCTCAACACCTCTTTCACAAGCTTAGGAGTTAGGATGATGATATTGGACCATAATAATAATGTGTGTGTGCATGTGTGTGTGAGAGAGAGAGTGAGAGAGAGAGAGAGAAAAAAGAGTGAATGGCCGGACCATGCTCAACGTGATACCTGAGAGTAAGAAAAGAGAACATATTTATACATGTAGGTATATAAGCCAATCATGAATTGATTTAAGGAATTTATCCCATTTACTGCACTGTATAGTGTAATCATTATTAACCCTCGGCGCATGCGCGAGGGTTACGGTACTTGCCTGGTCGCATTCTGTCCATCGAGCTACAGAGAACAGCGATCACTTCTACGTGTCGACTAAGGCAAGACAGACTAAGCACGACCAGAGCGTGCAATTTGACTCGTGGATTTTGCGAAAATGCTTTCGTTCTCGAGTTACGACTGGCTCACCTTGACGGCCGTCTCGGACCTCTCTGAGGACAAAAACGATCAAGGTTGGCTGTCTAGGTACTCTTACAGTCGATTTGAACTGTAGCACAGCTCTGGGATGAATAGATACTTCAAGAAAAGGTTGTCAGCTTACTGCACACGTGTACGTATTCGGTTGTAGTCACGCCCACCTAACGCACCTTGACAGACCATTTTAATCCAACATAATAATTTTTCGAGTTTGCAGCTATGCAGACTGACACTACAATGTGAATGGCATGCCCGCCGAGGGTTTGTGAAATCTGTTCATTTGATAGGGCAATGCAGTAGCTCAATTGTTGAGAGAACTATGTAAGAGTGTATGCTAATAATATGACTATAATTACGTACAAAATAAGTGTTTGAGCAAGAGCGGAATAGAGAAAGAGAGAATGTGTAATCACTGAAAGCATTTGCTGTTATTGATGTTATGTGCTACATTTGCCCATCAAAGATATACCACTTCTTATTTTGAAAATTGAGAACTATTATTAGTCCCACCGAATCTTTCCCAAAAGTAGTATTGCTATGAAAGATAGGAAAAAGTATGTTGTATTGATGGGTGGGGCTCAAGGACAAGCTTTTAAATACTATAATGCAGAAATTAGCTGCATACCGCCTTGGATTGACAACTCTTTGTCTGATTAATTATAATGAAATTCATGAAAATGACAATAGCCATGAAAGTTTTCACAAATACTGGTCCATACAACTACATAATTATTATAATGTTTACTATAATACTACCTAACAATCATGACTGCTGAATGGACAAATGCACATTCATTTAATGTAGATTTCAGCACGTTCCAGTCCAATATTTTCATCACCACTTGGTTGATCCAAGCAAACCCTCATCAGAATATCATCATTAGTTGGGCTCAGCATGTTCCTGTTGAACCAAGGCAAGGTTGGGCTGGTACAACATGGTTCTTCATCCCCTCCACACTGCATACCATCCCACAGAGGATCAGCTGTATTCGTAAAACTACTAGATTCACAGTAGTAATCACTGCCTACATATGAAGGAATAATACTTGCATGATTGCCAGTGTTACAAGGACAATCAAACTCCTCTATTCTAGTTTCTCTACTTCCAGCAGCATATGTCCATAGATGATTCGGTGGAGTTCCATAGGTTATTGAGACACCGTCAACATAGTTACCACTCAGTGGTTGAGAGGATGATCTTTGAAAAGCATCTGGTGTATTAAATCCATACCCACGTACAAATCCACACACTTGTGCATAGTTGTGTCCATAGTTGTCTGTGTTTATTCCAGTACATACACCGGCGGTATTAATACTAGAGCAGAACCTGACACCACCTTGTGTTGTTAGACTAAAGCCTGTAGGACACTGACTGGATGGATCAGACATGTTTAATCGAAACACTCTTGTCCAGCCTCCCTCTCCTCCACAGTTGGCTCCCTCCATGTCACAGTAGACCTGCTCTAGTCCACCATTAGCAGTCTGGATCTGATAGTAGCCTGAAGTAGCTGATGAGTTGCAGCCAAGAATATCCATGCACGTATACAAAGAAGTACACTGTATAAACAGTTATACAAAATGAATGTTGGCAATGGTTTAATTTACCGATGATCTTTACTTACGTTGTCGATCAACAGATCACAGTGTCGTGGTAGTGGTGATTCTGGATTATTCAGAATAAGTGCTCTGCAAGCAGCTATACCAAGAGCTCTGTCACAGTCAGGACTTTCTTGTGAATAGCACCCTTCGCCCTGACCTGGAGGTTTGATTAGTTATCACATTATTAACACTGATTTGAAACATGTACTTACTGTTGACAACAGTGATCCATAGTAGAAGCAAGATGAATGATACTATGTATGCCATCCCGGACTTCATCAGCTGTTTAACTGTTGCAACAGGACCTCAGAGCATGGTTTTTATAACATGGTCAGAGTAGACGGCATAGTGAAAACGTTTCGTCTCTATTGACTGTGTCTACTTTAATTACCGTGGCGCCAGCTGCATTATCATTCTGCAAGTATAGCATACTGATGAAATCCTATCTTCATATCGAATCTTTCCCAAAAATAAGGTAAATAATGCTTATTTTATGTGCACTTTAATGAACATACAACACAATAATGTCAAAAATGCCTTAAACAATTATCTCTGCCTAGAAGCCAAGTTCTGTGGTTTGATTAGTTTGAGATTTGATTAGTTATCACATTATTAACACTGCTGTCAAACATGTACTTACTGTTGACAACAGTGATCCATAGTAGAAGCAAGATGAATGATACTGTGCATGCCATCCCGGTGGCCTTCAACAGCTGTTCAATGTCTTTACTGTTGCAACAGCTAGGACTTCAGGGCATAGTTTTTATATCATGCTCAGAATAGACGGCATAGTGAAAACAATTTTCTCTATTGACTGTGTCTACTTTAGTTACTGTGGCGCCAGCTACATTATCATTCCGCAAGTATAGCATACTGATGAAATCCTATCTTCTTTCCCAAAAGTAAGGTAAGTAATGCAATAATAATAAACTAGTACATTCATGGAATGGCAGGGGCGAGCCTGAGCATTGATGTAATTTAGCCTCGTTAGTGTATAGTTGTGTATGACTTCTATAATTATTATTTGCACCAGGTTATGTGGTGAGTCCAGATTTATTAGATAAGTCTGTTTCTATTTTGTCACTGACCAGTTTCACCACAGCAATAATGTATTCATACCCTCGGCGCATGCGCGAGGGTTACGGTACTTGCCTGGTCGCATTCTGTCCATCGAGCTACAGAGAACAGCGATCACTTCTACGCGTCGACTAAGGCAAGACAGACTAAGCACGACCAGAACTTGCAATTTGACTCGTGGATTTTGCGAAAATGCTTTCGTTCGCGAGTTACGACTGGCTCACCTTGACGGCCGTCTCGGACCTGTCTGAGGTCAAAAACGCTCATGGTTGGCTGTCTAGGTACTGTTACAGCCGATTTGAACTGTAGCACAGCTCTGGGATGCATAGATACTTCAAGAAAAGGTTGTCAGCTTACTGCACACGTGTACGTATTCGGTTGTAGTCACGCCCACCTAACGCACCTTGACAGATCATTAAATTTTAATCCAACATACTAATTTATGGAGTTTGCAGCTATGCAGACTGACACTACAATGTGAATGGCATGCCCGCCGAGGGTTTGTGAAATCTGTTCATTTTAACAGCGCTAATGGGTGGTGAATAGAATCAGTGCAGTTTAATAGTTTGGTTATTTTCCGATTATATGGTGATGGAAGGAGGAGAGAAGAAGGTTGATCTAGTGAATGATTGATGCAGCCTAATGAATAGAATGGCTCATGGTAGTCGCGGCTCTTGCCATGCCCATGTGTAGTCTGCTCTCTACAGCGGACCTAACTTCTCGCTGATGTTCTCTCATTCTCTCCAGTCTACTGTTCCTTTGCCCCCCACTCTCTAGAGACCTAACATATCGATCATGTTCTCTCGTTCTCTTTAGTCTACCCTCCCTGTGCTCGTCGATCGATCTCTACAGATATAACTTCACGCGCACGCACTCAGTCGCTTCTTTTTCCACGGTAGCCTTATCGCTCGTTTTTCAATTGAGATCTCACATGTTTAGCGCTCTTCCCTTTTCTACTGCTCACACAAGCTCATTTAGACTGTTTGCTCTGTTGCAGCTACTGGTTTCCGCCGGCTTCGACGTCCTTTGTCGCTCCATTCGTCTTTCACGTTGATCGGGTGACTCTGCCACTCGTCGTCGCTTTCTAGTAGCGACCTTCTCGTGTAAAAGTTGTTGCTTTTCAGGTCTCTGTTAAGTTGTCATCCCTCACTGAGTCAGGAGTCGTCTGCAACATTGACAGGCAAATGCATCGATTATAATGTGCGCACGTGCTAAAAAGGGCGTTTCCTAGTTCTCGGGAACATTGAGAAAGGACAAACGCTACCCCGTGACAGATAGATTCATTCCCCGCCGCGTGGGCCATTGTGCCAATCAATGTGGGGCTCGCTCAGGCTCGCCCCACTTATGTGCACTAATGAACATACAACACAGTAATGTCAAAAATGCCTATCTCTGCCTAGAAGCCAAGTTCTGTGGTTGATATTGATTCCAAAAGCACTTTGATTTCCATTCAGAGTACTGGGTGTGTTGTAGTATGATTCATACTTATCACCCAACAGTGGTTACACATGAGTCACACCAAGTGAGATATCGGACAAACAATTGCAATTATGTCTTGTACGCTTTAGTCTTTCATCTTACTTGCGTTATGCATGCTACATTTTATTCAAGTCTAATCTTCAACAGTTAATCGACAATTAAATACAACTACTGAACCGGCCGATAAGTTACATCGTGCTGTTTGTACACACAGTGAGTTTGTGTCATTGGTAGTATCCTCTACATCATGACCCTCAGTGACCTGTAGCTGAGGGCCACTGCTTGCTGCACTGGTCAACACCTCCTTCACAAGAGTTAGGATGACTAGACCATAATGATAATGTGTGTGTGAGAGTGTGTGTGTGAGAGAGAGAGAAAGAGAATTTTCTTAGCAAGGGGATTGCCAGACCATGCTCAACGTGATATCTCATACGGAGTAAGAATGATTACACTGCATAGTGTAATCAGTGTTTGATAGGGCAATGCACATGCAGTAGCTCTATTGTTGAGAGAACTATGTAAGAGTGTATGCTAAATATGACTATAATTATGTACAAATTAGTGTTTGAGCAAGAGTGGAATAGAGAAAGAGAGAATGTGTAATCACTGAAAGCAATAATTTTGTTGTTATTGATGCTATGTGCTACATTTGCCCTTCAAAGATAAACCACTTTTTAATTTGAAAAATAATAATTTTTTAAATTAACTCTTTAGTGACCGAATTACTTTGACGAAAATTCGGCTTGCTCTAAACTGACAGTTTGTCTTGCGATTTCTACAACATGCAGTACGCTAGCTGTTCCAAACTGGCACTGTTTTTTCCTGGCATGTCACAGTTTACGACCATGTACTAAAGTCTGAGTTGGCCACTCCCACTTCGGAACTGAAGCCACTTAAGTGCTGCGACCTCGTAATTTTCAGCCAATTTTTGTCTTCGTTCAGCCCTTGTGACTGATACAAAAACCTGGTGGTGTCCAGGTGAGCAAACGGCATAGTTTTGACCATATTCTATGCCCAAGTATGCATTTCCGGGCATCCTGAAGCCTTAAAAATGCCAAAAGTGGCGAGGGGCTCCGCCCCTTCGAACCCCTGGTTAACGGGGGGACACCCCCCTTTAAAATTCCCCCCGTGCTGTACATTTTAGTGGGGAGGGCGCGCCAAAAAACAGTGGGTTTTTTCAGGTAAAGTCATCTTTTGCAATTAAACTTGATTTGACCTTTCTAGAGCACTTTTTGCACTTTTTATGACGTCTAGAGTAGGTGGAGTCAATTATGGCGGCTAAAGCCGCTATAGGCCTTAAAGGGTTAATAACTATAATTATTACATTTCTACTCCCACAGAATCTTTCCCAAAAGTAGTATTGCTATGACAGATAGGACAAAGTATGTTTGTATTGATGGGTGGGCTCATGGACAAGCATTTAAATACTATAATGCAGAACTTAGCTGCATACTGCCCTTGATTGACGACTCTTTGGCTGATTAATTATAATGAAATTCATGAAAATGACAATAGCCATGAAATTTTTCACAATTACTGGTCCGTACTACTACAGTTTACTATACTACCTAACGATCATGACTGCTGAATGGACGAATGCACATTCATTTAATGTAGATTTCAACACGCTCCAGTCCAATATTTTCATCATAACTTGCTTGATCTAAGCAAACCCTCATCAGAATATCATCATTAGTTGGGCTCAGCATGTTAATGAAGAACCAAGGCAAGGTTGGACTGGTACAACATGGTCCTTCATCCCCTCCACACTGCATACCATCCCACAGAGGATCAGGTGTATTCGTAAAACTACTAGATTCACAGTAGTAGTCACTCCCTACATAAGAAGGAACAATACTTGTGTTGCTACCAGTGTTACAAGGACAATGATACTCCTCTATTCCATAATCTCTATTTCCAGCAGCGTATGTCCATAGATGATTCGGTGGAGTACCATAGGTTATGGAGACACCATCAACATAGTCACCACTCAGTGGTTCAGAGGATGATCTTTCATATCCAAAAGCATCTACCGTATTGAAGCATACCCACATACAAATCCACACACTTGTGTGTAGCTGTGTCGAAAGTTGTCTGCGTTTATTCCAGTACATCCAGCAGCTGTATTACTACGAGTGCAGAACCTGACACCACCTTGTGTTGTGAGACTAAAGCCTTTAGGACACTGACTGGATGGATCAGGCATGTTTAATCGAAACACCCTTGTCCAGCCTCCCTCTCCTCCACAGTTGGCTCCATCCATGTCACAGTAGACCTGCTCTAGTCCACCGTTAGCAGTCTGGATCTGATAGTAGCCTGAAGAAGCTGATGAGTTGCAGCAAAGAATATCCATGCATGTATTCAAAGAAGTACACTGTGCGTAGAAACAATTTTTTTAAAGTTTATACCAATGTTGGCAATGACTTACCGAAGCAGCCACATGATCTGTACTTGCATTGTTGATCAAAAGATCACAGTGTTGTGGTAGTGGTGATTCTGGATTATTCAGAATAAATGCTCTGCAAGCAGCTATACCAAGAGCTCTGTCACAGTCAGGACTTTCTTGTGAATAGCGCCCTTCACCCTGACCTGGAGGTTTGATTAGTTATCACATTATTAACACTGCTGTGAAACATGTACTTACTGTTGACAACAGTGATCCATAGTAGAAGCAAGATGAATGATACTATGTATGCCATCCTGGACTTCAACAGCTGTTCAATGTCTTTATTATTGCAACAGGACCTCAGAGCATGGTTTTTATAACATGCTCGAGTAGTAGATGGCATAGTGAAAACATTTTGTTACTATTGCCGACTGCTGGTGTTTAGTTACCGTGCATAGTGGTATATGACCGGATACACATAATTGATGCATAATTATATTATGGTTCATTTTGTACATACTGAAAACATTAATTTAGTCAATTACGCTACATCTCAAGTATAGCTGCACAGCTGCTGCTTAATTTGCATTAATGTGCATATACTGAAACATCTTGTCACTATTGATCTAGTTAGTTATGCTACTTCTCAAGTATTGCTGCGCATGCAGCTGCTCCTTTTCTTCGCAAAAACTTCATTCATTATATATTATGCCGATGAAATCCTATAATATACAAGAAAATAAAAAAGATTTCTATCGAAATCAAAAGGATGTAGGGTTGTGAAACCTACCACTGGTCCACAATGTAATCTAACAAGGAACAAGCATGGAATGGTAACACGATCGACTTGCTAACAGACCATAGATCCCTACATCAGTGGCTGTTGTGGTTGGCTATAGCTAGTTCAGCTAGTTGCTGATGACTGACACCTGACGTGCATTCAACTTGTTCATCTTATGTACAGCCACTGATGTAGGGATCTATGGTCTGTTAGCAAGTCGATCGTGTTACCATTCCATGCTTGTTCCTTGTTAGATTACATTGTGGACCAGTGGTAGGTTTCACAACCCTACATCCTTTTGATTTCGATAGAAATCTTTTTTATTTTCTTGTTTGTGTCCTTTTTTCTTTTTCAGTGAAGTGCAGTTCAATATCATGCACGTACTGAGCCGTCTTTGTCATGGTTTCCACCATTGGTTTAGTTTTCCAGTTGCTGATGGCTTTTCTTTATCATTAACAATTTTAAACTTATAGCTAAAAATGGTGTACATATCAGCTCGCCTATGCATGCATGCAGTACATACGAGCCCCGCCCACACTTGTTTGTAGACCTGGACAGCAGTATAATCTATCTGGCAAACGCAGAATGGTGATCCTACACGAGCTTGCCTTTATTCGAAGACTCCAGACAAATACGTGTTCTCCGTGATCCATACGGCGGAGCGATACTAAATTGAAGCTAGTGCTTGGTCACGTGCGCTAGCCACTGCTTGGTCACGTGCGTATTGCGCAATCACAATAATGGCGTCTAACACTTAGCTGACAATGGATCAAGATCGAGAACTCGCAGAATTTAGATCGTCGTTTCGCTAAAAACAATGTTCAAAAGGCACCTGCCAGGAGAATTTCACGACTGTTCGTGGGTGTTTTGGTCTCGGCACGGCTCGCGTAAAGGCGCTAGGCGCGCTGAAGAAAGAAGAAAGAAGAAGATGACGAAACTCGATTTTCACCGTTTTCAGGTTCGTCACTTTAGCAACAATTTCGAGCAATTTCCTTGCTACTGTACGATGGGGCAGCGCCAGATACAAGATTTAAGTGTCTTTGGACGTATAAAATTCATCACCAGGCGAAATATCAGCGTTTGAACGCTAATACATTGTATGTAGCCGCCATCTTGTTTTCTCGTTCAACCCTACATGGGGAGGCACTACCGTGCCTCCCTAATAGTAACGAATCTTTCCCAAAAGTAGTAATGCATTCTATACATAATATGATACTAAAATGAATACTATTGACATGCAACACACAATACAGTTGAACATAATAATCACTACTGTTTGACCTGACCGAAAATAAGCATAGTAGACGTCATAGTGAAGGCATTATGTCACTATCGACTGTGTCTACTTTATTTAGTTACCGTGGCGCCGGCTACAATATCATTCCACAAGTATAGCCACACATGTACAGCTGGTCCTTTTCTTTGCACTGATTAATGTGCATACTGAAAAATTTGGATTCATAACTGACCGATCAATTATAATAAAGTCAATAAAAATGAAATAGCCATGAAAGTTTTCACAATTACTGTTCCATACTACTACATATATGTTTACTATACTACCTAACAATGGCATGGCTGATTGAATGGACGAAAGCACATTCATTTAATGTAGATTTCAGCACGTTCCAGTCCAATATTTTCATCACCGCTTGCTTGATCCAAGCAAACCCTCATCAGAATATCATCATTAGTTGGGCTCAGCATGCTCCTGCTGAACCAAGGCAAGGTTGGACTGGTACAACATGGTCCTTCATTCCCTCCACACTGCATTCCATCCCACAGAGGATCAGCTGTATTAAAACCACTAGATTCACAGTAGTAGTCACTGCCTACATATGAAGGAACAATACTTGTGTCACTACCAGTGTTACATGGACAATCAAACTCCTCCATTCCATTTTCTCTACTTCCAGCAGCGTATGTCCATAGATGATTCGGTGGAGTACCATAGGTTATGGAGACACCATCAACATAGTCACCACTCAGTGGTTCAGAGGATGATCTTTCATATCCAAAAGCATCTACTGTATTGATAGCATACCCACGTACAAATCCACACACTTGTGTGTAGCTGTGTCCAAAGTTGTCTGCGTTTATTCCAGTACATCCAGCAGCTGTATTACTACGAGTGCAGAACCTGACACCACCTTGTGTTGTTAGACTAAAGCCTGCAGGACACTGACTGGATGGATCAGTCATGTCTAATTGAAACACTCTTGTCCAGCCTCCCTCTCCTCCACAGTTGGCTCCCTCCATGTCACAGTAGACCTGCTCTAGTCCACCGTTAGCAGTCTGGATCTGATAGTAGCCCGAAGAAGCTGATGAGTTGCAGCCAAGAATATCCATGCATGCATGTATTCAAAGAAGTACACTGTAGAAACAGTTATACAAAAGTAATGTTGGCAATGGTTTAATTTACCGATGATCTTTACTTACGTTGTCAGTCAAAAGATCACAGTGTAGTGGTAGTGGTGATTCTGGATTATTCAGAATAAGTGCTCTGCAAGCAGCTATACCAAGAGCTCTGTCACAGTCTGGACTTTCTTGTGAATAAGACCCTTCGCTTGACATGCAGCGTACAATTCAGTTGAACATAATCACTGCAATTTGACCAGACCGACTATATGCTGACTCCTGTGACAATGAATGCACATCCTCTTTTGATTTACATTGTGCACAGGGTGTGTTGTACTCAATAGTACATGTATGTATGATCCATCAGTAGTATATAAAGTTATCGTATAACACAGGACACATAATAGTGTTGTAGCTTCTAAAGCAGAAGGACTGCAGACCTGACTGCAGTCCCTGACAGGTCTGCAGTGTTATCGTATAACACAGGACACATAATAGTGTTGTAGCTTCTAAAGCAGAAGGACTGCAGACCTGACTGAGTCACTGCATGATATCTTGATCTGAAGCAGAGCAAGTTATCAGACGAACAACTATTGTGAGTTAAATCCTGTACACTTCAGTATTAATGCAGTAACGATGTGCACAATCAACTTAATCTCCTATTTTCTTGACTATCATATTGATTATTGATCTAATGTGCTACATTTACCAATCAAAGATACCGCCTTTTAATTTGCAAAAATATTAATAACTGTACACAGAGAGAAGACTATAGTACACTTACGTAAAATTTAGAATTTTTGTTCATGAATACAACTTCGTAAGTCTTTGTGGTTACTTGTATTTTGATACTATGTATGCTATCCCAGACTTCAACAGGTGTTCAATGTCTTTACTGTTGCAACAGGACCTCAGAGCATGGTTTTTATAACATGCCAATAGTGCACATGGCCGGATACACAAAATTAATGCATGTTCTTTTTGTGCATACTGAAAACATTTAGTCAATTATACGCTACATCTCAAGTATAGCTGCACAGCTGCTCCTTTTCTTTGCAGAAACTTCATTCATTACATGCCGATGAAATCCTATAAAGTAGTAGCTAATGCCGTAATATGATGTATCATACTAAAATGAATAATTTGACGTATGTACAATCTATCACAGTGGTAACTCAAGTTATAACACAGGAAACATTTATATATTTTAGCTTCTAAAGCAGATGGACTGCATGCAAACCTGACCGAGTCACTGCATGATATCTTGACCTGAAGCAGATCAAGTGATCAGACAAACGACTTTTGTGAGTTAAATCTTGTACACTTCAGTACAATGAGTTAAATCTTGTGCAATGCAGTAACAATGTGAGTTAAATCTTGTACAATGCAGTAACAATTTGCACAATCAACTTTATCTTTCACTTACTGAATTATCGTATTGATCATTGATCTTAGTGCCGCTACATTATTTTACCAATCAAAGATACCGCTTTGGCTTAATTTACAATGATATTAATAATTATTCATTACATTCCAGATACATCCTACTCCCACTAAATCTTTCCAGTCGTACGGCCAAAGTACGCGCTCACGTGAATTTATATTTTCTATGACGTCATTTGTTTGGTACAATGGCGCTCTCATGAGGCAACTGCGACTGGTAGGTCGAAGGAGCTGTTATACTCTTTGATGAACTGATGACTGGCTTGAAAAGTTACCAAAGCTCTTCTAAAGGACTGGTCGTTTATAGGGAAATCAACTAGTCCCAGAAAGACTCGTATGTTCGGTGACTGCGTTGTCTTAAGGGTATGGCTAAGTTCACCCATCCTGGTGCCGGAAGTCACGTGGAAAAGGCGTGGTTTGATATGCGCTCCGCCCCTAAATAACCTAGGCCTATAGGGTCGATCCAGACAGGCAGATACTGACACATCAGTGCAGTACGTGACTCCAGTGAGATGATGAGGGACGTGAGGATGCTCAGCTGGTCTACACAGACAGCAGCAATCATTATTAGGTAACCAAGGGTGGGGTGTTGAGATAGAAATATGTAAATAACAGAACATACTAGTGTATATTAATCATGTGTATACTGAGTTTATACACAGTTCAATTACTTGTGATTGGTATCTGTAAAAGATTTGACTTGAGGCTTAGTGGTACTGCATAGTTCAGTGTTACAATCTACATTGCTATCGTAGTGTGTGTTGGGATAGTATAGGAGTTCGATGTGGCTTTGCATGCTTTGTTGAGTAGTAAACAACTCATCTAGTTATTGTTCACAGTGACAGGATAATGTAGATTCTTAGTTGTTAGTGGCTTATACACTTCACATTGTAGATTTTTGTGATCTGCGACAAAAGTTTACACTGGTATAATTATTGAAGTAAGTGGCTGCAGCAAATAGCTCAACATGAGTGCCCCATGTATCAGGCATTCCTATATGTACGTCTCAGGTGTTCTTTCTTCTCTGTTGTAGAAAGAAGAATGCTTTTCTTCTCTGTTGTAGAAGATAAGAGGGTTTGTAGAGCTACTCTTCTCCCGAGGCAGCTAACCGATTAAAGGACGTTCTGAGCAGCAAATCAATACCCAGAACCACCACCATCAGCTCAGACACCTATACAGCAGAGCTTGGTTTTGGTACTGTAGCGGGTGGTATGAAGAGAGGCTAGTCACCAAGTGTACCATAAAGGTTAGACATGTAGTATCTTAGTAAGCAGGGTTTGCTCTATCGTTGACAGAGATATATAAAACCGGCAGCATAAAAGTATTATGACAGACCAGCTGACAGAATGCTAGCATGAATAAATAGGCTGATGAGAACAGAGGTGACATGATCACATGATACAGTACAAGTTACTTGTAATAACAAGAGTTCAATGGAACACATACCCTGTGCGCTATGCAAATGTGCAGAAATTGTTGTGAATGCTAGTTGTATTGTGTACTGTGATCTATTGTATCGCCCATTAGAACAAAAGAATATTTTCACTACTGTAGACATAATTATAGTGTTCATGAAGTTCTGAGCTCCTTTTGTGGCGGAGAATAATTTTTCTCTGAATCAAGGCAACACGAACTGCATTGCGTGCTGACATACTTTGCAACCGAATCTGCCGCTGCTCTGGTGTCTCAGAGGCAAGGCGAACTGCATTGCTTGCTGACATACTTTGCAACCGAATCTGCCGCTGCTCTGGTGTCTCAGAGGCAAGGCGATCGGATCTGTTTGGCGTGCTGACATACCCATTCAATTGAACGCTTTGTACGATCCGCTATTGGGCCTGGGGAACCAGGCTAGCAACAGCACAGGTGTTTTTCCTGTTACGAGCCATCCGTTTTGTTTCTCTGAGCAAAAACTAAGTACTGACATACGAGAAGCAATACTCACCGCAAAAATTCCTCTGCTTCCATAGCCTCTACAGCCTTCCATGAAGGCATTCTTTGTCTCTTTGACATAAGTTTCAACGCTCATATATGCGGGAAGGTTGGGCGACACACCTCTAGTGAGTTACCGTATAATGTTCATAATTATTAGCGCTGTATTATTAGATACTATGGCCATAGCACGCCGCAGAAGAGTCTGCCGACTTTGTAGACCACTTTAGAGGAGTAAGAATCTCTCAACACAGCCGTAGAGAAGTATTGTATGGTAAGTCCCAATCGACAAACACCAAACGGCCCTGTTTTTTGTACACACACATATATACATACATACATACGGACATGGACAAACGCTTAACCCTCCGGCGCCTACGCGCCCAGGGTAAAAATAATGTCTGTCTGACAACAAAAGGTCACAACAGTACACACTATAGCACCCTCGACAAGGTAGCCTACGGTACAGGTATACGCTTCAGGCGCGTAGGCAGGGGGGGGGGCCAGGGGGGCAATTGCCCCCCTTTTTTTGCTGACTTGGTAGATGAATTTAGTTATTATGAATGACTATGTTGATTTAGCAGCCTTAGTATATGAAAACAGTTGCTATGTGTTGCCAAATCTGGGTTGGAGTCATCGGTGTGAAAACCACACGTGTAATCAGTTGTAGTAGTGATGTTTGATAACTATGATGTCTTTTCACAGAGCAACTGTCAGTGTCCCTGAGGAGGGCATTGTAAAGAGGAGTCCTGCTGTATAGTGGATAGAAACATCACTCATTCTGTATGTTTTGTAAGATTCTCATGAACAGTGTGTGTGACTGGTGTCTTTCCCCCTCACAGATCTGTCGCCTGTTTGTATTGTGCTATCTTATTGTACTTGTTTTAAACTGTCCAATTGTACTTGGCTAATCACTGCATAGATAGAATAATGCTAGCATAATTATATCCAAGAACAAAATTAATCTTCAGAGAGTTCAGTCATAGTTCTGGATGCATGTCTTGCAATAGATTTCTAAGAAAAAGGAAAAATCAACATTGCTACTCAATGATCGGAGGTAACTTGTCCAAACAAAGGCTTACACTTGGTTTGAGACCGTTGCTCGTGTAAAAAAGAAGGAGAGGTTTGCTCTGGGGTAGGCAAATAAATTATACACTAACTCACCGAGCTAACTGTAGTAAAGTTCAAAGTTTCGCGCGCGTTGCCCGCCAGATACAGATCGGATGCAGACACTTCCCCTTTAGTCACGTGAATATTTTACTTCCGGCATCAGGATGGGTGAACTTAGCCATACCCGTTGTCTTAAGATGCAGCGCTAGAAAAATGGCAGTGCTAGGCGGTTCTTGTTTTTGCTCTTGTGTGAACATCACATCAGAGAACAACTCAGATCTCTGGTATGCTATATATTGGCTATTGTTTTAATTGCTATATATGATGTCTGAGTTCTGCGCTTGTCATAAAATTTTTCCGGACGGTATTTTTGTAAGCATGTAATAATGTCGCTGTTGGTCTACACAAATAGCTTCCTTTTATATCATTATTATTCTGACAGTTCCATAAAACATTTGCTACTTAGTAGACTTTAATTTTTGTCATTCCGTTGACCTCTAGTTCTCTTCCACCACTTGTCAATGGCACTAAAAATAGGGGCCATTTGCTTAATGGAAGCCTTTCTCAGATGCCAATCCCCACTCCTGATAGCTAAAAACAATCCCATGTAAGCCATAAGATCTTGAAAGACAAATTGAATCCAAAATCTCCACGTACTGTCAGTACGGCCAAGTTTCTGAATGAAAATTTTGAATTTTTCAAAACTTTTCAATGATTGTGCTTTTAGCATAATCATTTTAAGCGTTTCATCATCACTACTGGACTTGTTAGCTATAATCATGTCTGACAATTCAGTTAGAGAAGGCTCTTCATCATCTTGTAAAAACATTAAAATCATAGTCCTATACAAGGATTCCCACACCTCTAGTAGAAAATTATGAGTGCGTTTGAATTGGCTGCATGCTTGAATGGCTGCGACTGGGTATTCAGCAGCTGTAGCCAAGCTTTTTAACCCAGCATCAAAGTATGGCTTCATTAATGCTGTATGGTAATTTAATAGCATATGCCAATCACCAGGAATCGGAATAACCCAGTCTAGCTCTTTTCCATACTCAATCTTCAATGACTGAAGTACTTCAAATAACTTCTGATCACCCTCTACAATCAAGTATTCTCTACTCTGATTGTGAATAAATTTCGAGAACAAATCTTGTAGCAATTGGAGCTGAGTGTCTTTGCAATCAGCAATTGCATCGACTACTTCTAGATAGGCAATTTTGGATTTTTCTGTATGTATTGCTTTCCTAGTAATACTGAAATAGTCTTGAATGCTCATGAAGGGTTGTTCTGAGTCTGTGCTACCAATGGCAACTTTTTGAAGGAAAAATGTAAACAAATCATGTTGTAGATCTAGCAATGACTCATTCTCGGTGTCATTCAGTTTGTAGTCAGTTATTGACACATCAGTAATGTTCCTCAAATTTTCTGAATGTGTAACTGATACCAATGGTGGCTTAGGCTGATGATCTTCTTTTCCCCTTTCAGTTCCTGTACGAGCTCTGCATTTTGCTGCGGGTGTCTGAGTGAGCTTAAGAGGAGATGATATTGGCGAACTGCGCTCAAGGCGTTTTCTTGATGAACATTGATCTAGTTGCACACTACTATTTGCTGAGGTAAGGGTGTCCATAACTACTATGGGTTCAATAGAAGGCATTGGCTTCAATAACTCCTGGCCAACATGCACAACTGTGTTGTACATGGCCACTTCACGCATTTCTAAAGATGATGTTGGCGTGCTAGCTTTAGCAATTTTATGCAGGTATTCATCTACTATCACCTTTAAATCTTCATCCCTGCTCAATGCCTTGTCCTCCTGCACCAATGTTATTTGCCATTTATAGCAGGTATAGCACACTCTGCTATCTGCCTCCAAGTTTCCTTCAAAGCCTGTCATGTTACGTAAATGCTCGGATATCAATTCTGTGTTCGGACATAGCCGAGAATTTATGTGCTTGAAGGAATTGCCGCATGTCGAGCAGTTTGTTTGCTGGTGCAGGATGGTTTTGTACACAGCATAGTAATGGCATTGACAGAGAAGGGCTGGTGTTGTTATTCTGTCATCATCAAATTTGATGCCCTCTAGCTCTTTCTCGCATGGCAGTTTGGTGTGCACAAAGCAAATGCTGTTACACCCGTACACACAACACAAAACTAATTCACTCTTTTTTTTCTCCCACCTAGGAAAATGCGTGGGATTCTGCTCCATTCTGTGGATGTCATCCCGGCAAGGGCGGCACACTAAGTCATCTTCACTAATTCCACAACTGACTGCTATTTGGCGTGCACGCTCAGCATGCCATGTGCTCACTTTGCTCATTCGATGGTGGTGTATCTTGCAAAGGGAGCACATTTCATCTTGGTTGGCTTCATATGATAGCCACCGTCTGCTGCTCCTGGCAGCCATAATGTCTCCACTGTATTCTCTATTGTGTATAAAAATAATGTGACTATTGTAACTAGGCACTTAGTAAGCTACCAGTGTTTACATAGCCTATAAAAACACTTATAGAGAGAGTACTTACCTGGTACTTCTGAGTAGAACAGCTGGTACATGAACACGTGTAATAAACGCGCAAGCGCATAAATGCAAAGCTCGTAACTTTAAAACTGCTTGTTGGAACAATTTTATATTAAATATAAGACAACTTCAATGTGTATATTAGTGAAATTAACTAATAAAATTCCATTATCTGTGTCATAAAAAAATTCCGGACGCTGTTTTAG
Organism: Haliclona indistincta; assembly: GCA_964017065.1. Classification (NCBI taxonomy): domain Eukaryota; kingdom Metazoa; phylum Porifera; class Demospongiae; order Haplosclerida; family Chalinidae; genus Haliclona; species Haliclona indistincta. The sequence continues at coordinate 1,919,458 of OZ024789.1, forward strand.
CCATAACTGTTTGTAGAGAAATATTCGATTTTTCAGCTTGTACTAAAATTCCAACGATGAAAAAGAGACAACACTTGGAGGAGAGATAGACGGTAAAGATCTGCAAATATAAACAGAATAGATGATTAGCATAAAAAGTTACGCCCGTTTAGTTTTTAGCAACATTTTGCCTATTGCGCGGAAACGCCAAAGATAAATTTGTATGGGCGTCATTGGACTTCCGGTCAGTTGGCCGTACGACTGTTTCCCAAAAGTAGCATTGCTATGAAAGATAGGACAAAAGTATGTTTGTATTGATGGGTGGGGCTCACAATAATAAGTGCATGGACAAGTTTTTAAATATTATAATGCAGATCTTATCAGATGTAGCTAATTATTAATCAGATGTAGCTAATTATTAGGGAGGCACGGTAATCAGATGTAGCTAATTATTAGGGAGGCGAAAACAAAATGGCGGCTACATACAATGTATTAGCGTTCAAACGCTAATATTTCGCCTGGTGATGAATTGTGTACGTCCAAAGACAGTTAGATCTGCTCTCTGGCGTTGCTCTATCTTACAGTAGCAAGGAGATTGCTAGAAATTGTTACTGAAGTGACGAACCTGGAAACGGTGAAAATCAAGTTTCGTCATCTTCGTTTTCTTCTTCTTCTTCATCAGCGCACCTAGCGCCTTTACATGAGCAGTGCCGAGACCAAAACACCCACGTCGACGAACAGCCGCGATTTTTCGATCGTGATCCATTGTCAGCTAAGTGTTTAGACGCCATAATCGTGATTGCGCAATACGCACGTGACCAAGTCGAGCTAGAGTATCGCCGCGCCGTATGGAACACAGAGAACACATCCCCATTATTTGTCTGGAGTCTTCGAAGAACGGTAAGTTCGTGTAGGATCAACATTCTCCACTTGCTAGATAATTATAACCGTCTAAAAACAAGTGTGGGCGGGGCTCGTATGTCATGCGTAGGCGAGCTGCAACAAAACAATTTTAGCTGCAAGTTTAGATTAGCCATCGACAACTGGAAACTAAACAAAATAATGGTGGAAACACATTAGACGGCTCTGTATACATGCATGATATTGAACTGCCTTTCGCTGAAAAAGAAAAAAGGACACAAACAAGAAAATTAAGAAGATTTCTTTTGAAATCAAAAGGATGTAGTGATGAGGAAATATACCACTGGTCCACAATGTAAACCAACAAGAAAAAAGCATGGAATGGTAACACGATTGACTTGCTAACAGACCATAGATCCCTACATAAGTGCTGCTACGGCCTGACTATAGCTAGAATTGAATTCAGCTTGAGACACAATATTGATCTTATGTACAGCCACTGATGTAGGGATCTATGGTCTGTTAGTAAGTCAATCGTGTTACCATTCCATGATTTTTCCTTGTTGGTTTACATTGTGGACCAGTGGTATATTTCCTCATCACTGCATCCTTTTGATTTCGATAGACATGTTTTTAATTTTCTTGTACTGCCTTGGATTGACAACACTTTGTTTTGATCAATTATAATGAAATTCATGAGCCATGCAAGTTTTCACAATTACTGGTGCATACAACTACATAATTATTATGTTTACTACACTACCTAACATTGTCATGGCTGACTGAATCGACGAATGCACATTCATTTAATGTAGATTTCAGCACGTTCCAGTCCAATATTTTCATCACCGCTTGCTTGATCCAAGCAAACCCTCATCAGAATATCATCATTAGTTGGGCTCAGCATGTTCCTGATGAACCAAGGCAAGGTTGGACTGGTACAACATGGTCCTTCAGTACCTCGACACAGCATACCATCCCACAGAGGATCATCGATAATCCATCCTTGTTGATTTGAAGGAGTATCACCTGAAGCACCAGCCTCACAGTAGTAGTCACTACCCACGTATGAAGGGACATTGCCTGGGACACCATTAGTGTTGCAAGGACAAGCATAGTTTACATTGTGACCACTGTCTTCTGACAAACCACCGGCATATGTCCATAGATGATTTGGTGGAGTACCATAGGTTATGGAGACACCATCAACATAGTTACCATTCAGTGGTTCAGAGGATGATCTACCAGTTATTCCAAAAGCATCTGGTGTACGGTATGCATATCCTCGTACAAATCCACACACTTGTGTGTAGTTGTGTCCATAGTTGTCTGTGTTTATTCCAGTACATCCAGCAGCTGTATTACTACGAGTGCAGAACCTGACACCACCTTGTGTTGTTAGACTAAAGCCTGTAGGACACTGACTGGATGGATCAGCCATGTTTAATCGAAACACTCTTGTCCAGCCTCCCGCTCCTCCACAGTTGGCTCCCTCCATGTCACAGTAGACCTGCTCTAGTCCACCATTAGCAGTCTGGATCTGATAGTAGCCTGAAGAAGCTGATGAGTTGCAGTCAAGAATATCCATGCACGTATTCAAAGAAGTACACTGTAGAAACAATTATACAAAATTGATGTCGGCAATGGTTTAATTTACCGATGATCTTTACTTACGTTGTCGATCAAAAGATCACAGTGTCGTGGTAGTGGTGATTCTGGATTATTCAGAATAAGTGCTCTGCAAGCAGCTATACCAAGAGCTCTGTCACAGTCAGGACTTTCTTGTGAATAAGACCCTTCGCCAAGTTCGCCCTGACCTGGAGGTTTGATTAGTTATCACATTATTAACACTATAATGTCAAACATGTACTTACTGTTGACAACAGTGATCCATAGTAGAAACAAGATGAATGATACTATGTATGCCATCCTGGACTTCAACAGCTGTTCAATGTCTTTACTGTTGCAACAGAACTTCAGAACATGGTTTTTATAATTTTCAAATAGTGCACATGGCCGGATACACAAAATTAATGCATGTTCTTTTTGTGCATACTGAAAACATTTAGTCAATTATACGCTACATCTCAAGTATAGCTGCACAGCTGCTCCTTTTCTTTGCAGAAACTTCATTCATTAAATGCCGATGAAATCCTATAATAGTAACGAATCTTTCCCAAAAGTAGTAATGCATTCTATACATAATATGATACTAAAATGAATACTATTGACATGCAACATACAATTCTGTTGAACATAATCACTACAGTTTGACCTGACCGACAATAATATATAAGTTTATACTACAGTTCAATGTAATTCTAGAATCTGATTGGTCAGTTGGTGGATAATAAATCACGTATTCTTCCGCGGGAACTCGTATTTTTCCGCTGGAACTCATATTCTTCCGCTGGAACTCTGTTTTCCTCTGGCACGAGTTTTTTTTCTACAGGTAATAGCTTTTGTAGTTACTGAGCCAGTACGTGTTGTGTCCGCTTCTGGCATGGGCAGCACAGCGTCTATAGACCCGGGCACTTGGCTACGATCGATGCAACGATTGACTTGCTATGTTGTGCATGAAAACATAAGAAAGCAAGTAACTCACCGCAATTTGCTATGTTGACAGCTTAAAGCTTGCCTAATAAACGCACACAGTACGTACAAAAGACTGCTGGACTCTAGTAACTATCATTCTAACCGTTCGTTGCAGTGGCGGTTCTAGAGTGAAATATTTGGGGGGCCACTGAATGCGCGCGCTTGCGCGCGCGCGATTTTGAAAAATAGCTAATTAATATTCATTAGAATGCGTCATTTTAACTGCGCTTGGACAATAATCGAGCGTTCGCGGTAGCCTGTTCGAGAGCAAGACAGACCGCGAAACAGCTGTGCCAGGCAAGACAGCAGTACTCAGCAAGGTACATAACGTTTTGGTTGGAGGAGGTAAGTAAAAATTTTTAAAGAGGTTAATTTTTGGGGGGGCCGTGGCCCCCCCAGGCCCCCCCCTAGAACCGCTACTGGTTCGTTGGAGTCAAAGTTCAGCCATTACCACGTGTAACGCAAAGCGGCATTTGTGGGTGTGGCAGCCGGGTCACAGCACGTGTTTTCGAGCAAGAAGAAACGCTCATGCTGCAGGAAATCGTCGCTTTGGGACGGTCATCAACCATTGTTTTTCAAAAATTATCTGCGTCGGTTTAGTGTTGCCATGTAGCTGTAGTATAAATACCTTAGACGACGAATCATCGGCAACTACGGAATTTAGAGCGCCTTGGCAACCGAAATAGACGCCCTCGCGCTACGCGCTCGGGTCGTCTATACATCGGTTCCCGCGGCACTCTAAATCCCGTAGTTGCCTCGATCCGTCGTCTAACCTATATATAGTAGACGGCATAGTGAAAACAATATGTCATTATTGACTGTGTCTACTTTAGTTACCGTGGCGCCGGCTACATTGTCATTCCACAAGTATAGCCGCACACCTGCTCCTTTTCTTTGCAGAAACTTCATTCATTACATGCCAATGAAATCCTATATTCTAACGAATCTTTCCCAAAAGTAGTAATGCCGTAATATGATGTATTATACTAAAATGGATAAATCGACGTCATCTCTACAATATCACTGCTGACCAGCTATCACTGCTGACCGCCAATGATAATACTATAGACATGCAGCGTACAATTCTGTTGAACATAATCACTACATACAGTTTGACCAGACCAACAATAAGTTGAATCCAGTGACAATGAACCTCTTTTGATTTACATTATGCACAGGGTGTGTTGTACTCAATAGTACATGTATGTATGATCTATCAGTAGTATCGTATAACAGTATCGTATAAGTATCGTATAAGTTATCGTATAACATAGGACACATAATAGTGTTGTAGCTTCTAACACAGAAGGACTGCAGACCTGACTGAGTCACTGCATGATATCTTGATCTGAAGAAGAGCAAGTGATCAGACAAACAACTATTGTGAGTTAAATCCTGTACACTTCAGTATTAATGCAGTAACGATTTGCACAATCAACTTAATCTCCTATTTTCTTGACTATCATATTCATTATTGATCTTATGTGCTACATGTACCAATCAAAGATACCGCCTTTTCATTTGCAAAAATATTAATAACTGTACACAGAGAGATGTCTATAATACACTTACGTAAAATTTAGAATTTTTTTTCATGAATACAACTTCGTAAGTCTTTGTGGTTACTTGTATTTTGATACTATGTATGCCATCCCGGACGTCATCAGCTGTTCAATGTCTTTACTGTTGCAACAGGACCTCAGAGCATGGTTTTTATAATATGCCAATAGTGCACGTGGCCGGATACACAAAATTAGTGCATAATCTTTTTGTGCATACTGAAAACTTTTAGTCAATTATACGCTACATCTCAAGTATAGCTGCACAGCTGCTCCTTTTCTTTGCAAAACTTCATTCATTAAATGCCGATGAAATCCTATAATAGTAACGAATCTTTCCCAAAAGTAGTAATGCATTCTATACATAATATGATACTAAAATGAATACTATTGACATGCAACACACAATACAGTTGAACATAATAATCACTACAGTTTGACCTGACCGACAATAAGCATAGTAGACGTCATAGTGAAGGCATTATGTCACTATTGACAGTGTCTACTTTTTTAGTTACCGTTGCGCCGGCTACAATATCATTCCACAAGTATAGCCACACAGCTGCTCCTTTTCTTTGCACTGATTAATGTGCATACTGAAAATTTTGGATTCATTGACTCTTTGACTGATCAATTATAACAAAGTCAATAAAAATGAAATAGCCATGAAAGTTTTCACAATTACAGTTCCATACTACTACATGAATGTTTACTACACTACCTAACAATCATGACTGCTGAATGGACGAATGCACATTCATTTAATGTAGATTTCAGCACTTTCCAGTCCAATATTTTCATCACCGCTTGGTTGATCCAAGCAAACCCTCATCAGGATATCATCATTAGTAGGGTTCAGCATGTTCCTGCTGAACCAAGGCAAGGTTGGGCTGGTACAACATGGTCCTTCATCCCCTCCACACTGCATACCATCCCACAGAGGATCAGCTGTATTCGTAAAACTACTAGATTCACAGTAGTAGTCACTGCCTACATATGAAGGAACAATACTTGTGTCACTTCCAGTGTTGCATGGACAATCAAACTCCTCTATTCCAGTTTCTCTATTTCCAGCAACATATGTCCATAAATGATTCGGTGGAGTACCATAGGTTATGGAGACGCCATCAACATAGTTACCACTCAGTGGTTCAGAGGGTGATCTACCAGTTATTCCAAAACCATCTACCGTATTGATAGCATACCCTCGTATAAATCCACACACTTGTGTGTAGCTGTGTCCAAAGTTGTCTGTGTCTATTCCGGTACATCCAGCAGCTGTATTACTACTAGTGCAGAACCTGACACCACCTTGTGTTGTTAGACTAAAGCCTGTAGGACACTGACTGGATGGATCAGTCATGTTTAATCGAAACACTCTTGTCCAACCTCCCTCTCCTCCACAGTTGGCTCCCTCCATGTCACAGTAGACCTGCTCTAGTCCACCGTTAGCAGTCTGTATCTGATAGTAGCCTGAAGAAGCTGATGAGTTGCAGCCAAGAATATCCATGCACGTATTCAAAGAAGTACACTGTAACAACAATTACATTGTATTTGTTTTTAATTTTATACCAATGTTGGCAATGACTTACCGATGCAGGCACATGATCTTCATTTGCATTGTTGATCAAAAGATCACAGTGTCGTGGTAGTGGTGATTCTGGATAATTCAGAATAAGTGCTCTGCAAGCAGCTATACCAAGAGCTCTGTCACAGTCAGGACTTTCTTGTGAATAACACCCTTCACCCTGACCTGGAGGTTTGATTAGTTATCACATTATCAACACTGCTGTCAAACATGTACTTACTGTTGACAACAGTGATCCATAGTAGAAGCAAGATGAATGATACTATGTATGCCATCCCGGCCTTCTAAAGCTGTTCAATGTCTTTACTGTTGCAACAGAACCTCAGAGCATGGTTTTTATAACATGCTCAGAGTAGACGGATGCACAAAATTAATGCCTAGTTGAGGTTATTTTTATTAATCTGCTCACTGAAAATATAATTTTTGTCTCTATTGATCTTGTTAGTTACGCTACATTATTGCCCAAGTATAGCTGTGCAGCTGACCTTTACTTTGCAAAAACTTCATTCATTACATGCCGATGAAATCCTATTCATAACAAATCTTTCCCAAAAGTAGTAATACATTCTTTACATGATACACTAAAATGACATGCGACATACAATTCAGTTGAACATATTCACTACTGTTTGACCTGACCAACAATAAGCATAGTAGACAGCATAGTGAAAACATTATGTCTCTATTGACTGTGTCTACTTTAGTTACCGTGGCGCCGGCTACATTATCATTAGCATACCAATGAAATCCTAGAATTATTCATAACGCGGAATCTTTCCCAAAAGTAAGGTAAGTAATGCAACAATAATTATTAATATTATGTGCACTATAATGATCATACAACACAATAATGTCAAAAAAGCCTTAAAGAATAATCTCTGCCTAGAAGCCAAGTTCTGCGGTTGATTCCAGGATGCAATTTTGATTTCCATTCAGAGTACTGGTATGATTCATCAGTGGTTACTTATCGCACAACGTTAACACATGAGTCACACCAAGTGAGATCAAACAAACGACTATGTCTTGTAGGCTTTAGTCTTTCATCTTACTTGCGTTATGCTACATTTTAATCAAGTCTTATCTTCAACAGTTAATCGACAATTAAGTACAACAGCTGAACAGGTCGATAATTTACATCGTGCTGTTTGTACACACAGTGAGTATGTGTCATTGAACTACTTGGTTGATGATGGTAGTATCCTCTACATCATGTCCCTCAGTGACCTGTAGCTGAGGGTCACTGCATGCTTGCTGCACTGCGCTCAACACCTAGCTCCTTCACAAGAGTTAGGATGATATTGGACCATAATAATAATGAGTGTGTGAGAGTGTGTGTGCGAGAGAGAGAGAATATAATTTTCTTGGCAAGGGGATTGACAGACCATGCTCAACGTGATATCTCAGACGGAATAAGAATAATTACACTGTATAGTGTAATCATTGTTTGATAGGGCAATGCACATGCTGTAGCTCTATTATTGAGAGAACTATGGTGGAATAGAGAAAGAGAGAATGTGTAATCACTGAAAGCATTAATTTTGTTGTTATTGATGTTATGTGCTACATTTGCCCTTCAAAGATATACCACTTCTTCATTTTATAATAATTATTATTAGGGAGGCACGGTAGTGACTCCCTATGTAGGGATGAGCAAGAAAACAAAATGGCGGCTACATACAATGTATTAGCGTTTAAACGCTGATATTTTGCATGGTGATGAATTTTGTACATCCAAAGACACTTAGATTAGATAATGAAATTCATGAAAATGACAATAGCCATGAAAGTTTTCACAATTATACCGGTCTATACTACTACATATATGTTTACTATACTACCTAACAGTCATGGCTGATTGAATGGACGAATACGCATTCATTTAATGTAGATTTCAACACGTTCCAGTCCAATATTTTCATCATCGCTTGATTGATCCAAGCAAACCCTCATCAGAATATCATCATTATTTGGGCTCAGCATGTTCCTGCTGAACCACGGCAAGGTAGGGATGGTACAACATGGTCCTTCATTCCCTCCACACTGCATACCATCCCACAGAGGATCAGCTGTATACCATTGTGAGGTAACAGCAGCTCCACCAAGAGCACCAGACTCACAGTAGTACGTAGTCACTGCCTACGTATGAGGGAACATTGCTTTTCACACCATTAGTGTTGCAAGGACAAGCAAAGTTTATACTGATGAATCCTCCTTCTTCTGTCAAACCAGCGGCGTATGTCCATAAATGATTTGGTGGAGTACCATAGGTTATGGAGACACCATCAACATAGTTACCACTCAGTGGTTCAGAGGATGTTCTACCAGTTATTCCAAAAGCATCTGGTGTAAGAAATGCATACCCTCGTACAAATCCACACACTTGTGTGTAGTTGTGTCCATAGTTGTCTGTGTCCATTCCAGTACATCCAGCAGCTGTATTACTACGAGTGTAGAACCTGACACCACCTTGTGTTGTTAGACTAAAACCTGTAGGACACTGACTGGATGGATCAGCCATGTTTAATCGAAACACTCTTGTCCAGCCTCCCTCTCCTCCACAATTGGCTCCCTCCATGTCACAGTAGACCTGCTCTAGTCCGCCGTTAGCAGTCTTGATCTGATAGTAGCCTGAAGAAGCTGATGAGTTGCAGCCAAGAATATCCATGCAAGTATTCAAAGGAGGACTACACTGCAAAAACAATAATTAATTTTGTTTAATTTTATAGCACTGACTTACTGATGCAGGCACATGATCATTACTTGCATTGTTGATCAACAGATCACAGTGTCGTGGTAGTGGTGATTCTGGATTATTCAGAATAAGTGCTCTGCAAGCAGCTATACCAAGAGCTCTGTCACAGTCAGGACTTTCTTGTGAATAGCACCCTTCGCCCTGACCTGGAGGTTTGATTAGTTATCACATTATTAACACTGATGTGAAACATGTACTTACTGTTGACAACAGTGATCCATAGTAGAAGCAAGATGAATGATACTATGTATGCCATCCCGGACTTCATCAGCTGTTTAACTGTTGCAACAGGACCTCAGAGCATGGTTTTTATAATTTGGTCAGAGTAGACGGCATAGTGAAAACTTTTCGTCTCGATTGACTGTGTCTACTTTAATTACCGTGGCGCCGGCTACATTATCATTCTGCAAGTATAGCATACTGATGAAATCCTATCTTCATAACGAATCTTTCCCAAAAGTAAGGTAAGTAATGCAATAATTAGCCTCGTCCCCAGGCTCTCCGAGAGCCTGGGGACGAGGCTATGCAGTAATAATATTTTATGTGCACTTTAATGAACATACAACACAATAATGTCAAAAATGCCTGTCTCTGCCTAGAAGCCAAGTTCTGTGGTTTGATTAGTTATCACATTATTAACACTGATGTCAAACATGCACTTACTATTGACAACAGTGATCCATAGTAGAAGCAAGATGAATGATACTGTGCATGCCATCATGGTGGCCTTCATCAGCTGTTCAATGTCTTTACTGTATGTTGCAACAGGACTTCAGGGCATAGTAATATGTCATGCTCAGAATAGACGACATAGTGAAAACAATTTTCTCTATTGACTGTGTCTACTTTAATTACCGTGGCGCCAGCTCCTTATCATTCCGCAAGTATAGCATACTGATGAAATCCTATCTTCATAACGAATCTTTCCCAAAAGTAAGGTAAGTAATGCAATAATAATAAATTATGTGCACTAATGAACATACAACACAGTAATGTCAAAAATGCCTATCTCTGCCTAGAAGCCAAGTTCTGTGGTTGATATTGATTCCAAATGCACATCCATTCAGAGTACTGGGTGTGTTGTAGTATGATTCATACTTATCACCCAACAGTGCTTACACATGAGTCACACCAAGTGAGATATCGGACAAACAATTGCAACTGTGTCTTGTACACTTTAGTCTTCCATCTTACTTGCGTTATGCTAAATTTTATTCAAGTCTAATCTTCAATAGTTAATCGACAATTAAGTACAGCTGCTGAATCTGCATGCCGATAATTGTTTACAACATACTGTTTGTACATGGCACAGTGAGAATGTGTCATTGAATTGCTTGGTTGATGATGGTAGTATCCTCTACATCATGACCCTCAGTGACCTGTAGCTGACGGTTACTGCTGCCGGCTGCACTGCTCAACTCCTACCTCCTTCACAAGAGTTAGGATGATTGGACCATAATAATAATGTGTGTGTGAGTGTGTGAGTGTTAGAGAGTGAGAGAGAGAGAGAAAAAGAGAGTGAATCTTCTTATGAAGGGGATGGCCATACCATGCATGCTCAACTTGATACGTTTGTATCTGATGACAGTAAGAAAAAAGAGATCATAATAATTTATGCTACGTATTTACGGCACTGTATAGTGTAATCATTGTTTGATAGGGCAATACACATGCAGTAACCCTATTCTTGAGAGAACTATGAGTGTATGCTAATTATGACTATAATTACGTACAAATACATTGTAAGTGTTTGAGCAAGAGCGGAATAGAGAAAGAGAGAATGTGTAATCACTGAAAGCATTTGCTGTTATTGAGGTTATGTGCTACATTTGCCCATCAAAGATATACCACTTCTTATTTTGAAAATTGAGAACTATTATTACATTTCTACTCCCAAAAGTAGTATTGCTATGAAAGATAGGATAAAGTATGTTGTATTGATGGGTGGGGCTCAAGGACAAGCTTTTAAATACTATAACGCAGAAATTAGCTGCATACCGCCTTGGATTGACAACTCTTTGTTTGATTAATTATAATGGAATTCATGAAAATGACGATAGCCATGAAAGTTTTCACAAATACTGGTCCATACTACTACATAATTATTATAATGTTTACTATAATACTACCTAACAATCATGGCTGATTGAATGGACGAATGCACATTCATTTAATGTAGATTTCAGCACGTTCCAGTCCAATATTTTCATCACCACTTGGTTGATCCAAGCAAACCCTCATCAGAATATCATCATTAGTTGGGCTCAGCATGTTCCTGTTGAACCAAAGCAAGGTTGGGCTGGTACAACATGGTTCTTCATCCCCTCCACACTGCATACCATCCCACAGAGGATCAGCTGTATTCGTAAAACTACTAGATTCACAGTAGTAATCACTGCCTACATATGAAGGAACAATACTTGCGTGATTTCCAGTGTTACATGGACATGAAACAAAATCTGTTCCAGTTTCTCTATAACCAGCAGCATATGTCCATAGATGATTTGGTGGAGTACCATAGGTTATGGAGACACCATCAACATAGTTACCACTCAGTGGTTCAGAGGATGATCTTACAATTGCTCCAAAGGCATCTGGTGAAATTAAACCATACCCTCGTACAAATCCACACACTTGTGTGTAGCTGTGTCCAAAGTTTTCTGCGCTTATTCCAGTACATCCAGCAGCTGTATTACTACTAGTGCAGAACCTGACACCATTTTGTGTTGTTAGACTAGAGCCTGTAGGACACTGACTGGATGGATCAGTCATGTTTAATCGAAACACTCTTGTCCAGCCTCCCTCTCCTCCACAGTTGGCTCCCTCCATGTCACAGTAGACCTGCTCTAGTCCACCGTTAGCAGTCTGTATCTGATAGTAGCCTGAAGAAGCTGATGAGTTGCAGCCAAGAATATCCATGCACGTATTCAAAGAAGTACACTGTAGAAACAGTTATACAAAAGTAATGTTGGCAATGGTTTAATTTACCGATGATCTTTACTTACGTTGTCGATCAAAAGATCACAGTATCGTGGTAGTGGTGATTCTGGATTATTCAGAATAAGTGCTCTGCAAGCAGCTATGCCAAGAGCTCTGTCACAGTCAGGACTTTCTTGTGAATAGCACCCTTCGCCCTGACCTGGAGGTTTGATTAGTTATCACATTATTAACACTGCTGTCAAACATGCAGTTACTGTTGACAACAGTGATCCATAGTAGAAGCAAGATGAATGATACTATGTATGCCATCCCAGACTTCATCAGCTGTTCAATGTCTTTACTGTTGCAACAGAACCTCAGAACATGGTTTTTATAATATGCCAATAGTGCACGTGGCCGGATACACAAAATTAATGCATGTTCTTTTTGTGCATACTGAAAACATTTAGTCAGTACATCTCAAGTATACATCTCAAGTATCAAGTACGCTACATCTCAAATATAGCTGCACAGCTGCTCCTTTTCTTTGCAAAAACTTCATTCATTAAATGCCGATGAAATCCTATAATAGTAACGAATCTTTCCCAAAAGTAGTATTGCATTCTATACATAATAATTATGATACTAAAATGAATACTATTGACATGCAACATACACTACAGTTGAACATAATAAACATTACAGTTTGACTTGACCGACAGTAAGCATAGTATACGTCATAGTGAAGGCATTATGTCACTATTGACAGTGTCTACTTTTTTAGTTACCGTGGCTGCGGCTACAATATCATTCCTCAAGTATAGCCACACTGCTGATCCTTTTCTTTGCACTGATTAATGTGCATACTGAAAAAATTTGGATTCATTGACTCTTTGACTGATCAATTATAACAAAGTCAATAAAAATGAAATAGCCATGAAAGTTTTCACAATTACTGTTCCATACTACTACATGTATGTTTACTACACTACCTAACAATCATGACTGCTGAATGGACGAATGCTCATTCATTTAATATAGATTTCAACACGCTCCAGTCCAATATTTTCATCATTGCTTGTTTGATCCAAGCAAACCCTCATCAGGATATCATCATTAGTTGGGCTCAGCATGTCCCTGCTGAACCAAGGCAAGGTTGGACTGGTACAACATGGTCCTTCATCCCCTTCACACTGCATTCCATCCCACAGAGGATCAGCTGTATACCATTGTGAGGTAACAGCAGCTCCATCAAGAGCACCAGACTCACAGTAGTAGTCACTGCCTACATATGAAGGAACAATACTTGTGTCACTTCCAGTGTTACAAGGACAATCAAACTCGTCCATTCTATTTTCTCTATGTCCAGCAGCGTATGTCCATAGATGATTCGGTGGAGTACCATAGGTTATGGAGACACCATCAACATAGTCACCACTCAGTGGTTCAGAGGATGATCTTTCATATCCAAAAGCATCTACCGTATTGAAAGCATACCCTCGTACAAATCCACACACTTGTGTGTAGCTGTGTCCAAAGTTGTCTGCGCTTATTCCAGTACATCCAGCAGCTGTATTACTACTAGTGCAGAACCTGACACCATCTTGTGTTGTTAGACTAAAGCCTGTAGGACACTGACTGGATGGATCAGTCATGTTTAATCGAAACACTCTTGTCCAGCCTCCCTCTCCTCCACAGTTGGCTCCCTCCATGTCACAGTAGACCTGCTCTAGTCCACCGATAGTAGTCTGGATCTGATAGTAGCCTGAAGAAGCTGATGAGTTGCAGTCAAGAATATCCATGCACGTAGTCAAAGAAGTACACTGTAGAAACAGTTATTTGTTTTTAATTTTATACCAATGTTGGCAATGACTTACCGATGCAGGAACATGATCTTTACTTGCATTGTTGATCAAAAGATCACAGTATCGTGGTAGTGGTGATTCTGGATTATTCAGAATAAGTGCTCTGCAAGCAGCTATACCAAGAGCTCTGTCACAGTCAGGACTTTCTTGTGAATAGCACCCTTCTCCCTGACCTGGAGGTTTGATTAGTTATCACATTATTAACACTGATGTCAAACATGTACTTACTGTTGACAACAGTGATTCATAGTAGAAGCAAGATGAGTGATACTATGTATGCCATCCCGGACTTCATCAGCTGTTCAATGTCTTTACTGTTTTAACAGAACCTCAGAACATGGTTTTATAACATGCTCTGAGTAGACGGATGAACAAAATTTATGCATAATTGTGGTTATTTCTATTAATATGCTTACTGAAAATATTTATTCTCTATTGATCTACTAGTTACGCTACATTATTCCTTTAAGTAGAGCGACGCAGTCGCTCCTTTATCCATAGCATAGACTTCATTCGTTACATGCTGATGAAATCCTATTCATAACAAATCTTATTTCCCAAAAGTAGTAATACATAATTATTATGATACTAAAAATGAATACTATTGACATACAATTATACAATACAATAATTATTGAACATATCACTACAGTTTGACCTGTAGTGATACAGTACAGTTTGATAAGCATAGTGAAAGCATTTTGTCTTTATTGACTGTGTCTGCTTTAGTTACCGTGGCGCCGGCTACATTGTCATTCCGCAAGTATAGCATACCAATGAAATCCTATCTTCACTACGAATCTTTCCCAAAAGTAAGGTAAGTAATGCAAAAATAATTAATATTATGTGCACTATAATATACATCCAACACAATAATGTCAAAAATGCCTTAAATAATTATCTCTGCCTAGAAGCCAAGTTCTCTGGTTGATATTGATTCCAAATGCACTTTGATTTCCATCAGTTGATTTCCATTCAGAGTACTGGGTGTGTTGTAGTATGATTCATCAGTGATAACATATCACACAACATTAACACATGAGTCAAACCAAGTGAGATTAGACAAACAACTATGTCTTTCCTCTTTGTCTACATACGCTTTAGTCTATGTCTACGCTTTAGCCTTTCATCTTACTTGCGTTATGCTACATTTTATTCAAGTCTTATCTTCAACAGTTAATCGACAATTAAGTACAACAGCTGAACCGGTCGATAATTTAAATTGTACTGTTTGTACACACAGTGAGTATGTGTCATTGAACTGCTTGGTTGATGACAGTAGCATCCTCTACATCATGACCCTCAGTGACCTGTAGCTGAGGGCCACTGCTTGCTGCACTGCTCAACACCTCCTTCACAAGAGTTAGGAAGACTAGACCATAATGAATGTGTGTGAGAGAGTGTGTGTGTGAGAGAGAGAAAGAGAATTCTCTTACCAAGGGGATTGCCAGACCATGCTCAACGTGATATTTCATACGGAGTAAGAATGATTACACTGCATAGTGTAATCAGTGTTTGATAGGGCAATGCACATGCAGTAACGTAGCTCTATTGTTGAGAGAACTATGTAACGAGTGTATGCTAAATTGACTATAATTATGTACAAATTAGTGTTTGAGTACTGAAAGCATTAGCTTTTATTGAGGTTATATGCTACATTTGCCCTTCAAAGATAAACCACTTTTTAATTTGAAAAATAATAATTTTTTAAATTAATAACTATAATTATTACATTTCTACTCCCACAGAATCTTTTTCCCAAAAGTAGTATTGCTATGAAAGATAGGAAAAAGTATGTTTGTATTGTTGGGTGGGCTCATGGACAAGCTTTTAAATACTACAATGCAGAGCTTAGCTGCATACTGCCCTTGATTGATGACTCTTTGGCTGATTAATTATATGAAAATGACAATATAGCCATGAAATTTTTCACAATTACTGGTCCATACTACTACAGTTTACTATACTACCTAACAATCATGACTGCTGAATGGAGGAATGCATATTCATTTAATGTAGATTTCAGCACGTTCCAGTCCAATATTTTCATCACTGTTTGGTTGATCCAAGCAAACCCTCATCAGAATATTATCATTAGTTGGGCTGAGCATGTTCCTGTTGAACCAAGGCAAGGTTGGACTGGTACAACATGGTCCTTCATTCCCTCCACACTGCATACCATCCCATAGAGGATCAGGTGTATACCATTGTGAGGTAACAGCAGCTCCATCAAGAGCACCAGACTCACAGTAGTAGTCACTGCCTACATATGAGGGAACAAGGCTTTTCTCACCATTAGTGTTGCAAGGACAAGCACATTTTATACTGATGTATTCTGCTTCTTCAGTCAAACCAGCAGTGTATGTCCATAGATGATTTGGTGGAGTACCATAGGTTATGGAGACACCATCAGCATAGTTACCACTCAGTGGTTCAGAGGATGATCTACCAGTTATTCCAAAAGCATCTGGTGTATGGTATGCATACGCACGTACAAATCCACACACTTGTGTGTAGTTGTGTCCATAGTTGTCTGTGTCCATTCCAGTACATCCAGCAGCTGTAATACTACGAGTGCAGAACCTGACACCATCTTGTGTTGTTAGACTAAAGCCTGTAGGACACTGACTGGATGGATCAGTCATGTTTAATCGAAACACTCTTGTCCAGCCTCCCTCTCCTCCACAGTTGACTCCCTCCATGTCACAGTAGACCTGCTCTAGTCCACCGTTAGCAGTCTGGATCTGATAGTAGCCTGAAGAAGCTGATGAGTTGCAGTCAAGAATATCCATGCACGTATTCAAAGAAGTACACTGTAGAAACAATTATTTGTTTTTATTTTATACCAATGTTGGCAACGACTTACCGATGCAGGAACATGATCTTTACTTTCATTGTTGATCAAAAGATCACAGTGTCGTGGTAGTGGTGATTCTGGATTATTCAGAATAAGTGCTCTGCAAGCAGCTATACCAAGAGCTCTGTCACACTCAGGACTTTCTTGTGAATAACAACCCTTCACCCTGACCTGGAGGTTTGATTAGTTATCACATTATTAACACTGATGTCAAATATGCACTTACTGTTGAGAACAGTGATCCAGGAAGATGAATGATACTATGTATGCCATCCCGGACTTCATCAGCTGTTCAATGTCTTTACTGTTGCAACAGGACATCAGAGCATGGTCTTTATAATATGCCAATAGTGCACGTGGCCGGATACACAAAATTAATGCCTGTTATATTTGTGCATACTGGAAACATTTAGTCAATTATATGCTACATCTCAAGTATAGCTGCACAGCTGCATGCTCCTTTTCTTTGCAAAAACTTCATTCATTAAATGCCGATGAAATCCTATAATAGTAACGAATCTTTCCCAAAAGTAGTAATCCATTCTATACATAGTATGGTACTAAAATGAATACTATTGACATGCAACACACAATACAGTTGAACATAATAATCACTACAGTTTGACCTGACCGACAATATAAGCATAGTATAGACATCATAGTGAAGGCATTATGTCACTATCGACTGTGTCTACTTTAGTTACCATGGCGCTGGCTACAATATCATTCCACAAGAATAGCCACACAGCTGCTCCTTTTCTTTGCACTGATTAATGTGCATACTGAAAAATTTGGATTCATTGACTCTTTGACTGATCAATTATAACAAAGTCAATAAAAATGAAATAGCCATGAAAGTTTTCACAATTACAGTTCCATACTACTAAATATATATATGTTTACTATACTACCTAGCAATAATGACTGCTGAATGGACGAATGCACATTCATTTAATGTAGATTTCAACACGTTCCAGTCCAATATTTTCATCACCGCTTGGTTGATCCAAGCAAACCCTCATCAGAATATCATCATTAGTTGGGCTCAGCATGTTCCTGCTGAACCAAGGCAAGGTTGGGCTTGTACAACATGGTCCTTCATTCCCTTCACACTGCATTCCATCCCACAGAGGATCAGCTGTATTCATAAAACTACTAGATTCACAGTAGTAATCACTGCCTACATATGAAGGAACAATACTAGCGTGATTGCCAGTGTTACATGGACATGAAACAAAATCTGTTCCAGTTTCTCTATAACCAGCAACATATGTCCATAGATGATTTGGTGGAGTACCATAGGTTATGGAGACACCATCAACATAGTTACCACTCAGTGGTTCAGAGGATGATCTGCCAGATGCACCAAAAGCATCTGGTGAAATAATTCCATACCCTCGTACAAATCCACACACTTGTGTGTAGTTGTGTCCAAAGTTGTCTGCACTTATTCCAGTACATCCAGCAGCTGTATTACTACTAGTGCAGAACCTGACACCATCTTGTGTTGTTAGACTAAAGCCTGCAGGACACTGACTGGATGGATCAGTCATGTTTAATCGAAACACTCTTGTCCAACCTCCCTCTCCTCCACAGTTGGTTCCCTCCATGTCACAGTATACCTGCTCTAGTCCACCGTTAGCAGTCTGGATCTGATAGTAGCCTGAAGAAGCTGATGAGTTGCAGCCAAGAATATCCATGCATGTATTCAAAGAAGCACACTGTAGAAACAATTATTTGTTTTTAATTTTACCAATGTTGTCAATGACTTACCGATGCAGCCACATGATCTTTACTTGCATTGTTGATCAAAAGATCACAGTGTCGTGGTAGTGGTGATTCTGGATTATTCAGAATAAGTGCTCTGCAAGCAGCTATACCAAGAGCTCTGTCACAGTCAGGACTTTCTTGTGAATAGCACCCTTCGCCCTGACCTGGAGGTTTGATTAGTTATCACATTATTAACACTGCTGTCAAACATGTACTTACTGTTGACAACAGTGATCCATAGTAGAAGCAAGATGAATGATACTATGTATGCCATCCTGGCCTTCAACAGCTGTTCAATGTCTTTACTTTTGCAACAGGACCTCAGAGCATGGTTTTTATAACATTCTCAGAGTAGACGGATGAACCATAGTTGTGGTTATTTCAATTAATGTGCTTACTGAAAATGTTTATTCTCTATTGATCTACTAGTTACGCTACATTATTCGTTTAAGTAGAGCTATGCAGTCGCTCCTTTACCCATAGCATAGACTTCATTCATTACATGCCGATGAAATCCTATTCATAACAAATCTTATTTCCCAAAAGTAATTATTATGATACTAAAAATGAATACTATTGACATGCAATTATACAATACATGCAGTTGAACATATCACTACAGTTTGACCTGCAGTGATACAGTACAGTTTGATAAGCATAGTAGACGGCATAGTGAAAACATTTTGCCAAACAATTATCTCTGCCTAGAAGCCAAGTTCTCTGGTTGATATTGATTCCAAATGCACTTTGATTTCCATCAGTTGATTTCCATTCAGAGTGCTGGGTGTGCATGTTGTAGTATGATTCATCAGTGATAACATATCACACAACATTAACACATGAGTCACACCAAGTGAGATTAGACAAACAACTATGTCTTTCCTCTTTGTCTACATACGCTTTAGTCTATGTCTACGCTTTAGCCTTTCATCTTACTTGCGTTATGCTATAATTTTATTCAAGTCTGATCTTCACTGTTAATCGACAATTTTAAGTACAGTTTACAGCTGAACCGGTCGATAATTTACATTGTACTGTTTGTACACACAGTGAGTATGTGTCATTGAACTGCTTGGTTGATGATGGTAGTATCCTCTACATCATGACCCTCAGTGACCTGTAGCTGAGGGTCACTGCTTGCTGCACTGCTCAATACCTCCTTCACAAGCTTAAGAGTTAGGATGATTGGACCATAATAATAATGTGTGTGTGCATGTGTGTGTGAGAGAGAGAGTGAGAGAGAGAGAGAGAAAAAAAGAGTGAATTACTATAATTACGTACAAATAAGTGTTTGAGCAAGAGCGGAATAGAGAAAGAGAGAATGTGTAATCACTGAAAGCATTTGCTGTTATTGATGTTATGTGCTAAATTTGCCCATCAAAGATATACCACTTCTTAATTTGAAAATTGAGAACTATAATTGTTACATTTCTACTCCCGCCGAATCTTTCCCAAAAGTAGTATTGCTATGAAAGATAGGACAAAGTATGCTTGTATTGATTGGTGGGGCTCAAAGACAAGCTTTTAAATACTATAATGCAGAACTTAGCTACATACTGCCTTGGATTGACAACTCTTTGGCTGATTAATTTGTATTGAAATGAAATTATTATTGAAAATGACAATAGCCATGAAAGTTTTCACAAATACTGGTCCATACTACTACTAACATTATGTTTACTATACTACCTAACAATCATGACTGTTGAATGGAGGAATGCATATTCATTTGATGTAGATTTCAGCACGTTCCAGTCCAATATTTTCATCATCACTTGCTTGATCCATGCAAACCCTCATCAAAATATCATCATTAGTTGAGTTCAGCATGTTCCTGATGAACCAAGGCAAGGTTGGACTGGTACAACATGGTCCCTCAGTTCCTCGACACAGCATACCATCCCATTGAGGATCATCAGTAATCCATCCTGGTGGGCTTAAAAAAGGATTACCTGAAACACCAGCCTCACAGTAGTAGTCACTGCCTACATATGAAGGAATATTGCTTGGGGCACCGTTAGTGTTGCAAGGACAATTACTGTCTACATCAGGTACTCCATCTTCAGTTAAACCTGCAACGTATGTCCATAAATGATTTGGTGGAGTACCATAGGTTATAGAGACACCATCAACATAGTTACCACTCAGTGGTTGAGAGGACATTCGGCCAAATGTTCCAAAAGCATCGACTGTATTGAAAGCATACCCACGTACAAATCCACACACTTGTGTGTAGTTGTGTCCATAGTTGTCTGTGTCCATTCCAGTACATCCAGCAGCTGTATTAGTACGAGTGCAGAACCTGACACCATCTTGTGTTGTTAGACTAAAGCCTGCAGGACACTGACTGGATGAATCAGTCATGTTTAATCGAAACACTCTTGTCCAGCCTCCCTCTCCTCCACAGTTGGCTCCCTCCATGTCACAGTAGACCTGCTCTAGTCCACCGTTAGCAGTCTGGATCTGATAGTAGCCTGAAGAAGCTGATGAGTTGCAGTCAAGAATATCCATGCACGTATTCAAAGAAGTACACTGTAGAAATAATTATTTGTTTTTCATTTTATACCAATGTTGGCAATGACTTACCGATGCAGGAACATGATCTTTACTTGCATTGTTGATCAAAAGATCACAGTGTCGTGGTAGTGGTGATTCTGGATTATTCAAAATAAGTGCTCTGCAAGCAGCTATACCAAGAGCTCTGTCACAGTCAGGACTTTCTTGTGAATAGCACCCTTCACCCTGACCTGGAGGTTTGATTAGTTATCACATTATTAACACTGATGTCAAACATGTACTTACTGTTGACAACAGTGATCCATAGTAGAAGCAAGATGAATGATACTATGTATGCCATCCCAGACTTCAATAGCTGTTCAATGTCTTTACTGTTGCAACAGGACCTCAGAGCATGGTTTTTATAATATGCCAATAGTGCACGTGGCCGGATACACATAATTAATGCCTGTTATATTTGTGCATACTGAAAACATTTAGTCAATTACACGCTACATCTCAAGTTTAGCTGCACAGCTGCTCCTTTTCTTTGCAAAAACTTCATTCATTAAATGCCGATGAAATCCTATAATAGTAACGAATCTTTCCCAAAAGTAGTAATGCATTCTATACATAGTATGGTACTAAAATGAATACTATTGACATGCAACACACAATACAGTTGAACATAATAATCACTACAGTTTGACCTGACCGACAATAAGCATAGTATAGACGTCATAGTGAAGGCATTATGTCACTATCGACTGTGTCTACTTTAGTTACCATGGCGCTGGCTACAATATCATTCCACAAGAATAGCCACACAGCTGGTCCTTTTCTTTGCACTGATTAATGTGCATACCTGAAACATTTTGTCACCGATACGATCTAGCTTTTTACGCTACAATTTTCCCAGCAATGTTGCACACCTGCTCCTTTTCTTTGCAGAAACTTCATTCATTACATGCCAATGAAATCCTATACTCTAACGAATTTTCCCCAAAAGTAGTAATGCCGTAATAATTATGATGTATCACACTATAAAATGAATAAATCGACGTCATCCCTGCTGACCGGCAATGATAATACTATAGTCATGCAGCGTACACTTCTGTTGAACATAATCACTACATACAGTTTGACCAGACCGATAATAAGCTGAATCCTGTGACAATGAATGCACATCCTCTTTTGACTTATATTAATTATGTTGTACTCAATAGTATAATGATCTATCAGTAGTATCTAAAGTTATCGTATAACATGTTTAGTGCATGTTGTAGCTTCTAAACCAGCAAGACTGCAGACCTGACTGAGTCACTGCATGGTATCTTGATCTGAAGCAGAGCAAGTTATCAGGCAAACAGCTATAGTGAGTTAAATCTTGAGGCAAACAGCTATATTGAGTATTCATGAAGTAAAAATTTGCACAATCAACATAATCTTTCAAGCTTTCAACGTCAAGTACAAGTACTGATCCGGGTGATGAGTTGTCTGTACTACATTATAAGCCTTACTCAGGCCTTACTGATAGTTATTGTGCACACTTTTCCTGGTTTGTGTCATTGGAATGCATGGTTGATGATGGTAGCATCCTCAACGATGCACACTGTCTACGCTGTACAGCGAATTGCAATTGCGCTGGAACATGGCGTGTTCCGTGAAAGCACTGCCCAGCCCTTTGTGTAGATCTGTGGGCCATAGAAACTGTTCATACGAATTGTAAAGAACAGACGGACGTCACTTGAACAGTTTCCGTGGCCCATAGATCTACACAAAGGGCTAGGCAGTGCTTTCACGGAACACGCCGAGGTCACGCCATGTTCCAAGTCAAGTTTTTTTTACTGCATTAGAGGCTTGTATCCGAGCTTGTATCCCATTATGTAAGCCCCGCCTATACTGTATGAGGGCGGGGCTCGTTGAACGGGAATGGCCACGGCCTCTCTTCCGAGCAAGGAAGCTTTAAGCAAGTTGGACGGTATTCTTAACTGTCCTATCTGTCTCGACAGCTACACGGACCCTCGTGCCCTGCCTTGCCTTCATACTTACTGTAAGAAGTGTATCGATAACCTTCCGTCTGTAGAAAGAGGATCTCGTATTGTCAATTGTCCAGAGTGCCGGCGTGTCTGTCAGCTAGGCAGAGAAGGAGCAGATACTTTACCCAAAGCCTTCCATGTTCACAACCTTCAGGAGATCAAGGAATCACTCAAGTCTTCAGGAAACGAACCTCAACCAGAATGCCAGAAACACAAGAAGATCAAAAATCTCTTCTGTGAACAGTGCGAAGAGCTTATGTGCTTGAAGTGTAGCCATGAATCTCACAGCGATCACTTGGATGCCATTGATGAAGCTGAAGATCTTTTCGGCAAGCATGTTAGACAAATCGAGGCCAGTCTTCAACCAGTGGATATGAAAATCAACGAAGCAACAAGAATGCTAGCTTGCTTTGATGAAACGGAGCGGAACATTAAAGAGAAAGGTGAAGTTGTGAAAAACGAGATTGACCAAGCTATCGAACAACAATTGGAAAGACTTGTAGCTACCCTACGCCTGTCAAAGCAGGCACTCCTTGAAGATGCTGACGCAGCTACACGTCAGAAGCTAGAGTTGCACTCAATGGAACGAGCTGAACTGGAAACTATTCTTGTACGACTCACAAGTTGCAAAGATTTCGTCCAAGAAAAGCTCAAGCTACGATCAAGATGCCAGATACAAGCAGCCAAGAAGGAGCTCATCCAGCGCATTAAAGATGCTCATTCAGAGGTCAAGGTTAGTGAGCTTCAGCCAGGCCAGAGTGCAGACATCAAGTATGTCAAGAAGCGTTCTATTAATATCTCGCCTCCTGATGTGGGTAATGTTATGAGCACATTAAATTATCGATCAGTTCATGGCTTGTTTTCAGTTGATATTCCTGAATTTGTTGTAAATGGAGTGAGCACGGAGGTTTTTCTCATTACGTCAGTCTCTTTGCAACTGTCTGTTAAGCTTGTACACTGCAACTTGAAGGTCAGAAATCTGTATTTTTTTGGTGATGAAACTACTAGTTGTAAAGTTGAACAAGTAGATGAGGGCCGCTTCAGAATCTTACTACACCCTGAACATCTTGGTCCGCATGAGTTGAGTGTGTGTATCGGAGAAGTTGATGCTCACATACAGGGCAGTCCATTTGAGATAACTGTCATGTCTATTGCAGAATGGAGAGGGCAAAGGCTGAAAGTATTTGCTCGTGACCTAAGGCATCCTCGTGGTCTGGCAGTCACTGATGATGGAAAGCTTTTGATAGTTACTGAGTGGCATGGTCATTGCTTAGCAGTGTTCTCTACTGTTACAGGAGAGTTGCTTTATAGAATTGGCCAACGTGGCACAGGCCTAGGAGAGTTTGTTGAACCATATGAAGTGGAAGTATCTGGTGATAACCACATATTTGTAAAGGATAATGGAAGTTTACAAAAATTTGCTTTGGATGGCTCGTATGAAGATAAAATAGGAAAATTGAAATATAGCAATGGCATGAAAATTCTTTCAAATGGAGACGAAGTGCTTACCGGTGCCCAGTTACCTCATAATACAAATGACAGTATAATCAAGATACGGCTAAAATTATTGTACATGTTCTGGCATAGGCAAGGTCGAGATTGGATAGAAATTTCTAGTCCTTGTGACTTTGCTGGTGAGCCTTATGATATAGATGTTGACACATCTATATGCTGACACTAAAGTGTGGAATACACATTTTTACGAACGAAGGAAAATACATCAAAAGTTTTGGGAGACATGTTCTAAACAACCCTTATGAGTTCTGCATTGACTCCAACAATATCGTTTATGTTACTGACGGAAAGAACGTGAAGGTATTCAACACAGAGGGTCAGTTTTTAGGCAGCTTTGGCAACCATCCTAAGCTAAAAGGAATCGCTGTCAGCAAAACTACCGGTGACTTGTATATCACCAAGGCAAACGGAGAAGTGTACGTATCACGCAACGCACAAGATTAAAAGAACAACTACATGTATAAAGGAAATATAGTACATAGTCAATGCTTTTAGTAAGTATAGTCAATATATCTATTCTTATAATTATAGTATTATCCTTATACATGTACAAAAGTAGTACTTCTAGTATTTTTGTGTCTCATTGCAATTCATTGTGCTGCTGTATTTATCAACTTTGTATGTGAGTCATTGGAATGCTTGGTTGATGATGGTAGTATCTTCTACATCATGACCCTCAGTGACCTGTAGCTGAGGCCTTTTTATACTCTTGTCATGTGTTGTAAACAGTTTTCTATCTAATGTGTTCTAGCTATTTCATGCCGATTATAATTGTCATAAACCATACTTCCCGTCACATCAAAGGCACCGCCAGGTGTGTTATAAGCCATAACTACCTGCACGCGCAAAATGGCGTCGCACGACGATCGACTACGGGTTCCACCGAGCCTCGTGACAGTAAGAAATGGATTATACAATATAAACCATGGCTTCTAGGTTGTTATCAGCAATATGAGACCCTCGCCCTTGATATCAGCCCTCGGCTTCGCCTCGGGCTGATATCTCGGGCTCGGGTCTCATATTGCTGATAACCACCCGGAAGTCATGGTTTATATATTACACATTAATAATTTCACTCATGAATACTCGACTGATGCAAATTTTGGGTTTAGCTCAATAACCTAACTCAGTGCATAATAATAATGTTATTATAACTGATAGATAATACCAACAATGCTTGCAATAATTATGTGTCATGATAGCACACGGTAATTTTATACACACAGTAAGTGTGTTGTGTCATTGAACTGCTTGGTTGATGATGGTAGTATCCTCTACATCATGACCCTCAGTGACCTGTAGCTGAGGGTCACTGCTTGCTGCACTGATCAACACCTCCTTAGCGAGAGGATGACCAGACCAGGCTCGACGTGCTACCTGCGAGAGAGAGAGAGAGAGAGAGAGAGAGAGAGAGAGAGAGAGAGAGAGAGAGAGAGATAATGAAAGAGCAATAGCTGGGGAAGAGACATACTCCATTCAGTACGTCCCAAGAAAGCATTCTCTTTGCTCTGTCAGCAGCATCCTGGAGAAGAGAAGGATAAAATAATCAAGCACACTGACTGCATTACCTCTGAACCATCCAAAACTAGACCAAACCCTCCATTGATAACTTCACCCCTAATGAGAGGGAGGGAGAGAGAGAGGTGATGTCTACGTTATAAAAAGTTCTTCCCTCACCAGCCGACTCCTCCTCCATTGTGTATAGCTACCCAGGTAGCTCCTCTACAAGCTCCACCTATCACATTCTGAATAGCCATGTCTAGAACAGCACACAAAAACGTGAATGACTGTGGGTGAAATTTCGAATGGTCACCTGCACAAAATTTTGACCCATCCTCAATGTTTGAAGTCTCTCGAAATGGACTACGATAATTATACCAACAGAATCATACATAGTTCCTACATACCTGTCAGTCCCACTCACATCATGATGGTCTCGGCTCAATACAACTGGTCCCTACAGCACACACTCACTACACTCAGGAGCACATTCAAACAAACGTTGTTGGGACTTTTTTGCAATGCTAACGTAGAGCGACATCTTCATGCACTGATGTGTTCAGTCTCTGATCATTCTCCATCGTGTGAATAAAGACACATTAGTACACGAAGCTAATGCTCTATGCTTTTCACTTCAGCATTACAGGACAGCAAATCATAAACTCCCTTGTACGTGTACGCATTTGCTTACTTTGAGGCGTCCATCGCTGATAGCTTTGTTGAAAGCCAGAGCCATTCTCACTCTGCCCTCATGATTGGAGTATAGAATACGTGCCTGAGAGCCTACCACCTGCCGGAGAGAGGGACCATAATGGTTGATTGTATATTAGTCTTATAGCAGACCAGTTTGTGCTTGGCTGCATCTTTGATCCATCGGCAGTTGTCCTCAAGCTGTTCCCTGACTGAGTCTGAAACTAAGAGGGAAGGGAAAGAGAAAGAAAATAATAATAAATCAAAACAATTACTATCAAAATACAAGTAACCACAAAGACTTACGAAGTTGTATTCATAAACAAAATTCTAAATTTTACATAAAATTATAGTCTCACAGTAGAGTAGAACACTGTACTCACCTTTCTCACTCATCATGGTCTCCAGCACCTCTTGAGCGAGAGCGTCAGTTGTCTGCAGATCCTCCTGACTGCCTGATGTACACACCCACCTGACGATAACACGAAAACACATAGTCACCCAAACACAAAACACAGCAGTACCTGAATGGACCGAAGCCTAGAGAGAATATGTCACTGAGTGAGAGAAGAGGTGGTGTTATTGAGCAGTGTGTTACTATGGTAACAGACTCACTCACCCCATGATGTGCTGTACGTATGATGGGTAGATGAATACACCATCTGGAGCCCCTGGGTTTCTGACATCAGCCCCTGAGAGAGAGAGAGAGAGAGAGAGAGAGAGAGAGAGAGAGAGAGAGAGAGAGAGAGAGAGAGAGAGAGAGAGAGAGAGAGAGAGAGTGAGAGGGAGGGAGGGAGGGAGGGGGAGAGAGAGAGAGAGAGAGAGAGAGAGAGGGAGGGAGGGAGGGAGGGAGGGAGGGAGGGAGGGAGGGAGGGAGGAGGAAGGGAGGGAGGGGAGGGAGTGGGAGGGAGAAAGAGAGAGAGAGAGAGAGAGAGAGAGAGAGGTGAGTGATGGAGTGAGTGTGTATTGTGTACAGTGATTATTTTGTTTTAGGCACCTGCTCTGTCAGCTTCGAGAAGAAAAGCATTTCCGTAATCCCAGAAGTGCATCCCAGCCTCCGAGAGCTTGTTGATGGCAGCCACTTGCCGTCTTAAACTGGAGAACAAAGAAATTAGAGTGAGTAAGCGAGCAAATGAGAAAGCAAGTGAGTGAATGAACGAGTGAGTGAGCTCTGGTTGCTTTACCTTTCCTGTACGAGATCTTTAAATTTCACACGATCATTCTTCATCACTTGTTGCGCTTCTTCATATCCTAGCTGCACTGGATAGTATCCACCTCCAAACGGGTTATGTAGACTGGTCTGGTCAGAGCCCAGATCAACAAGCAGGTCACCTGTCTGCTCAAACTCCTTAACAACCCTCTCCCTATAGAAAAGGCATCGTCAAATTACCATGCTGATGACAGGGGCTTACTCACCATAAGCTGACAATGTTACCTAAGTACCCAAGACTGAGAGGTTTCTTGTCCTGCCGACCACGCCTACAATGAACAAAACGACCATGCTGATTTCTCGACTTTTTTGTGAAGTGAAAAATTTATAATGAGTGTATCTTAGAGGTTATCGAGCCTCAAAACAGTGGACATTGCTTCTCAAAACTCAACAGCAAGGCAATCATTTGATCTTATGTAGAGTCAAGGCACATTATTCTAGTCCTGCAAAGGTCTCTTACTAATTGAATGGGACCATTGTATTCATAGGTTTAAGGTATAATAATGTGCTATGTACAAAACATGGATTGGGAAAAGATTTCATTCGTAGATGGTGTTGCTCAAAGCAGAAACAGTGTATATGAAACTGTATTGTGACTGTTTACTCTTCATATCAGCTATCATATCAGCTACCATGATCAACATGCAACATACGGTTTCATACAACTTCAGGGAACTTCAACCATGCATTAAAGTTGATCAGCCTCTTAGACCTAGGGAATGCATGCTCAGTATAATTATAATTGTAAGCTCTCTGAAGCCTAGAACGTTATTTTTAAAACCATTAGTTAACAAAACATATCAATGCATTTAGACTTTCAGTTTCGAGTATAATCATACAGTTTTGGTATACATGTGTTCAATGCACATGTAGGCCGTGGAGATTTCTGCTCAACATGAAGCTACGTGGTTCTCTGCTAGTGATCGTCTGTTGTCTGGTGATGGAGCTTTGTAATCTGCCTCAGAAAGATTATGAGTTTATTCATACTGTTTTGAATGCCAGAGTGTATATCTATACTTTTCAAGGCTTATTGTTCCTGGTCTATCCACTAGTGGGTCATCTGACAGACGTCTACCTGACCAGGTATCGTAGCCTGAAGTGGTCCTTTGCTTTACTCATTGTTTCAAGCAGTGCTGGCATGATCTATAGTGTACTCGATCTGGTAGCATCAAGTATTTGGAATGTAGGAATCTTCCATAATAGACAAACGGCTGTTGTATTGATTATAGTAATAATGGTCTTTTTCATTGGACTAGGATTATTTCAGGCTAATGCTATACAGTTTGGACTGGATCAGTTACTAGAGGCTCCCACACCAAAACTGATTGCTTTCATCCACTGGTACTACTGGGCCCAGAAGTTTGGGAGTTTGGTACTGTTCTATGTAGCGAGCAGTGCTCTTGAACTATTTGAAGAAATAGATGCTTTGAACAATGCGACATTAAGTCAAACACTTCACCTAAGATTCAGTAGAACAGTTGCTATACCGGTGCTAATAGTTGTTATTGCTATTCAAATTACTATTTTGATCAAGTTTTGCACCGCAAAGGTACAACTCTATATTCAGAAAGCAGGTCTCAACCCATTCAAGAATATCTACAAAGTGCTCAAGTACTCTTGGAAGCACAAGGTCCCTGAGCATCGCAGTGCCTTCACCTACTGGGAGGAGGATATTCCACGTCGTATTGACCTAGGGAAGAACAAGTACGGAGGGCCATTCACCAATGAGGAGGTGGAGGACACCAAGACATTTTTACGCATCCTACCACTCCTCCTGTGTCTGTTTGGGTACCATCTAGCAGGAGATGGCTACTCTGCTCCTGATCAGCTCCAAAGGTCCAGCTGTCCTTCACTACCAGTACTGCTACTGATTGTGATTAATCCACTCCACATGAGCAATCTTGTAGTAGTGGTTGGTATACCACTGTATCGACTGGTGATTGTGAAAGCGATTCCAAGACTGAAGAATGTTCGAATGCTGACAAAAATGTGGATTGGCCTATACCTCTCACTATTGCAAGTCGTGTTGTACATCATAGTGGCTGTTAACCATGACACCACATACTGGCAGCAACATCACAGCACATTTCATTCTCAAGAGAGATATACACCCACTCAAACGTGTCGCATAATTCGCACTGGTTGCATTTTTGACAGATTTTGGTATTGTCAGCAGTACAATGACCCGGTCGACAACACCTACCTGTGGTTCATCATTCCTCAGCTCCTCAATGGTCTCTCTTCTCTGCTTGTCTCCATGACAGTGTTTGAGTTCATCTGTGCCCAGGCTCCTCGCACTACCCAGGGGCTGCTCATTGGTCTGTGGTATGCCACCTTCAGCATCAGGTACCTAGTAGTAGGCATTCTAGACAATCTCATCATTGAGAGGAGGTCCTGGCTAATCTGTGAGGGAGCGAAAGGTTTTCTGATCTTGGTGTCTCTGGTGCTGTTCTCATGTGTGTCCAGACGTTACCGCTACCGACAGCGAGATGAGATAGTCAATGTGCAGGGAATGATTGAGGACACTCATGAGAGGTGGTTAGACCAGGAGGAGGAGTACGAGCAAGAACACAAAGAGATAGATCAAAGCAGCAGTTCATACAATACTGTTAGTATTAATTAATAGCATAGTTCATTATGTGCTAGAATCCTCGCAATATAATCACTCCCATTCACTCAATTGAATGTTCAAAATCATTATTGTGACGTTACCGAGCGTGTAGTAGCACTAGTTTGAGCAGCAAATTATTATGCCTAGGTAGGCGGAGCCACGAGGCATACAGTAATCGTACGTGTCTGTCTGTCTGTCCGCTCTAGTTCTGACAGACAGCAAAGAATCAGCCGGTGGTGAGTGCACTATCGACATAACATGTTAAAAGCTCGAACTTGATGGTCTTAGATTTTGGCTTTGTTCATGAGTTATGGTGTGATTTGCTAAACAAAGTATTGTTTACTGTTGCTGGCGATTTGCACTTCTCCGAAGTCGAATATGTCCATGGTTAACTGGCAAGCAGATTGTAGGTTTGATCTGGACTACAGGATAGCGTGGCGGGTCCGAACAAAAATCACAAACAAACAAGGTGCTACAAGCATGACTTGTGCATGCCCAGCCAATTAGTAGCATACTATTGGCTTCTGTTATTTTTGCCAGCTTGTATCGCATTGTACTTTATAACAATCATCATCTGCTGATGGAATAGCTGTAGTTGCTGTGTGCTGTCAAAGCATGTCCAGTGTGCAGTATGCATGCAATTCCACCGAAGCATCTGCACCATTGGTGCTTCATTATTGGAGCAAGAACCACCCTAGTTACAGAATAATCATGAGTGCTATTTACAATGAACAGAAGTGGAGACAGTCAGACTAGAGAGGGAGACAATAATACTAGTATGAGTAAAGAGATGAGACAGTAATACTGGTATGAGTACAATACACTCACTGATGGTGCTGTGTTCAGAGTTACATCTTGTATTAGTGATTGCCCTCATGCGAGGGCATTAACCAACATAAGTGACTGCGGGAAAGTCGAGTTGCCCGAGACTGTTCGAGGGCAACCGATGAATGCCCGAGTTGTGTAGTGCAATAACTGGCTTATTATATAGTTCATCGCACATAACACTGTGAGCGCAATAACATAGTGAATTATTCAAACTCGCAAAGACGCAATGGTCTGTTGCTATAGAAGACGCAGCGCGCGGTCATTAACGCCCTCGAATAGAGCAATCCGATTGGTGAAAGATGACGTACTAATAAGTCACAATTATCACCTGTGCTGCTGACAAGAGCTATACCTGAGCACTTCACAAGCTTAACTCAAGCAATAAGACGAGTAAAGCACTCATTATCTACCACATGGATAATAATTATTATAGTGTTAGGTGCTACTACCAGGTCTAGCTGTAGACAATAATGTCTAGCAGTCTAGCTGTAGACAATAAGGTGCAGCTGTAGACAATAATTGGCCGCCATTAGAAAAGAACTTCAGTTTCTGCGCTAATTTATTATTTTAGTACAATCAACAATTATTTGTTTTCTCTTTATTTGGCTTTACTCTTATTACTAGTTATTTTGCTAATAATATTATTATAATATTACTATTCTATTATGCAATTAACAATTATGCCCTTCAATGCACAGTACTGTGATAAAACAATAAACAGTCTATAATCAGGAATATTTGTTACCTAGTTATTAGCACTGACCTTATCTTGGAAATACACACATCAAGATCATCAGTCCAGTCCATCAGCCATCTGGAAAGAGAGAGAAGAGAGAGAGAGAGAGAGAGAGAGAGAGAGAGAGAGGGAGGGAGGGAGGGAGGGAGGGAGGGAGGGAGGGAGGGAGGGAGGGAGGGAGGGAGGGAGGGAGAAGGAAGGGAGAAAGAGGAGGAAGGGAGGAGAGAGGGAGGGAGAGGGTGGGAGAGAGGGAGGGAGAGGGTGGGAGTGAGGAAGAGAGGGAGGGAGAGGGTGGGAGTGAGGAAGAGAGGGAGGAAGGGAGAAGGAAGGGAGAAAGAGGAGTAAGGGAGGAGAGTGGGAGAGAGGGAGGAAGAGGGTGGGAGAGAGGGTGGGAGTGAGGAAGAGAGGGAGGAAGGAGGGAGGGAGAGGGTGGTAGCGAGGAAGGAGGGAGGGAGGGAGTGAGAGAGAAGGGGGAGGGAGGGAGGGAGGAGAGTAAGGGAAGGAGGAGAATGAAAAGCGAGAAGGTAAGATGGAAGAGCTCAATCTAGCTACAGTACATGTACCTTACCCTTGTGTGTGTCTCTTCAATAGAGCTTCTTTACTGACCTAAACAAACACAATCACGTCAGTAAAGTAGTAAAATGTTAATGTTGTTGCTTACTTCAGCTATGACTCCCACACACCCAGCAATAATGGATGCCTTAGCCTGTGCTCCACTCATCCCTCCCAACCCAGAGGTGATGAGAACCTGAGTGAGAGTGAGTGTGAGTGAGTGAGTGAGTGAGTGAGTGAGTGAGTGAGTGAGAGTGAGTGAGTGAGTGAGTGAGTGAGTGAGTGAGTGAGTGAGTGAGTGAGTGAGTGAGTGAGTGAGAGGGTGAGTGCATGTTGGATGTGTGAGTGTGTGGTTGGTACCTTGCCGGCTAGGTCACCATCTCCAAGGTATTTCCTTCCAGCATTCAGCATTGTCAACTAGAAACAGACAAAGACCAAACATGTGTAGACAAGACAGAAACACAATACAACAACAACTGGAATTTACATCACCAGACATTCAACAAAACCAACATGAACAATTCGTCACCAATGACATACAAATCAATATCGTACACTGGTGCTGTGAGTATTTTGGGACAGCTTTAGTCACAGAGTTTTAAGGGTTCATGCAGATAATGGCGGTAAACCACTTGTGTGATTAGTTATTCTTAGCACAGCGGTATAAAGATTTTAGCAAATGACCATAGTCATCAATACACTAACAGTTACGAATAACAAGATGTGCTGCACTAAGATGTAATACTAGATGTAGATGTAACATTAAATACAAAACATTATATGTCATCATCATACACACACATGTGTTAGACCCATGAATTTATGCGCTATGTTTTTGTAGAACATAGGCACTTTCAGGACTAAGTCTAACCCTCCACTTTATTTATGCTAGAGTTAGTAAGCAAGGAAGTGAAAGAAAAAGGGGAAAGAAAAGAAAAAAATAATAAATTAAAAATAAATAAAGAATGAATGAATGAATTAGATATTGTACAGTTTTAGCAAATGCCTCATTTCAAGAGAAACCACAGTTTCAAGCTCTCTAGTTACAAGCACATCTGACATCAGATGCAGTTTAGCACACCGACAAAATCACAAGCATCGATAGATGAGCTATAATGTGCTGAATACTCATCTACTCAGTACCAGCTGTATACTAGTATTGACCTACTGCAGGAGAATTGAATTACAACGGTACCTACACTGTCAACACAATACATGGTGTGTGATAACAACACTATAGTCAATTTAGCTGCCAGTAAGGAATCGAAGGCGGCTCACTGTCTGAAGAGGGTGCCTAGTAACATGGGCAGTGTAGTCATGTCCCTAGTGGAACAGAGAACCAAACTGTACTGTATAGCGTTGCTAACGGTTACGATGGGAACTTAACTATCACCATTGACAGTTAGACCTCTATTATAAGCAGGCTACCATTTTGTAATAATTATGTGCAACAACAAAAACACTGGTGAAAATCTTAAATTTACAATAAAAAAATTATAATCAACGAACAGTACAACTACATGTACGAATCTGGGGTTTGTCTGTACTGTCATATGATCCCACCACACCCACTTTCTCATATTGCCCCACCCACTTACTGTGGTTCCGTGCACTATTCCCTGTGGTCCGATATAGCAGTAGCTACCAGCCGTCATCTGACCATACATGGTGACACCCAGAGCAAAGTACTTATCATAACTCTCACGCGAGGAATAGTTCGGAATCATCTGAGAACAGAGAGCGAAGAAAAAATCATGATTATGACCGCATAGACAAACACATTTTACTGGAGATTCCGAGCTATCAATGGAATCAGACTGCTACATTCTGTACATGTAGACACTTCTCAAATCAAGACACAGTAATTTGTTGGTTCTGTGAGTGTCTGGAATAGAGAGGTTCCACTGTAAACAAGAGATACCGTATAGCGGGAAACATGAATTTTGCGAATTACAGGCTATTCGCGAAAATATTATCCACGAATGTTTTGTTTTTGTTGACAAAGACAGAACTATAGCGCTGATTCGTGAAAATATTATTCGCGAAATGCTCTATCTCGTGCATTCGCGAAAATTTTCTCCCGTGAAAATTTCCCGTTATACTGTAGTCTCTCTGGTCTGCAGTTGTCTACTTGTATACTCCATTAAAAAAATAAAACTGTCTAACAGCGATGACAATAGTTTGACAGTTATTTTAACATGGTGGTTAACAGTAAAATGGTTGTTTTTCATTATCTTGGAGACACTTTTTAGTCACAAAGAGAAAACTGTCAAAGCGTAATACATGTATGAAACACATCTAGCGATATCACTCACGTATATAAGCAACCAGGTGTTGAAGAGAGTCACTGTATTGCGAAAAAAGTATAGCTGCCTGTTGATGAAGGCTAACAAGTGAAGATGTCTACCATCGAGGGCATAAAAACCGTGGACACAAATGTAAGCAATAATCTAACACTCTCATTACTAACCATTAGCTACTATTAGGAGGAACCTGGTCCAACCTATTTCTTTCTGTCTCTATTTACATTTCTATGCTGCTGTTGGCCTGTTGGAATTTTTGCCGTAATCAATAGTCGAAAGGTATAATTTTTTAGGTTAGTTTATTAGTTTATAATATAATATCTATTAGGCAAAAGTTGCTTATGAAGAGGGTGATTATCCAGCAGGAAGACGGTATGCGAAAAGAGCTCTCATTTTTTCCATTGCAGCGATAATTGTTACCATAGTAACATTGCCCATCATTGCTATTGTTATATTTCCCATTTGGTTACCAGCTCTACATTGATCACAACAATAAAAAAAACAAATAATAATTGTTTCAAGAACCGAACAGTTAATAATGTATACATGTACATGTGTTGTAGCTAAACATAACTTCAATGAGGTTCTTTACATTAATTTTTTGTCACTAAAAATTAGACTACTTTTTACATAAGCAAACAAAATTTGAAGTTGCTTCTATTTTTACATAGAACAAACAAGTATTTTAGCACAATTTTGTCACATCTAAGTTCTATCAGGAGCGCATAATGAGAGAGCGACGTAATAGAGTAGGAGCGTGAAGCGCCCACGCATTTGATTAAAAATTGGAACTCCAGACATGATGGGACGTGTTACTAAGAATAGAACAATCTCGTTATACACGTACACGCGTTCGTACACAAGATGGAAGCCGAAGTGAGTACTACTCGAAGAACGCTAGTTCATAGACTAGTGCCGCTCGCGATCACTCCCAGGCGATCGCCTCGATTGTTGGCCAAGCGCCTAGCTAACCAGCACGATAAGCCTGACAATCAACTCTCGCCGCGGCAAGTTGTTCCTCTTCCTGGTGTAACTGTGTCCTGGTGTAACTTTGAAGGTCGTTTTCTTCGTTCTGGAGCTGGCTTTCTTTGTTTGACTCTTGCCAGTGGCACCTGCAGACGCCATCAGAGAACACGTGGCTAGCTGCTTTACTACTCGGCGTATATACCCGCTCGATCGTACGTACGTACGCTTGTACAGTACAACGCAATGAGTTTTCTATTCTTAGTAACACGTCCCATCATGTCTGGAGTTCCAATTTTTAATCAAATGCGTGGGCGCTTCACGCTCCTACTCTATTACGTCGCTCTCTCATTATGCGCTCCTGGTTCTATGTCATGCACAAAATTAATTTGAAAAATTTGCCTACCATGCCGTTAGTTATTACGCAACGAGGGGCGGCAGAATGACTGGGAAACAGTCCCATTGGATGCCCGGAGTACATGACCAGTGTCTGCTCCTCTGTCATTATGGAGAGATAGTGGAGTAGGATCCATAGCTGAGCCCAGTTGGACAACACCTGACCATTGCCACCATAAGTCACTAGCTCCTGAGGAAACTAT